>CM060876.1:25857905-26112905 GCA_030737845.1 Acorus calamus | reverse complement strand
AATACATCTATATAATTTATTAGAGTATATGCTTCATTTTTTATAAAAACATGCATCTTATACTATTTTTAAAAAATTCAAAACATTTGTAGACTGAATTTAGAGCTGAAAAATGGACTGAATGCAACATTATTCATATTCTATTTATCAAGTTTCACTATAGGGTGCTAATACACTCGTCATTTTGACACTACTATGTCCTAACCTAGAATGTACTTGTATATACTAAGTTAGGCAAGTATACACTTGGGTAGGAAAAAATACAATGCATTCATTCTAATATATACTTCATTTTCTATGAATGTATTTACTTCTTTAGAAAATGAATTATATATATATATATATCTCTGATATCAACATATTAGGACTGTAAAAATAATGGTAGGAATGACTTGTTCATACCCTTTCATAAAAAACAGTACAATCTTTGACACCCCTCACAAGTAAAAACCCAATCCGTAAGCAAAGCATTTGATCATGAAAATCAACAATGTAGATCAGATTTCCAAACAGGAAGACTATTCTATTATAAATGAAACAGTGAACCTACATGACCATAAAACCTCTAAATAGCCCAGGTGATTTATCTAAATGACTCAAAAATCAGTTCCAAATGCACATTTGATATCACGTGTCTTAACTCAAACACTACTACCTTACTACAGATAAATGATGCACCAGGTTCAGCTATGTGGTCAAACCCTGCCAAGAACATTTCATATACCAAGACAAACTTGAAGAGACAACAAGCCCAGTTTTCCAATATTTCTTTTGTTTGGTTGGTTTTTCAATATAACTGAGCCAATTTTCAAGTTCAGCCATCCAGAACTTTTAACTTCCCAAATAAAAGGCAAATGATGATGATGTTACCTGAGCTTGTATTTCTTTCTTCTGGAGTTCACGCATATGGAGGCCCAACTGATGACTAGACTTCTTGAGACACCATCTCGTCCAATGATGACAGATGTCCTCCTTTAGAAAGGTCATAATGTTTACATTGGATTTGTAGACATGCCTGGTGAAGGTCAGCAGAAAATAGAATTCTACAAGTGCAATTTTGGACGAATTATTGGAACTAATGTTTGTTACGAATAAAAATGCAGATACGCAGAGGCTGATTGTGACAGACCACCTGCTATACATCTAACTGGAATTCAGCCTCTGAACATCTACCAGTTGGTATAGATCTCCTCTCCTCTGCTTCTCAAGTGGGAGATTTGACCTGCATATGAAAGCATTGAAATTTATCAAAACCGACTTAACCTTTCCTATAATAAAGATGCCATTTAGAAGAAACATTTTTTTACTACAGTCCATTAACTTTGCAGTGAGTAGAGAGATGTTCCTAATAAAAACACTATAATAAAAGGCCATAATAAATACAAAGAGAAAAAAAAAAGTAACTATATAAAAAGATAAGATAAATATAAAAAGAAAAAAAAGGCATGAAGGGCACACGATTAACTTCAAATGGAGGATCCTTCTATTACAAATAATAAATTACCGTCTAAGTTCAATTAGTGAATAGTCAATCTCTGCAATAATAGTTGTCTCTTCATGTTCTGTTGTAGCGATTACTTCACCAAACTGCCAACAAATGAAACAAATCTTATATCAATTTTTATTTTTATTTTTTGCGAAACTTTAAAGCAAAAATTGTTGTTTCTTAAAATAAAAATATATTCAAACAGAAGTTCAAAAAGATATGAGCATATTTTATTTCAACAGATTCTACTCACATAAACTAGGATGATTGTATATATGGATACTGACATATAAGGGAACGGAAGCTAACCAATATCTGAAATTTACACTTACCGGCCCAACAAGAGTAGAGTGACCCCAAGCTACATACCCAGCACCAGCATCTCGAGCAGGTGAGCATGTGGCCACATATAACTGGAACAAATCAACAAATTGTATGTACAGATAAGATTTTTGGCAACAGGCCAAAAATTTGATCAGCGCAGAACTCAAGATTGAGAGAAGACACCATTTTGCTCATCCTCCTATAACATCACAGATTTTAGATGATTCCAATATAATAATAGAACTGGCCACTGAATAGGCTTTCATCCAAACCAGACATGTGGACATACCCTATAAGCAGCAGCAGGTTGAGGACCTGTTGAAGCTTATAAAAAAGGTATACATATGGTTAAAAAAAAAGATCATGCATCTCATCAAGATGAAGGTTAGAAAACTTTTCCACATAAGTTTCTGCCCATAAAACTAAAATTAAGACTTGATTGTACAAAAACCTGGTTTGGATGAAGATGATCCCAATAATGATGGGGTCTGAATTAGACTTAGGGTGCGTTTGGTTGCGCGATTGCAAAACTGATTCTACAGGAATCTACGATTGCAAACCTGATTCTGCAGGAAGCTCATTTTCTCAGCTTTTTGAAATCGCAGCTTTTGGGCACTATTTGCCTGCAATCGCTGGGTTTAAAACTGCGATTACAAAACTGTTTGGTTGCACGATTGCAAACGCAGCTTTCTGCAATTGCAATCGCAGCATAATCACGTAACCAAACGCACCCTAAATATGTGTTCACCATTCAAGGAAGAACCTCCAAATACAGTTCACCATGAAGTTGTACCAAAATATAATCAACAAATCATAGTTCAGAAGTTATGTTTCCCGAGTGTACCTGATTATCAGCAGCCCTGGCATGTAAGAAATTAAAAACATCAGCAGAAGTGGAATATAATGGATAAAAACAGCATATCTAGCTAAAGTGAGCAATATTATGATTCAAAAGTAATTGACCTAGCCACACAAACAAGGGTTACAAGCACAACAAAAAAGATACTATGGACCTATGAGGAACAGAAAGAAAAAGAAAGGTTGGATCATGACACCAGAAAACCACATTTGCATGTTAACAGCAATGAAAAGTTTTTAAGATAGTATGATGCAGAGTGAATGTTGATCAGTGTTATTCCATATAGTTCAGTAATGATAGAGTTAACAACTTCAAAGTACATAGCACCACTGAGTTACCCAATTATCAATGTCCATATTTATATAGGGTGTGGGCATCAATAAAAACTTGTAGTTTGCTGATACAGTTTCATGATAATCACAATATTTTATGATTTCGTTTACTTAAAAGTTCATTACCTTCATACTTCACTGCCTTCACCAGGAATCAATAAAAGACGTGGACTATCTTAGTTTTAATATAACTATTGAATATTGTGTGTCAATGAGTTATTTCTTTTTTGGTGCAAATGGAGCCTAAACTAGTGATTGCAATGCAGACACGAGCCTTATATTCATTTCAGATGCCAAAATTCCAGAGGGCTAGTGATGTGATAAAATCGGTGGTGCCTATCATAAGATCATGGAACAAGTGACAACATATTATGGGTGTTCATTACATATTTTCACACCCATCATGCCAAATCTCTCCTGATCTTCCCGGACTTCGAACCTCCTCACCAATCCCACATCAGTTTCATGTCCAGCATTCATCACCTATCAAACTAATTCACCATTAATTTTCCCTCACTCAAGCTGCCCATCAGTTTCTCAAATGAACTCTATCACATCAATGTCTCATATTAATATGAAGTTTCTCAACTACTGAGCATTCTTTTCCATGCAGTAGAGTTAAAGCTATCCATTCAGTAGAGTTAAAGCTAACTTCCCTTTAATTTGCAAATATCTGCAAAAACAAGTACTCCTCGCTAACTTTCATCCTGTTTTAATCTTCATCTACCTCCTTATATCTAGAGTTCTAAACAATAAACAAACTTAGACACCTTTAAAGTGTAAATCCTGGCCATCAAGGTATTAAATTTAACTAAAGCCATTGCTGCTCCCCCTTTTTCACTGGAAATTGTGTATTAGACTGCACAAATTAGTTACTCTGCAGGAAGATATTTGATACTAAAATGAGCCAAACATGGAATTTTCAAATCAGAAGCATTAAATTTGAAAACATACATTGACTAAGAATTACATAGTAATGGACGACCGCAGAATTAATTTCTACTAATTCATATACCAATAAAGATATCAATTTGACCAACATGAAAAAAGTACTATATAATAAATATAAAACAATAAAACTTTGTTTGGGTGATTTTGAGTTCGCACACCAAGATGTCCCTATTAGAATATCAAAATGATCTAGTAGGATAGCTAAACTGCATGGTCTAACACTTAATCATTTGTCCTCACTGGTCCAACTTCCAAACCCATAGCATTCATGCTCATTTCATCAACAAAATTCATCTGGGCGATTAAATGCACCACATATCTCCACTTCACACATGCTATAGAAAGTGGACATAGACAAGAACTATAGATCCTAACAAGTAAAAAATGTTTGGGACATAGAAAAAACCAGCATCACGCATTTCTTCTCAATTTTACTTAGCAGCGCCATTTCCCTACAAATCATCTGAATGCATCCAGATTAATATATCAAATGACACAGCACTCTGCATAGCATTATATTATCTCGCTTCTCACGAACTTGTGAACCTTCAGAGTTTTGTTGGATATAAAAAGGATCACTGGTTGCAATATCAACAAAGAAAGTTCATTTCTTGGCATTCCAACATGAATAATCCTGACTTGAATGTTCACTACAATCACCAATCGTATTAGATGTAAATCAAATCTTTTATTCTTCTTATTCCTTATTTTTTGGGAAGAGGATGTAGGAACGATTTTGTTAAGAAAAGATGCCCCCGAACAATAGGAGATGAGGGATCTCCGTACAAAATATTAGCAAGAAGAAAAAAATAATGGAAATGAATAAAAAAAACATATCGAAAGGGAGACCCTTCCGGCAATGCCTTGGATCGTCACCTCCCGAATAAAAGGTTGCCCGTAACGGAAGGAGGAGTATCTTCATCTAATAACATGGTAATCCAATCTCTAAGGATCGATGAGATTTCCACCCAAGTGTTTTCCAAGTAAAACCCCTTATGTTGGAAAATGAACTAGTTTCAGTAATCCAAATACTCCAACATACCTCTATATCATATCCTAATATGAAAGATGTGCAAGAACTAACATGCAGTGAAATCTTGCTCATTATTTTATGATATATATTTATATGTTGGTAAAAATTAAGCAACAGGGTAAGATTATAATTTCAATTCTATGCTCTAACAATTCCTTCATGCCCATTCCTAATAAAAATAACTCAACATATAAAGTATGTTTACTTTTTCTACAAAAAAAAACATATAAAGTATGACAAAAAGATGTAGTTTCAAAATCTACTAGTGTTCCCCTTCCTTTTCCCATTGAAACTAATACTCTGAACAAATTCCATTTTTTACAAGTGTAGTAATATGAGCATAAATATGAAATACTCCCTAGACGTTAAATTCTCTTTGTTCATGGTGATAAATGATGATAATCCGAGCCCATCACATTTACATTAATGCCACCATAAGAACATCTAACAGCAGCTCTAGAAAAAGCTAAATTATTATTGTTTCTTCCTTACCTTGACCTTTGTAACAATTCCCAGTGCAGCGGACCAGTGGTCATGTTGAATGCTCCTGGATAGCAAAGGAAATGAGCACCTAACATTCAAAAGTCAAATGCTAGTAGTGAGTAACATTTGAGAATTAAAAACTAACAAAGTGAAAAAAGGGTAATCATATGGCATATCACTAATTAGAATGCAAACTTGTAAAATATCAAAATAAGGCAAAAAAAATAAAATAATGAACACTAAAGAAACACAGAGCCCACAGAAATTTTGGGGCTACCAATAAACGTAATATCTTGTTCCTAAGGGTTTTCGAGGGGTGAACTATTATCCGGGATGGAGTGGATTGTGAAGGCTGGAAAAAATGAAACTATGCCCAAAGCATTTCATAACTTTCTTCGCATAAGCTAGTCCAGAGAATATTGATACACTATGCAATCTATGTGATTCTCTGGCCTAAATTCTACACTAATTAACTGCCACTGAAATTAAACATCCATCATGGTTCCTCAATCCTTATCATTCTGCCCCAACCATATGTGAGCACACAAGTATGAGCCCCGTAATCACCATATTAGTATATGTACATGTTTGTTAAAACTTATAAGATGAAAATTTATCTTTTAGCTTAAAATAAACAATTGTTGCATTTGTTGCATGTTTGTTTAAACTTATTGGAATGAATTTAAGCTAAAAACACGTTTAAAAATTCATAATCTGTAAACTGGGTAAATGGTGCTTCTGAAATTATATCTTATGGTGTGCTTTAAATAATCTTTATTTTGGACACCAATGTCATTCACTTTTTTTTACTAATGACATGTTTTTTCATCTCCTCCCAGACTACTCTCCTATAGTTTAAAGGGGTATTTTTTAAAAATTGCACAACAAAAAGCTGTTTTGATTCTCTGTTTTTTACCAGCTACAACAAACATGTCTACTACTTATTAGAAAAATTAAAATCTATAAACTATAAGCTATAATCTATAATTTGTAAACTAAAGGTGCAACAAACATGGCCTATGAAGCATCGCACACATATATGTGCTGAATTTTTTTAAAAATAAATACGTCTGCTAAAATTAAGACCAAAGCTTTGCCTTTCATGAGATATGGAGAGTAAGTGAGTAACACAAAGAAAGGTGTAAATCATATCACTAAATCTCAGCCAAATCCTCAAGCAATTAGATAAACGAGACACAGATAACAAAAATACAACAAATACTTGAGATATACCAATTATTATGTGTTCGGATTTCAACATTACATTACTTCAAAAATGATAAGATGAACCTTATCACATTATACAAAACAACTTAAAATAAAATTCTACACTTATAATATGTGTTTCATGGTGTTAATGATTAGTGCTCCAACTAAGTCTTTCACTATCTAGGAAAAGACAACTAGATAATAGATATACAGATCAAACTTCACACAATCTTAAATGAAAACAGAAAAGAAAAGGAATTCCACAAAGCTAATCATCAGCATATATTTAGAAGTCAGAAGAAATAAGAGACCTCTAGCTGCATACAACATCGCTAGTTCCTGAAAACGTATGTCGTAACAGATGCCTATACCAATACGGCCCACATCTGCAGTCACAAAATTATCGATACATGACTAAAAGTTGCAAGAATTAGAAAATCTATAGTCCATTTTTGCATGTGTGTGTGTGTGTTAGCATACACGGAAGAAAAGTAAATAAGTGAATATATTCTCGCTGACTTCATTCCATGCATACAAACCTTCCCAAAGTCCCATGGAAACATTTCCCATCCAATACATGTTACTGGCGGAGAGTCATTTCCATTATAACATAATGAGTAATAAGCGGTAAATTATTTTCTCACATCTAATATCAGTGCCATAGGTTAAAAATCAGATACAATACATATGGCTGCAGATTTGTGATGTTTGAACTATAAGGAAAGCCATTGGGAACAGCTTTCCTACTTCGGAGGAAGAAATAATATGATCAGAGTGTCCTGCGTAGTTTTCATCTGGATGTTTAAATATATGAACCAGAACCACGTTATAAAGAACAAGTCACCAACCAAGACCTTATGGAAAGGCCATGTAGATGATGAAAACTGACATATTCAGTATGCTACTATAATTCTGGTGGTGCATGAATACAGAAAGACACATGGATCTGTAAAGCAAGTGGAACTAGGGTCCAATTCACAAATGTATAATTCCTTTATATGTTACATAGAATCCACAGGCCTGAGAGTTGTTTTAAAAAAGGATAATATCATGAAGCACAACATGGTCAAATCAAAAGACAAATAGTAATAAAATTGCATACATATTTCAAAGCATATAATTGAAGGTTCATAAAACCATCCAGGGTAGCAAAAGTATGGAAAGGTGAGACACTTCCAGGGAAAAGGGTTCTTGGCACACCTGTATCCACAATGGTTGGACTCTCTCCAGCTGTAAGTGTCTTTGATTCCATAAATGTTATCTTCCCAGGAATATCAATGTCAAATAGGTGTATCTGTGTTTCAACACATTCTTATGATTAGATATTGTATTACCAAACAGTATCATGGATTATTTGATAAAAGTTGACAGAAAATGCAAAATGTGTACTATACAAACATAATTATGAATTATAGCACGATGAGAATGAATGTTCTGTATACTGCTACCTCAAGCACATGCACAAAATCAGTTTGACAAATTATAATTTTTCAGATTATCGCTCAAACAAATTGAAAAGTCAACTAGGATGATTGACAAGGAAAGAGCTAGTGTGTGAGCGGGTGTCTGAGAGAGAGGGAGAGGGAGAAATGGGAGAGGGAGAAAGAACAGAACAAAGGGATAATAAACACAGTGGTGGAGTTGCCATATTATAATCAAATAGAAAAATAAAGGAACATTTTTCCTTTAGAAGATGGCCCAAATGCAAGCATCCATGAATGCATGAACAGTAAATCATCTACATTATACATGAGCATGGCAATCCCCAAACCTTTCTGTGCTTAGCCATCAGTTTCCCATCAGTGCCAAAGACACAGCACGTATTGTACAAACGATCACCAGCACGCTCTGGAATAGAACCACCTATTATCGTAATATGTAGACTGCGAGCAACTTCAGCCAACATGGAAGAAGAAGGAGATGCATCACCACCAGCATCAATGTCCTCTGCATAAACTGGAAAGCTATCGTTTGAATATGGACTATTCCATATTTCCTGGGCAAAAAGAAGATGACTGTTAAAGGCCAATATCTTAACATATGACAAATAAACATGAAAGTTTTTTAACAGTTCTAAATAATTAAAGTCTATTCTTGAACAAAAGATCACCCCGACTTATAAAATGAACTGGTCAGGCCAACCTAAGACTAAGCCTAAACTCTACAAAACATTTCCATCCATGTCCATTGGTATCTCACTCTACTCAACATGATCAACCATGGTTAGCTTGCCCGTTTGTTGCCTTCTTTTCTAATTCATGATAAATGATCTAACCTTCCTTTCTGATTCATGATAAATGATCTAACCACCTTAACTAACATTCCTCTTGTTCAATGCTATTGTGGTTACTCCTAAGCATCTAGTACAGTCAATTATAGTCTAACTCCTAAGGGCAGGTTTAGCAAGGGGATAAATAGTGAGATAAGGGGTGATTATAGGGATAAGTGAGTGAGAGGACAGTTTATCCCCGTTTGGTATAAAAAAACAATTGCATAAACTGTAGACAATTGTCCCAATTTTAAAATAAAAACGAAGACGTTTTGTTCCACCTAAAGGCTGTGATAGCACTTACCTCCATTTTGTATCCCAATTTTACTAAATGTAAATATGAACGAAATTGATGAACTTTGTATCCCTTAAAATTAGGATAATTTATCCTCAAAATTTTAACTCCTTGCCAAACTAGCCCTAGAAGTTTTCCACTAAATAATCATATAGCCAAACTTTTATAATTTAACCGTGAATCCAAAATCCAAGCATCTCGATCCACATAAAGCAGTGGGCCTAATTGTTGTCCTATAGAAATTTCCTTCTTAAGAAGAACTAAACAATCACACAACAGTTCAAGAAGCATCCTTTGATTTCATCCAACTGATTTTGTCCCATTTCAAACATTCTTATCAATTTTCCCATTTCTCATTTGGATAACCAACAATTAAGTCTAAACCATGTCTCTACTCTACCTATAAAATTAAAAACGCATTTCTATAGTTTCACCAACTTCATCCAAACAAAATTCCTCCACATCTGCATTTCGGCATTTATTTAGACAACCAAAACAATATCCACCAAGGAACATATTCGCTGTCAATCCATTCACAACAAGTGCTCAAGTCCCCAATACATGATTCCACTTATCAATGCTATACCACGATTCCCTTATAAACTAGATCAACTTCACAACAGTTAATCAAAAGAGAAGCCAAGAGAAGGTCTCACGGGTAAGAGAACGAGCTGCGCTCCCTTCTCTGCGGCATCCTCGATCGCCTTGCGAGCGTGAACGATGTTCCTCTCCTTGTCCGCGGTCACCGACAACTGACACAGAGCGATCTTGAACTGAAATCAAAAGATCCACATATTACAAGAGTGATCAACGTGTAATCAGTACGCAATCGAATCGAATTTAAAAGGAGAGCTCGCCTTGGACACCGGGGGAGGGGGAGACTGTACGGCGGGCGGAACCCTAGCCTGCTCAGGCTTGAACACCGACGCCATGGTGGAGAGGGAGCTCACCCGCGATCGAGTCCTACCGCTCCCGGCGGAGAAGGCGAGGAGGCACTTCTTCGGAGAGGAGAAGAGACTGAAGGATTGCAGAGTCGGCGTGAGAAGGGCGAGTCCACCTCTCATTGAAAAGGAACCACAACGACGATCGTTGTCGAGGAGATGTCGTTTTATAAGAGAGACTGACGATAAACGTACGATCGATGGAGTTTTTATGTGGACGGTCAGGATAAAGTGGATTCAATAGTACCGTACGGAACTACTACTTATTTTTCACCGGGGGTGAGCGTAAGCGGTAAAAATGGGGAAAATACATTTTGTCCCCCTCAAGTTTGCAAAACCTGTAAAATGCCCCCTGTATTTTAAAAATATGCAATTCTATCATCTACCATTAAATCTCATGATATTACGGGAAGAGCGATAACATGAAAAAATCATTACTTGAAATGTATGGATAGTATATTAATTAAGATATGTAGATGTAAGAATACTTTTATTATGGTTGATAAGTATAAAATATTATTTTGAGTGGTGAAATTGTAATTTCATGTTATCATTTTTTTATTTTTATGAGTATACAATAGGGTTTAATTACATAACAATAGAGTATAAGTGTTTGTTTATATGTTTCTACCGGCTTCACAAATTCTAACTCTGACCGATGCAAATGCACTTTTACCTATATAATCTTAAAAAATTTAATTTATCAAAATATCTAATACTATTTTCAGCAATACACCCTTAAAATGGTATATAAATTATGTGTGAATATCCTTTTAAAGATATTATTTCAAAACTTAAACTATGCATAATGTGCATAGATATTCCTCCAAAGGGAAATCATGCACAAATTAACACTTTTTCAGGGATGTAGATGATCCATGATAGCAGGGTGTTAAGGGTAATTTGACAATATAGAGTAATTTGAGGGGCAAATCTGAAAATTAAAAAAAAAACACTTTTTTCATCTTTTGAAGAGACGCCACTAACTGTCTATAACCGAAACTCAAAAACGCCCCCATTCAGGCCTCCCTCCAAAAACCCTCTCACTCACTCACACACACACACACAACGCTGTGGCTCCTTCCCCCTTACCCGCCGCCTCGGCATCCGTGCGCGCCACGGGTTGCCGCGCCGTCGTCCGCCCATGGAAGAAGAAGAAGAAGAAGAAGAAGAAGAAGAAGGGGTCCTCGTCCCCCCCGAAGACCCATCGTCGTCGGTCGCGCGGTTCCTGGACCCGCCGAAGGCGGTCTCGCTGGAAGAAGTGCTCGGATTCCGCCACGGCGGAGTAGAATTGGCGAACCAGAGCCAATCATCGTCGTCGTTGACGGAGCCAATCAGCCCGTGCGGGGAACTGGCGGAGTTGATGGAGGGGTTGGGGGATCCGATGCTGTGGGGGTTCGGTGTGGAGGATGTTTTGACGGGTTTTGGAGAGAGTGTCGTCGACCCGACGACGATGATGATGGGTTTCGATGCAGGGAGTCGTCGAACACGGGTTACCCAAATGTAGAAGCGCCTGTTGTGCCTTTGAACTGCGAGGGTTGCTGCTTGTTGAGAGAGATTATTCACTCCAATGGTATGTTTTTGGATGGGTGAGAGTGTGTTTAATGGAACGATTTTATCGATGGGGTGGGCTTTGCATGAGATATAGTGGTTAGTAGTACACTCAGTGGTTAGTAGTACACTCAGTCTGTTTTACTGTCACGTCTCGTGTGAAGTTTACAAATGATTCATTAATCACTACACAGTGTGATAGTATATATACTGACCGTATATAAAAACTAAACATAAGACTCGACACGTGAGAGAGAGAATGTGTGTGAGAGAACTAAAATAATAGACGATTTGTGAACTTGGATTTTGAGGCTATCCACTTGAGGTTGTTGATGTTGATAGAATACAAGAACTATGGATGGATTGAGAGACAGAGAGAGAGAGATTGGATTGAGAGAAGTGGGTTGGCATTGTTTTGTTGATTTATCCCAATTCGGATGCTTTACACACATTTATCTGTACTTCTAATTAATAATCGAGTTTTTTTTTAAAAATTTAATGTTTGGGCATTTGTTGTTCATATGGGATATGTAATGAGTTGTGTTTTGCAGCATTGGATTACATTTTCTTATTGAATTATTAGTGCATCATTTTTTTATGGAAAAGTTGAAAGAATGACAATATTTAAAATAAAAATTCATGGGCAGTGAAATATGACAAATGTTAATTAAGTTTTTTTTAATTTTATTTGGTCACAGGAACTCATACAGTGAAACTTCTATACATGGAGTGACCGGAGTGCTCTATCATGCTATCGTTGATGTCCATTACATCTTTAATGGGACCCCACCACTCAACAAAACTTCGTCGAGTATTTTTTTTTTTTCAAATTGTGATGGAGATATGCAAATTTCATTGATGGAAATGATTTTACTTTGTTTTGCTAATCGCCGGATCATTATTATTTCACTGATCATTTACGCTGGTGTTAAATGTTAATGCTTACAGACTAACAGACTTCAAAGTATTTTCTAAGTAATTTCAATGTCATTTATATTACAACATCTATTGCATGAATTATTCGAAAGATATATGAAAGTATATTATGTTTTTTTTAAAGAACAGTATAATAGATGTTGCTACGATGATTTCATTTTTTTAAAACTATATGTTGGTACATAACACTAATGTCCCACTTTGTCACTTCACATATCAATGGATTTCAATGAATTGAATACAAAATATATATAAAGACAGATAGGCAGTTGGTGTAAGTGTTACTTTTTTGTCGTATTCTCTTTATTTTAAGGCCTCATTTGGAACTAATTAAAATTGATTGTGATTCTAAATCACTTTCCATATTATCCGTTCCAAATTTATTTTTAAACTTTAGTTTTTTATTTTGGATTTTAATTTTATGTGTTAAACTCAACTAAACAAATTTTATATAAAAAAATCCGGTCAAGAGTAGTTTTTGTGAAAAGCTGGTTGAGAGTAGTTTTTTTAAAAAAATTATGAAAATAGATTCCAAGCAGGACCTAAAACTCTCATTCTTTTAAAAATGTAGTGTTGTTGATTCATTTCTTTTTATTCTCCCCAGTTTCAGCACTGAAAGTATAGGATGGGTGAAGCAGTTCTTGCAGGAATACAGTCAGGTGCGCTCATGCGAAGGCTTCTCTCTCATGCACGACTCTCTCTGTACCTTCTACGATGTCCTCTGCACCCCAATGGATGGTGGAGTAGTAGCCATGGCCACTTCCACTCCCACTGCCAGTATGTGAACTTCAGCATAAAAATTTAGGGTGTGCTTGGAAACTATAGTAACAAAGTATTTTTTTTTTTAATATTTGTTAAAGTATTTGAATTAGATATTTTCCGTGCAAAACCGTACCAACATATATAATGCATATGAAATTCATGAATATATATTAATGTTTAAATTATCTAAAAAATAGTCTAAGTATCCATGTACACGTACCGTATTGAACATGACACTTGTCGAATATTTACTGTACATGAACTTTGTCACTATGTTGGAAACATTTTAAAAAACAACTTTTTAATTCACTTTTGTTAGATTTTTAAAAACATGTCATTCTAAAAGCTATTTTTTCTTTTTAAGAAACTAGAAATTGTTGAATTTAGAAACAAGTTTGGATTAATTGTAATTCTGAAGAAAAAAAATTATAAAATTTTAATAATGATTAGATTATTTTGTGTCTTGTATTTTTCAATAGAGCCATGGCGGACCACACCACCACCGGAAATCGAAGGCGGTCCAAGCGGAGTCTCGAAGACTGGCATTGCTGCCCAGGTGAGGCACTCTCTTCACAAACCTCTCTCCATTGATGATTTTGGAAAATAATTGAAGTTGGGCATGCTTGTTGTCCTCTAGAGGGAGAGAACACTCAACATGCGCTTGAAAGACTTGGTGGGGTACTTCCACCTTCCCATAACAAGTGCTGCTAAGGAGTTGCAAGTCTGTTCTACAGCTCTCAAGAAGGTTTGTCGTCGAAATGGTGTCAAGCGTTGGCCCCACCGCAAGGTCACTCGTCTCTCCCTTTCTTTCGTTAACCAGGTTTTTCAGTCATCACATCAGTAACACATTATATGCAATCGCAAATTGTGATATATTCTTTATTATATGCATTCAATTCATACTGATACAGATAAAGAGCATAAATAGGATGATAGCAAACTTGAAGAAGTCCATGGATGCGAAAAGTGGGGAAGAGGCGACGAGGATCAGAGCGCAGATTCAGAGGCTCGAGGAAGAGAAAGTACGCGCTTGCACTGGTACTAAAGACAGGCGAATTTAGCAAGAACTTTTTTAAAAAAATTCATCTTCAATTGCCTTGATATGTGAGTGTTTGATAATAAGAGACTGATCAATAAGTTGGTCTAGACATTATTTATTCGGTAAGTGTAATATGTACATCATGAACTATTTGTATGCATTGAGTGAATTGGGATTAATGATATTTAATATTTTTGTAACCGGAAGATATTTAATCATCAGGAAGATTAGCCAATGTATTCAATGGTTGATGGTTTGTGATAAAATATTTATGACATGCTTTGAGATCCTATTGAAAGTGAGTTATAATCTTTACCTTCTATTCATCTCTTTTAGCCACCGAACATGTGCATGCATGTGCCCTGAATTATAAATTTTTCTCAGTTATTGAAAGTGAGTTATAATCTTTACCTTCTATTCATCTCTTTTAGCCACCGAACATGTGCATGCATGTGCCCTGAATTATAAATTTTTCTCAGTTATTGTATCATGAAGCCATCCAGATTGAGGATACGTTCTATGTTTTATTCATTTGGAATTGAAAACTCATGAGTCATAACCCATGTATACATTCTTCTATTATTATTATTGGTAAGTATTTTTTCTATTCAAATATGTCCTATCTGCGAACAACAAGATTTGAACTCCGATCTTCTCATTTAAGGATAGGATATCTCTACCATCCAAAAGCGTAACCCATGCATATTATTCTCTTTGTTTCTATTGTGAGTGTTAGAAGGGGGGATTTGTAGTGGATTCAACTGTCTCGTTAAAAGAAGTCATGCAATAGATGGATTAACTGGAATTGAGTCATGACACCATGATAACATAGTAGTAATTAGTAAATTAAATCAATAATGAATAAGAACAAAAAAATATAAAAGATTTTAAAAGATATATCTCTTTAACCTTTGGTACCTTTAAAATATTTGAATAGCATTATTATAAAACTATTTTAGCTGATGGCAAATGATTTTTATGGTTTAAAAACCGAATGGTTCAATCAACATGCACTCATTAATCATTATGTTGACTGGTTTGTCTATTGTAAATTTATTATTTTCACTATCGTGGACTCGTTTTCCAAAGAAAAAGGAGTTTGTTCATGATTCTCTTGATTGATAGATAGATAGATAGATACCCTTATGGACGATTTCTATAAGTCTTCATTCACCCGTTGATATCCGATCAAAAAAAAATTTCCCCTGAAATATCTGGGTATCAAAATATATAAAATTAGTAGAAAATTTTTCAGCACATCTAGAAAAGAATAAATCTCAAAAAACTCTGTGTGAATAGCGAACTTCAGCTCTCTTTCTATGTGTAGTGTTAACATCAAAATCATTTCATTTCATCATCTCCAAATCCGAACATCAAATCCTGCAATTCGTATTTCTGCACTTATACACATAAAAGCTACATCATCACAGAGAGAGACGTTTTTAAATAAGAAAATAAAATGTGCAATCCCTTCGTTTCAATGCATACATTCAAGATTAGCAACCAGATAAAAACAGATGATGAAAAGATGATTCAATTAAAGACTTTCAAGCCATCTTAAGCTTTTTTAGGGGGATAAAAACACTAAAGGTACTGTTCGTGTATCCTTGCCCTGTTCTCCTCCCACCACACCTCGCATGCATCTCCCCAAATCTCTCCCGACTGCACCCACATTATCACAAAAACATGAAACTAACAAAGAAACACCAACAACACAAATCGTAACAAATGTATAGGAAACCTTTATTACCTGAAACGGACACGGCGGAGTTCACGGACACCACCGGGCAAAGCTCTAATGGTGATGTAGACTCCTGGCTCGTCCTGCTCAACCCACTCGTTCACTGTCTCCTGGTCGCTGGCATTGCTCGCTGACAGCTCCCCGGACCGCTCCACTGATGAGCTCGTCCTCGCGGACGTCGCATCAGCCATAGATGAGGTCTCCATCTTGGCTGCAGCCGCCGTGCTCACGCTTGACACCTTGGGTGTCGAGGCGAGCCCCTTGCAACCGGCGCCAATGAATCGTAATAATGATGGTGGTGGTTGTTATGGTGGTTGCGGTGGTGTTGTTGGCGGCGCGAGTGATGATGGCGGGGGTGGTGCTCGAGGGAGTCGGAGGATGAGTAGCCTAATGGTTTCTGAAAGTTGCGGGGGAGCCTTTCTTTGCTCAGTGGAGGTGTCACTGGGCTGTCCTCTGCTGATTCCATCTTGGAGCTCTTGATTTAGTTAAGAATTGATACAATGTCAGCATAGATGTTAAGAGTTGGAAATGCTGTCCCATGGTTGAGTGAGGAGGGTGAGTACCTCGTCTTCCTCGGATCGGGGAGGGCTGGGAAGAGGGACAGCCTGGCGGTTGAACTTTTGGACGTTGTAGAGCTCCATCACCTTGTCGTAGTTCTCCGCCCACCACCTCTGCGCTTGCCATTTGTTGAACATCTCCCTTCTGCATATTTTTCAATATACTACATTCTCAATCTCATATATTAATCATAATTTCTTGGCCAAAAATGAATCTTTACTTGAAAAGTGTTTTTATTTTATTCATTTTCAAGAGAACAAGCCACTCTTTGAATTCACATAGGAAAACTCTACGTGAGTCACGCTGTCGCCCCAAAAAATCGTCTAGCCCAAACACGGCCGGTCTGTGTTTGAGGAGGTTTTGCAGGACGGCCTCACATTTTCCTTCACATAAATGACAGGTTTTTCATTTATCGGTTTCACTATAAACAGTTGCCAATACCCAAGAGCAGCCCCTTATTTGATTAATCATGGAATTCAAAGTTCCTAAAACCTTCTTGTTTGAAATAAGCTTCTTTTAATGATGATGAGTGATTGAAACCATAGGTGCTCAAAACATACTCAAACAGATCCAATTCAAAATTTAATCAACCTTAAGATCATTGCTCCCACAGACCCCACCCCAAAAAAGTTAAAAAAAAAAAACACATTTATGCATTGATAACAGCCTATCAAACCGTGTGAGGATACAGGGCTTAGAATCCTCTTCTACCCTCTAGGGGATTGTGTTTTGGTTCTTTACTGTTTGTTTTACTTCTAGTTCTTTTGCTTTCTTTTTCTTCTTTATGTTTTAGACCCTTGTAACTTCAATTTGAATATTATCGAGGTACTGTCTAACCTTTCCTAAAAAAACATAGATGATTAAAGTAATGTAGATGCCCAACGACCCTTTTAACAGTCCCCTTCTCACTCACCTCCAATCCACTCCACTGATCATCAGTAGTAGACCCCTTTCAGGTTTGTGATGTCCCCGTCAACACCACCACAATCAAATATCTCGAAATACGTGACCTAAACAAAATAGTTCCCCCCCCCCCCCCCCCCCCCCCCCCGTTTAGTTTTAAAGCTAAAGACAGGCGCACAAATTAAAGCCCGAAAAGGGCGAAAGAGTGCACTATCTATCTGTTTTGTTCTTTCTCATTGGGTCTTTTTATCAACACCAAGTTTTGGCTTTGTTTCTCATAAAAGCAGCGAATCGAAAAAAGCCCAATTTATTTTAATATTTAAAAAAAAAACATCCTATAAGGCCAAAGATTCTAAGCTAAACGACAAAGGAACGGCCAAAGAGAGACTCTTCTACAAAAGCGTCCGAAACCCAAATCTCGAATCACAGTGATGGGCATTTCTGCCATTTCAAACGCCTGGGGACAGTGAAACGACGAAATCGTCCTGGCTCTGTTGGGTCAGTTTGTACTAACGACGAGGGCATTTACGTCTTTTCATCAATAATTTCCGATCTGAGTCGACTCGGTTGTGTGAGAGAGACTGACTGACCTGAATCGGATGCGCTTGAGATCGTTCCCTCCGCGGGCGACGGAGACGAAGGTGATGAGGACGCCGGGCTCCACCTGCGCCACCCACTCCCTCCCCTCCTCCACCTCCTCCCCCTCCTCCGTGAACATCTCCGCCGTCGCCGACACAGACCGACCGCTCATCGAAGGCGTCCCCTCCCCGCTCGACAGCCCCCCCTTCACCACCACCAGCCTCGGCGTCGACGATCCGCTGGCCACCCCCGCCGCCGCCCTCCGGTACGAGTAGTGGAACCTCTCCGACGCCGATTCCGACTCGGCGTAGCCCTGGTTCGAACCACCCGATCCACTGCAGGGCTTGCAGTGCTTGTACGCCCCCGACGCCTTCAACGCCATGTCCTTGATCTGAAGCACAGAAGTCGAAAAGAAGAAAAAGTGTGAGAAACGCAAACCCTAAATTGATTTTCACCGGAATCCGAGGATCCTCACCTGAGCAGTGAGTGCCTTGATGGCCTGTCTGGTGCTCGGCGTCCCGGCGGAATCCTCCTCCACCGCTGCCGTCGCCGCCGCCTGCGGCGGATCGTGTAGGGATCCGCCGAGGTGTTTCGTGCACGCGATGCACGTCAGCATCTTCTCCGTCCGGTCCCCTCTGATCGAGATCTAACCGTCCGCGACTCTCTCTCTCTCTCTCTCTCTCACACACACACACAAACACGCGCGCGCGCGCGACGAAAATGAGGATCACAGATGGCTCATCAGGAGCTTTTAATGGCCTCTCAAAAATAAATTTCTGAAGTCAGAGATTCTCTCCCGCTTTAACTCCTCCACATACCATTAAAAATAAAGGGAAGGCACGAAAATCGATTCATGTGAACTAGAGTCAGTAAAAACGAGCTTCATTGACAGCTAGGAAGGTCGGCTTTAATGGCGGAATTTAGGGTTAGGGTTTCCTGTTTAGGAAATGAGGGACCGATCGGAGGAGGAGCTTTAAAGAAAAGACAGTCAGAGCTCCGGCCGCCTCCGCATTTGCCTGACAAAAAGCCAGATGAGATTATAAGGTTTTTTTAACTCCATCGTTTTTTGTTACCGGTAAACATAACGGGTTACTGGTAATGACCGGTCACGTTACGACGGACGCGTGTGGGAAATCAGAGCCGTTCGTTTGGTGGGTCTGTGGTGCGACGGATGCCTCGAATGAAGAGGATCAAGTGGGGTTTTATTTAAGCACCCCTCGTGAGGTCCATGAGGCAGCACGTGTGGCGGGACTTGGTAGACCGTTTGAGTCCTCTCTTGGCCCCCGGCTTCCCCAAACAACGAAAATGGTTACCTTTTTTCATTCAAAAAAATGTTGTTAAGTTATTTTTTAAAAAAATAAAATTCACTAAGGGTCCTTCCTAGTCACACCCTTATATTATTTTTAAGTCCTGATTTGTTTGAAAATATATTTAGGTCTTTATTTCTGAATCCTATAACTTTTAGGTTCAAACTAACAGTTTTCCTCTATGCTGTTAGTTCACATACCTAAAATATCCTTTCAACTTTCAAGTTTATTAGATATATTATTAGGTCATCCAAGTATACCATTAGGTTTACTGGATATATTGTTAGGTCATATGGATACGTTGTTAATTTCTATTTGTTATATTGCCTCTAAATGTTGTTCGTCGCTAGGGGAGGGAGAGGGAGGAGAGACCACGGGAAACAAATGGGGAGAGGGACGGTGGAAGGCAGAGATGTTTGGGAGAGAGAAAATGAAAACCTGAGTTTTATGATGTTGAAGAAGGTGTTTGGCATAGAAAAGAAGAGGGTAAAAGGGTATTTTCAGTACAACAAATACCACATCTAACATATGTTAACTCCTTAGAAATAATGATAGGATTAAAAAATAAGGATCTAAAGATATCTCAAAAAAAAATCATAGGCATATCTAGTTTAATTAACTCAAAATCAATAATCTCCGAAATAGAGAGAGAAGGAGAACATAAAAACATGAAAAAAATGCTCTAAGTTTTGGATCAAAAAATGTTCTCAATTCAATTCAATTGTTGGATGGACATGAGTTTTAAGTGTAGAACCTGCTCCATCTCATTTCAATTCGTTAAGCATAATATATTATGTGTATAATTCAAAATTAAAATTGTGATAAATAAAGAAAACTATATTTTACATAAAAGAGTTCAAACTAAAAACATATTTTACATAAAAGCAGTTCAATCACGCTTTTTTTTAACTATTGATAAAATACTTAAAACTTATAATATAATACATAAGAATAATTATTTAGTTTTTAAAAGAAAAAAAATAATATTTAAAAATTTTATCAAAATTCTTGTATATGACTCAATCAAAGTAGCGTTTAGAAAAGCCTTTAAACGCGTTTTTTATTTTTTATTTTAAAATAAAAATTGCAAATAATTTTCAAATGTCTATTTAAAATAAAAATTATTTATCCTTAATACAAGAGCTATGATTTTAAAAAAAACCAGCGTAAAAATGAGCTTCATAAGAATTAAGTTATTTAAATCATTTTATTCAAAATCAAATTTTTTTCAATGCGTTTTCAAATGTTGTCTAATATGCCATGTGTCATGTGTTGAAAACGGACTTGAATGTTTGCTTTTCTTAAAAAATTGAATGTAAAATTGAATTTTAAAAGATAGTTTTGAGAGTTGACGACGTGACGTGAGGACGAGCCGTCCCGAGCGATCGCCGTTTTTTGAGGGGGATTTTGTTTTGCTCTTGAAGAACAAAACAAAAATATGTCACAATAAAAAAAAAAGGGGGTAAGCTATAGAATTTGGTGATGTAACAATGTTTGAATTTTGATGAGGTTTGCGTGACATTTCTTTTTTTTGTTGGGCAGTCCCACGTTCTGAGATGTGCAGTGTAAGATTTTGGGTATGGATTATCGTTATACATTCATTTCGAGTGATGTGATTTGCTGGCTATTGATGGTACATTTTATTAGTTGCAATGTAATGTCAAGTGATACAAAACTTATGGGATTCACATAAGCGTATGTTTCTGATGGACAAAGAATTAAAAATATTTTATTAATTTAAAAAATCATTGATATAAATCATATTAATGTATTTTGATGGACGTGGTGCCGTCTATCTTAATTATAACTTTTTCATTTTTATCAATGCTTTTGTTAAATATCAAACTCTTAAAGAGAGAGATATTTCTGTTGTCAACGAAAAATGTAAGAACTATACATCCCTCTGAAACTCTAGAATTGTCTTTCAATAATGATTGAAAAATTAATTTATGGCTGAGTATATATAGTTTAACACATAAACATAATGTTTTCACATAAAATACATTATTACAGTACTATCTTTATTATGAAAATGCCTATGATTTTATTTTCAAGGGCATGCTACCCTCCTTTAAACAGCATAACTCATCAACTTTTTTAGTTTCAATAATAAGGACAACCAATATTTCAATTTGACATGAAATCACACATCTTTACATTAAACATTTATGTGATACCCTCAAAAAAAAAAAAAATTTATGTGATGTTTAGGTCATTAGGTGACATACCTCTCAATGGCACACAGAGAATTTATACAAAACAGAGGTTGTTGTCCCCTGTTTTTTTCCCCCAATTTATAAGAGCATGAAATATCAAATGTAACAAAATAAATACAATTATGCAAACAAAAAAAAAACAAATAAAAAGAGACAGAATCACCACGAACAATTATTTAAACGATATGACAATACCGAAATAAACACACATACAACCAGTTATTTATTTCTGTTTTTAATCTTCATGTTACATGCATTTACTTATAAAAAAAAAAAGCATACAAAATGAAGGAACTCTGATATAAAAAAAATAGTAAAGGAACCGCAATAAAAGTGGGAAAAAAAAATGGGATAGATGCAACAAAGCTGACAATATCCTATTATCATCATTATTATTTTGTCAGAGAGCTTAGGGATGATGTATCAGTCAACACTTTCAACCATAATAATAAAAAAAATACAATTTAATCAGATCTTAAGTGCATTAATCTTCAGCAGAGACACTTATATACAAAACAATATTAATGTATTAGAAACTAAAAGGCCAATATAAAAAACAGTACGAATAAAAATTAAAAGAAAAATTAATTCTGAGTTACCCTTGGATAGCACAACGGTGTCCCCAGTTGTCCAAGCACAAAGGGTTTGAGATTCTGTGAAACCGATAGGTCCTGGGTAATTTACTTGGCGCTTACCTTTACCATCCCGTGCACACTATTAAATTGTTGGCGATTATTCGAAAGAATTTACCGGGGCAAATAGGCGGAGGTTGGCCTTAGCTCGACCGTAAGGTCAGCCACGGGGGGTCCCTTCGATATGAATATATATTTTCAGAACGACGTTAAGTAATGAAATATTAACTCTGAGTCCTTAAGAGAAATCCTAAATTATTTTTAGGTTCTTAGAACATTTGAATTTACTTTTAGATTCTCAAACATGTTTTATTTTCACGTCCTTTCATTTGTACATCGTTTCACCGTTCATCGTTCACCGCCCAAATGTCCAAACCCGATATCGTTCATCTATACATCGTTCACGGTAAAACTTGGACGGGTTGAATCCAACCCGACATTTGGGCGGGTATGGGCCGGGTTAGTATTTTAGTATACAGGTTTAACCTAAACCCGAATCTAATTTGGGTTGGGTTTGGACTGAGGGATTGAAAATCTAAACCCGATGTATAGGAATGATAAATTTAAATGTTATAATAATACATTTAGAAGTTAAACTGAACTCAACCTAGCCTAAATCGAACCCGAACCGAACCCGAAACAAACCCAATGGGTTGGGTTAGGGTTGGGCTTCTTAAATCCGATAGGTCAGATTAAGTTGAGTTTAAGTTGATTTTCCCAAATCTCATGTTAGATTCAGGTTAGTCTTCAATCCGACCCAACTTGCCCAAGTTATGTTCTTAAGGGGTTACATGGATTTTTGTAAAAAAAACAAACAAATATAGATATAGAAGCACTTCCAGGGACTACATGCACATTTCCCATTAATAAAAAAGGACAGGAATGCATGGAGAAGTATCACTATCAATACATGAAGATAAGATCCGTGCACCCGGCCGGTACCTTGGCCGTAAATCAATGATGCGATTCCACATTTCACTACTGTCTTTAATAATAATAATTTAAATAAAATGTCACTCGCTCCGGATATATCATTTACAGTGGCAGGCCCCCCCTCCTTCACGTGAACTTTCAGTTTGTTTATTGTGTTTTTTATTATAATTATTATTTTGTTGCAGACTGAACCGTTGCATCTCACGTGGGTGGATTTAATTTTAATTACTCATCAATTCTGTTATATAACTGCTTCTTCATTGACAGCATTGGATTAATACACAACTTGATTGACCATAATTAATTGTCCAAAGTTCGCGCATAATTGCAGCCTCATTTACCGTTACATTGTTTGTTGAATGAATTATATTATTATATATTTTTTTGTTTCTTGAAAATGATTTGCATTCAGTATGTACAAAAATAATAATTGTATTGATGTCTTTTTAAAAATTATTCTTTAACTGGGTTTTTTTATTATATATATATAAATAACTTTTAATTTGATCAGTTAAAAATTAATTTAACATGGTAAAAATACTCCCCACCTATTATAATATTTTTATTAGATAGCCGTATCTTTATAGGGCGACTTATATGACTAACACATGACACCTAACGCATTAAACTAGACACGTATAAAACTTTCATTTAGTACTAATACGTACATTATATCATAATCTCATCTTTTTTTCCTTCTTTTTTTTTCATATCAATACTTATGCCCCGTTTGGAATTGGTATAACCCCCCGGATAACCCCAGATAAATATTTTAGGGTGTTTGTTTACCCGGAATCTAGATAAAGTGGTATATGGATTCCAATCAACCCATAGAATTAAAGTTATCCAAGGTTATTCCATCCAAAGAATATGTGAGCCCACTGTCAAATCAACTGTCATCACCTCTTATAAATCACCTGTCAAATCAACTATCATTATTTTTTTAACTTTTATAAATCCTTATCCATACTTTATTCACATTTTACCCAAACAACAAAATATTTATTCTTACGTTTACCAACGAGAATAATTCAAAACACAACCAAACACAAAATCATTTTATCCGTATTTATATTCACTTATGCTTGGATAAATCTATACCTTAGAATAAAATTTATCCTCATTCCAAACGGAAGCTTAGATGATACTGCCAACCAATAGGCAACATTGTTTGACATTATACTTAAGATATGATTAATCTATTTAGACTCTCATTTGAGCAAATATCATATTTGAAAAGCAAAAAAAATTGAAAGTGGATCCAAACACATATGGCGCGATTGCATTTGAAACCCTTTTCTCGCTTCTTTTAGTGTAAAATAAAAAAAAATTGAAAAAACCATCAAAATAACGTTTTTTTTTAAAACATTGATTTTGAAATGTTAGATTTTAAGAATATTTAGCTTTCAAATGTGCAGTACATTATTATTGACATTTCCGGGAAAAAAGCATGGATTTTCATGAACACCATGGTCGGTCAACAACAAAGCTTAGTTAATCTAATATCCGCTTAGTTATTCAAATCTTTAACTGAATAAAACTTGTTTAATTAATAGACACCATCTAAAGGAAGCAGAAGCTTATGATGATTTTTTTTTAAAGAAAGGTAGATATTTGTTACCCGATTTCATAACTGAACTCGAATTAGAAAATCTAAAATGTGAGAGAATAGAAATAAAGACATAACATCAAAACAAGTAAGCCAAAAAAAAAAAACATAAACGGATGGGGAAAACTCAAGGCCCCGGGTTAGAAGAGAGTTCTAACCAATCAAGCCCCACATATGCTTGTTCAGCCCGTAATTCTCATGTATCCATCTCGGAATTGGATCTCCCCCGCTCTCGCTATTCATCATCATCCACTGGGACACTTGTTTATTCTTCTCCTGTTCATTTTTTTCCCCAACTGAAGGTATCAACTAGAGAACTCATATTCATTGTTTATTCACATTGTTGTGTGTCCCCTAGTTATTACTGGAAAATTTATGTGGGGATGTGCTTTTGTTTGCTCTGTGATACATTAAATAATGGTGAAATAAATCACCGACTTTTTGCGGGCCGTCGACGTATTGGTGAAGACAATACATCTAGGGCTGGTCCTATATATATATATATTGCAATAAATATATATATTCCAACTTCCTGACATGCATCTTGGCTGAGAGCAGGACTTATGCATGGGAGTTTCATGGCTTTCGAAGTTTCCATGTTTTATTTTATGTAATTAAGTATATATAAAATGACTCTGTCGAAGGGACTGTCTATATATTTGGATAACTATTTGTCAAGGTATATACATCCCCACACGAGATATAAAATTCATCAATAGTTCTATTGTTAGTTATAAAATGTCCACATTTTTTTCACATATATATATGACAACTGATATGTTGCGGGGCGTGCGACTCCCCTGTTACGTGCAGAATTCAACCAATGACCGTTTGATCGAACGGTCACTTTAAAAAAATCATGAAAAACAAAAACCAAACCTTCCCATTCTAACCCACCCCCAAAGATATTCTTTCACCCTTCTCTTTTTTCTCTGTCTGTGCTTTTTTTTTTCTCCACCACCAAAAATCGTCATCTCTTCACACTGGCACCTCCCATCTCTACACTGGCCAATTCCATCCCAGGCACCATCCCCGTTTTGTTATCGTCCAAAATTCCATTTATGACAATTTAATTATAAATGTCTTATAAAAGTTTATAAAAATCGATCTATAAAAATTGTAAAACTTCGTGAAAATATGCAAAAATATACGATAATCAATATGTCGAAAGTCTATGAAAGTCAAAATGTAAAATGTTAAAATCATAAAAATATACATAAATATATGAGAATCAATATGTGAAAGTCTATAAAGCCCACAAACTAAGCCTATTATCCGAAAAAATATTCATCCGATCCGAATCCGTATCCGAAAATAATGATATCTATCCGTATCCGAAAAAATAATCCGTATCCGAAAATCTAAATCGACTATAAAAACAAAGAGGGGTGATGTTCGACAGTTGTAAAGTTAGGACTTGTGTTTGTAAATTTTTAATTTTAAGTCAATTTTTAAACTTTAAATAAAAATTTGTTATATTTAATTATTTATTTATTTATTTCGTGAAATCTAGCCCACACTTACGGATACGGATGGATACGGATACGGATATGACGTGGTCATTAGTCCAGCGGGCTTTTCACTTCATTTATTTGGGTCATCCCTACTACTTTTCATCTGTTAAGACAATGGGCCTCAGCCCAATGAGTTTTGGGTAGACTTGGTCCTTGACGATGTTACATACAACTTTGTTTTTTCAGTCTCAATTTTAGATTTATATGTGCTTTGAATGTTTTAAAATAGCACACATTATTTAATGATGTCCCTGTTTTTTCTATAGAAAATTAAGTATTACTCAACTCAATTGAATTGATACATTTGTTAAATATATAAAAAAATAATATCAAAGTATATGCATTGCTAATGTGAATATATGCTTCGATAATTTTCTATCGATGTATATAACTAAATTTTTTTTTGCTAAATTGGCATGCATCCAAAGTCAAAAGTCAAGATATTTTTTTGAGCGCTGATACACTCAATCCGTTTTTGTACCTGTCCCATCTACAGCCACATACAGTATGACAACACCGCACTATCGTAGTGTATGAGGTTCTATCATAGTGTAGAAAAAAAATTCAAAAAAAATATATACTATTATATTTCAGTATATATTTTATTTTGTAACAGTACAGTACTTAAATGAAAGAGTATATGATTTTTTTAAAAAAAAAACTGATCGTGAACATATGATTTTCCCTTTTTTGTCCACACCAACACTATTCACAAAAAAAAAGTGTGCACTCTAACACAGCTTTGCATGCAACCCACACAACCCACCCAAGGTTTTGATTTCTTATATAATTTATTTAAATAATGAATTACATTTATTTATATAAAAATAAAATATATATTCACATGAATTGAATGCAAATATTTTTATATTTTTCACAATAAAGTATATATTTAGACAATTGAGTATATACTATTGCGCTAATAAGGTACGTGCTTTTGTAATAAATGAAACATATATTCAACAGATTGCATGAATCAATTTATTAAAATTATAAAAAAAAATTTATGATAAAGCATATATATATATATATTTCTTTAATGTGAATGGCGTATGACACTAGCTTAGTACCATCACTTAATTAATAACGGGTGAAGCCAAACAAGACTTGAATAATTGTCTATTATATAAAAAAAGAAAGCTTGCACGAAACTGAAGCTCTCGCCACTAATAAGAAGAGATTCTCACACCATTACTTCATAGCCGAAAAGAAAAGGCAATGATGCTACACTTCGTGCAAGTTAGGCTTAGATTGTTAAGCAGATGTTTGGTTGGAGAATAAAATGGGTATAAAGTGGTATATAGAAGAATAAAATAAAAAAATCTGTTTGGATGAGTGGTATAACATATATAGGTACATGTCAAAATAAACTAGTATAAAGTGATATAGAGATTCCAACCAACCTCTGGAATTAAAGTTATTCTAGTTATTCTAATTGCTCACTGTCAAATCAACACTGTCATCACCTCTTTTAAATCACAATGTCAAATCAACTGATCATTACTTTTTTACTTTTTATAAATCATTATCCAGTACTTTATTCACAATTTTATCAAAACAATAAAAAATTTATTTTTACGTTTTTCAACGAGAATAATTCAAAACATAATCAAACACAAAATCACTTTATCCTTATTTATACTACGAATAATCATAAACATCAGTAATATGAAACTGTAAAACGAGCTGAGTGTATCAACACTCCATATCGAAGCATTGGGTAGCTAATTTCAGGTTTTCACTTTAAAAAAATAAAAAAATTTATTCATAATTATGATAGACCGCAATATATACTATATTATCATAATGTATAGTAAAAATAGACTGAGTGTTTGACGCTCCATTTAAAAGCAACTTGGGTATGAGTGTAGAGTGAAGCAATGGGCCAGTATGAAGTTAAATCCTCACTCAAAATTATTTAGACATCTAATCCTTTTAGTGAAGCAATGGGTATGAAGTTAGAGTGAGTGTAGAGTAAAGAAAGTTTGTAAAGTTTGTACTACCCTCAAATACTAAACCATGCTCACACTTCAGAATGATATCTTACAGCAATGCAGGCAGACTAACGAGGTATATTGTGACTAAAAAGAAAAAAAAAAGTGTAAATGAAAAGGTGTAGGACTGAATTGTGACAAACTGTAAGTAATATAGCAGCACTAATGCAACCGGTCTGATTGGAAAATGACATGTTCAACACCTATTATAACCCCATTTATAATTTACACCATTTTTTTAAAAGTATATTATCTCAGTGAAATATATATTAAAATACAATAGTATAAAAATAAATAAATTAATTTAATTCATACACTATGTTATCATAATATATAATGTTATAAAATTGACTGAATATATCAGCGCTCTCAATCCGATTAAAGGGTGGGCTGGGTCACATGTGGCTATCTAGAGAAATCCAGACCGGTGAGAGCTCAGCCATCCTTTCATTCATTTTTATTTAGGAAAAAATTCAAGTAACCCCTGTAAATGCCTGAAATCCATATAACCCCTCTTGAATTTTTCTGAAATCCATATAACATTTGAAAACATTTATGTATATTCAATTAGTCCTATGAGTTAAATTTTCATTAACAGATGAGTTATATCATGGAATATTCTGTTTGGTTAACTCTGACTGAAAACACAGTATATCATGAAATCCCCTACAATGTGTTAAAAAAATACAAAAAATCATATACAAATGATCATTTTACCTATCTGAATAGATTACAAAACCCTATTCAGAGAGGTTACATCGTCATTTATAGAGAATTTTCTGTATTTTTAACACATTGTAAGAGGTTTTTAATATATTGTGTTTTCAAACATGGTTAACCAAATAAAATATTCTTCATCTGTCAACGTAAATTTAATTCAAAGAACTATTTGAATTTACATAGATGTTTTCAAAAGTTATATAGAATTTAGAAAAAGTTAGAGGGTGATATAGATTTACGGCAGTTTATAGGGGGGTTATATGGATGTTTCCCTATTATTTAATGCCCCGAATATCTCCAACATAAATTCATCGGTCAAGATTCATCGCCCGCCACACTCTCCGTCATGGGCCCCACAATCATCCGTCCCAACCAACCAATCCCCGCCACATCCGATACGCTACAAACCCTCTCAAGAAAAGAAAACCGTATCGGGTACCCCCAATTATATCGCTCCGAACCGCTTCTCCCATGGCTTCGATTCTTTTACTTTGAAAGTTATGACCTCTTTTGAAGTTATGATCTCCCCTCCCCCCAACCAAACCACACACACCATGTTAAAAAACACTTCGTCCTTCACCTTTTGTGGCCTATATATAACACGCCTTAGGGTTTCCACCCCCAAATACCTTCCGAGATGTCCTTTCTCAGGCGCCGAAGGGGCTCCGACAAGCCCCCGATGGAGATCGACGAGAGCCCGACCGAGGATTCCGCGGCGGAGGACAACAAAAACATCAAGAAGAAGAGGCCTCCGTCTGCGGCGGCGGAGGCTCGGAAGAAGGGCTGGTCGTGCGTGAATAGCTGCTGCTGGTGGATCGGGGTGATCTGTTCGGTGTGGTGGTTTCTCTTGTTTTTGTACAATGTGGTGCCTTCGCTGCCGCAGATGGTGACGGAGGCGATCACGGGGCCGATGCCGGACCCGCCTGGGCTGAAGCTCCGGAAGGAGGGGCTTACGGCGAAGCACCCGGTGGTGTTTGTGCCGGGAATCGTCACGGGTGGGCTTGAGCTGTGGGAGGGGAGGCCGTGCGCGGAGGGGTTGTTCCGGAAGCGGCTTTGGGGGGGCACGTTCGGAGAAGTTTATAAGAGGTATAGAAGAGTGAAAAAGTTTTGATTTTGTCTTGTTTTGTTGTTTGGACTTTCTGGATTTATCTCAATTTGGGAATGTTTGGAAGTATAGATTATGTTAAAGAGAGCTGACAGAAATAGTATGAGAGGAGCGAAAGGAGTAGTCGTAACGATTTGTTTGTTTAGGTTTTGAATTTTATTTAGGGAAACTCAGAAAGTGGTTTGACCATAGCTAAAGTGATTTGGTAGATACAGATATAGATTTTTATGAAATCTGAACTTTCCCCTAAATTTTAAGCACTGGAAATTAAAATAAGTCAATTGTATTAGACGGGCAATTACGGATCATTTGGAATGCATTAAATCGTCCTGGAGTGCCCATCAGTCCCTGAATATTGGAGCCCTTTTGAATTTAAGTAAAGATCTGCACTCGTTATTTTTCTGTTGATGTTTTGATTTGCGCCTGCAAAGTTACAGAACATTTTATGGAAACAAACGTTCAGAATAACAGTGATGCTTCTAGAGTTTACTTCCTTTTTTGTTGTGTTTTGTCTATTGGAGCTCGATGTTTGCAATTTCTTGTGAATCTTTTTGTGTGGTGATTTTATTTTCATATATTCATTGACTCTTCTATTCAGAACTAGAACCCCATTCCTTGTATTTCTGTTGTTACCCTGGTCAAAGTCTTAACAACCATTCATTAAAAACATAACTAAGTTGGATTACTTCATATTCTGTTTGTATTTTGTTATGTTTTAACCAATAAACTGAAGAGGTAGTGGCAAACAATTGAGCCAGTTAAATATGTCTAGAATAATTTTAAAGAATGCTTACGCCAACATATTTTAGCTATGCTGGTCATACCTTGATACATTATAAATTAGTGGGATGCAAATTAGACAACCCATAAATATCAGTATCTGTTCATATCCATCTGCTTAAACTTGCATACAATTGTTTCATCTATGAAATCAGTAACATATGCAGTAGGTATTTGTTTTATGAAAAGTTGGTTATCATTTTACATCTAATGAAAAGAAAGAGCATTGGCTAGTCATTTTCTAAAGGAAATCTTTCAGAATCTACATGTATTCGTCATACTTGATATTTTGAATCATATGCCCTGTAGTCTCAGACACAGTTTTAACTTCGCACAAGACTCTCGGACTTTAGATGATAATATGGCCTGAAATTTTTGAAACAAAAACTCTGAACTGTTTACATACATGGAAATTTCTATGAATGAACAAAATAGAATATATATGAATTACCTATGAGTCCATGATTATAAAAAGATATAACTTGAATTTGATCAGAAGTTCACAATTATTAACTTTCACCGAGGGTGAATGCTTGTAGGACGTTAACATTTCCTAGAAACTAGATAAACATTGTATGGTACTCCTATATGACAGCCATGCACGACAACTATTCCATTGATTTCTAGACAAATAAAGTATGTGAAGGTATATGGATTCAGAAGACCTTATTACACTTGGGGACTATATTATTTTTTCTTTTAATTTTCATTTCATGCAGCTTTTTTATTTATTTAAGTTCAATATATAATCATCCAACAGGAACATGATATTTATATTTCCATTTTATTTCCAGGCCATCATGCTGGGTTGAACACATGTCACTTGATAATGAAACGGGATTGGATCCTTCTAATATAAGAATTCGACCTGTGACGGGGCTTGTCGCAGCAGATTACTTTGCACCTGGTTACTTTGTCTGGGCTGTCTTGATTGCTAATCTTGCACGTATTGGATATGAGGAGAAAACTATGTATATGGCTGCTTATGATTGGAGGATTGCTTTTCAGAACACTGAGGTATTTATTTTGTCTAACTTCCAGTTAGCAGGTTAGTTGTTCAACTCAAATGGCCATCCTAGAAAATAAGCATGACAGATGCAATATCATGTATGCCTCTCATTTAATCCCCTATTTGAAAATGCTAAATTGCATTGCCACAATTGAATGAATCGAAGTCACTGAATTTCCTAAATTCCAATCCTTTTTTTTCTGCTAGTAAAACATCACACTTCTAATGACACCCATGTAACTTTTCCAAATCGTGTGAACAGGTTAGGGATCAAACTCTTAGCAGAATAAAGAGTAACATAGAGCTTATGGTAGCTACTAATGGTGGAAATAAGGTGGTTGTAATCCCACATTCTATGGGAGTTTTGTACTTCTTGCATTTTATGAAATGGGTTGAGGCACCTGCTCCAATGGGTGGTGATGGTGGCCCGGACTGGTGTGCCAAGCATATAAAAGCAGTGATGAATATTGGTGGGCCTTTCTTAGGTGTTCCTAAAGCAGTATCGGGCCTTTTCTCAGCTGAAGCAAAGGATGTTGCAGTTGCCAGGTATTCCATATTTTATTTTTATGCATGTAAGTAACTCTGGAAACTAACCAGCTTCAATACATTGAAATTGCTAATCTCTTTTCTTATGTTCCCTCATGAACATTTCATTAATAAGTGGGTTGTTGATTTTAAAGTGAAATTTATTAATACATTGAGAGGTTGGCAAAATTAGCAAAATTTTCACATGAATTCTGCACTGATATGTGCTTATGTATATTAACTTTTTTAGGTTTTTGAATGTGCATGCACATAATATTTTTTTTGTGCTTATATTATTTCTTCTTCTTATGGAAAAGTATGATTTTTGTACTCGATATTTCTGATGCTCACAATTGTGAACCATCATTCTGTGCTCCTGCTTTGCATTTCACATATTGCTTATTCTTTTTCTTAAAATAAATTGTTATAATTTTTAGTGTGATTTTCTTGATATGTCAATCCCAAGTTTTCTGTTTTTGGAATTGTAAGATTTCAGTTCCTTCTTGCTTTACAATTTCTGGAAAGAACTTGTTTCATTTCAAATGTTGATTCTACATGCTACAATTTTTTTTTGGAAGCACTAAGGCAAAGGTCTAGAATCTATAGCTAAAGTCCACCTGGAAGGACAATACGTTTTGGACATTTGCCCTGATAGAACTTTTTTGAAAATTGGTGCCCCCCCCCCACGATTTGATCCCTTGACCTCCTTATTGGATTGGGGGGTGGGGGGGCCCAGCTAACACCAAGCTCGCTTTGCGTCCTAGAACAATATGAAAGCCTTGTGAATGGGTAAAGAAGCTGTTTAAAGCAGAAAAATCCTTTTTACTGGCACTTTGACATTTGTATAATCTTGATGTATGTGATGCCTGATTTTCATGATGAGTTGATGACACTGCTTGCAGAGTTTTCTTAAAAATTAATTCGTCAAAGATGGCCACTGGCCCACTGTGCACCTTTTCTTTTCTTTTTAAGAAAAGGTAACGTTCTGGTATTCTACCTCAAAGTATTAAAGATAAAACCGCACTACAAATGTCGGAATCATTTGGGGGAGGGGGAGGAGAACAGGAAATAGAGAAAAACGTCTGAATGCTACAATTATCACACAGACCTGGGACCAGTAGAAGTGGTATCTACTGGAACCCTTATGTTCGACATCTCAATTTACTCTTTGATCTACTGAACCCTTATATGCACTTGTCATTGCATTGGAAAGTGGTTTCTATTTCTACATCTTGAATACTTGAAGTATCAACTTAATGCGATCCCAATTATTGTATCATTGCTCTGATTTTTTTCCTTTAGTTTGTTATTATTGCTTCTTCCTCTAGTAAAATTCTGTAGTGGGCTGTTATAATGGGTCTGTCAGTTTCCAAAATAATGGATGGAATCAGATAAAAGTGTATGGAAAGAGGATGGATCGGAAAGAGGTCTAAAATCATTGAGAGAAAAGTGGCTTTCATAAATGATAAAGGACAATATTTTGTGCATGCTTGACCTTTGGGAAACTGGGGACATGGAAAGTTGTCCGCTGGGAGGAGAAATGATTTTGGATGTTTGCAACAGGTTAAGAGGGTGGTTTGAATGTTTCATAAATCAAAGAGGTGGCATCGGTTTAAGCATCAGGAAGGTGATCGAGTCTGGTAGGCACTAGCCAGTGTTGGGGAAATGTAAATGTTTGGGTTTGAAGGGGATCAAGTTTGGTATTGGATTATTTTTTAATGCAATTTGGTATTACTTTATTAGACTATTAGAGGTATTTACAAATCCCTAGAACCGTTTTTTAAAGAATAAAGGTGAGATGTCCTGCAATTTATATTAATCTTCCAGAAAAAAATTGAAAAAAAGAAAGAAAACAACCAGACAAGGCATCTTTCAGCCAAAAAGGAAAGAAAATGCACCAACCTAATAATTGAGAGAAAAGAGAGACTCGAACACTCGAACACCCAAAACAGAATCTTGACTCACACCAAACATACCCTCTCTCTCAATCCTTACAATTTTAGCACCAGGAACGTATTTGCTCCATGCTCTCAAGTTAGCCACCTCCCACTTCCCCTCAATATAGCATTCCCATCGTCTAAAGATTTTCTCATTTCTTGCAAGCCGTAGTCCCCAGGCACCCCATGGGGGGTTATTTGTTCATATTTGTCATTGGCACTCATGTCTTCTTTTGTTTTGAGGAAACATGATTGGGATGACATATGCTTGTAATAAAGTTTGCCAGTGCCAGAAATTGGAGTAAAGCTGCATCAGGTGCATTTCAGAATTTGAAACTTCTGTCATCTGATAGTAGAAAGAAATTAATATATTTTCTTTGAAATTATAAATGCATTGTTTGATGAGGAACCCCGGCATTGGTTGGAAAACCTTGGATGTACATAATCACCTGCAAACCATGTACACCAGGTAATCAAGGGGGGATTCAGACTTGAGACATATGGGAAGCAAACTCGTGTGGGTTAAATTTATACAAATTAGTGATTCTCAGTGTTGTTTTTGTAACCAAAGAGATTTCAGTTGGTGTAAACATGTAATAGTTCTGCATGAACAGTTGGGTTGAAATTGTGAAGTTGTAGAAGTTCTTCTATTTCTTCAGTGACATTAATGTTATTCGAGGAGGTATTTAATTCATTTTCTTGTTGAATCTTTTTTTTTCTTTTCACGTGTTAAATTATTGATATTAGATCTGTCATATTGCAGGGCAATTGCACCTGGCGTGTTGGAATCTGATTTAATTGGTTTTCAGACATTACAACATATAATGAGGATGACCCGTACCTGGGATTCAACCATGTCTATGCTACTTAAAGGTGGTGACACTATTTGGGGTGGGCTAGACTGGTCACCAGAAGAAGGATATAATTGTAATCCCAAGAGCAGGATCAATGATTCTCATGTGGCGTCAGATGCTGAGTCAGAGAAAGTGGAGTCTGCATCAAATAATGTGAATTATGGGAGGATTATATCTTTCGGGAGAGATGTGGCAGAGGCATCTTCATCAGAGATTGACCGCATTGATTTTAGGGTAAATCACTTAAGCAAAAACCATGGTTTAATTTACTTAATGTTTTTTTGTTATAAATTAGTGTTGATGCTTTTTTAAAATATTCTACTTTTGATTTGATGTCATTGATTTGGTGTTTGTAGGACACATCATTGCATGATTATGTTCAGAATTGGATATGTGAACCTGACGCATTGACCTCTTTGATGTATATGTGTTTAGATGATTTTTATTGCATCAGTTGCATGTTGTGAATCTCCTGGCTTCCTGGCTTTGATATCCAATTTTTGGAAAGGTTCTATCAACTTCTGCAAGTTTGTATAACACATCGTTGCACAATTATGTTCAGTATTGGATATATGAATCTGACATGTGGAGTGTGGACCTCTATGATTTTGTGTTTGGATGATTTTATATAATCAGTTGCATAGTGTGAATTTCTTGGCTTTCATAACAAATTTTTGGACAAGTTCTATCATCTTCTGCAATTTTCTATGAACTAGGCCATTAGTAAACAGGTTTGTTGATGTTGACCATGCCAGTGGTTGATTCTTTATTTTTTCTACACTTGTATTGCATGTTGCCCAGCGGTCTCTTGATTCCTCTAGATGGCAGTTGTCTCTGCACAAGAATACTACCATGTGTTATCAGATTCGTGAAGCATGATAATCCTTTCTAGACTCATGAATCAGCAATTTTTGTGTTATTTTGTTTTTGCCAGATAATATCTGTGTAGTTTTTTTCCATTGTAATGAGCTTTTGTATGGTTGATGGGCTATAATTTGTACTGTAACTAGCGATTAATAATCTTTAGTTTGTGATGTTTTCTGATCATTTTATTTATATAGTATATTAAAGAGAAAAAGTAAGAAACTATTTGATTTATCACTTGCACATATATAAAATATTTAAAATGAATCTCTTTCTAGTGCCCTTATTTTTATGCCTCTCTCTTTGTTAAAATACAGGATGCTCTCAAGGGTAATAATCTTGCCCATTCAAATGCATCCTGCGATGTGTGGACAGAGTACCAGGAACTGGGTTATTTGGGAATTAAAGCAGTTGCTGACTACAAAGCTTACACAGCCAGTTCACTCTTGGATCTTCTGCATTTTGTTGCTCCCAAAATGATGCAACGTGGAGATGCACATTTCTCGTATGGAATTGCAGATGACTTGGATGATCCGAAATATGAGCACTATAAATATTGGTCCAACCCTTTGGAGACGAAGTAAGTACATATTTTCCTTGCAAAAAGTGGCATGACTAGATCACAGAACATAGACATTACTTTTTACTTTGATTTCAACCAGTTGACCGTGAATATATATATATACACGCTCGCGATTAGGTGCGGTGAACGGCAGATGCGGCCGCGACGTGGGCCGTCCGATCGCGGGTCCATCACATCCAACGGTCGACGTGAATCGCACCCGACCGTCCGATGCGATGGACCCGTGATCGCTGCCGCACCGCCGTTCGCCGCACCTAATCGGTTCCCTATATATATATAGTCGAGTGATTTAGTGCGGGAATGCGGGAAACGACGTCGGTCGTTCGATCGCGGGTCCATCGCATCCAACGGTCGATGTGAATCGCACCCGACCGTCCGATGCGATGGACCCGTGATCGACGGCCCGTGATCGCTTCCCGCATTCTCGCACCGAATCATTTTTCTATATATATATATATATAGGGAGCCGATTACATGCGGTAGTGTGATCGGTGCGGCCGCGATCACGGGCCGTCGATCACGGGTCCATCACATCGGACGGTCAGGTGCGAATCATGTCGACCGTTGAATGCGATGGACCCGCGATCGGACGGCCCACGATCGCGACCGCACGACCGCACCTCATCGGTCGCGTATATATATATATATATATCTTATTTTCTTATCAACCATGCAAGTTATTTAGAAGAGCAACGAGGTATAAAACCTCAGTTTTGTGAGGTCTCATTAATCAGACAATATACTTTATTACCTAAGAAAATTGTGAAGGAAAAGCTTTAGATATTTAAATCAAAAGATCTTTGGGATGAATTCTTCTCACATATTAAAAAAAGGAAAAAAGGGAGGTTTAGAATGGCATGGAAAATTAAATGACAGATGGAGGTAGTGCAAATAGATTGAAAAGGTAAACTGTTTTGATGCATATAGATGCTAACTGAATTGAAGTTATTATGTTATCGCTTGTTTGAAAGGTTTGTATTTTGCCATTGTGTTGGCAAAAGTTACTCGGGCAATCTTTATAAGCTGTAGATTGTCCAAGTAATTATGTATGTGCATCAGAAACATATTGTAAATCTCCAAAAGAGTCAGTAATGTGAAAATAGTGTCATCCATAAATAAAGGTGGAGTTGCCGTACAACTGGGAAATGGAGAAGTTATCTTTATCCAGCCAAAGATCCTTTGTAATAATTTGGTGTTACTATTAGTACAGCAACTTTGTTGTTATGGATCAATTTAGATTTCCTTCAATTATTCTTTTTTGCCTTAACGCAATTGCAAAAAATATTTCCATGCTCCTGGCCTGATATGTGGTAGAGAAATTTTAAACTTGTTGTGCTATTATCTTGGAATCTAATGATCATCAAACTATCAACAGCTAGTCAGCCACACAATAAATTAATTCATGTAGAAAAAAATTTGAATGTGCGAATGATTATTATTACTGTTATTTTTTTTCCTATTTATCTCTATTCCTCTTTAATAATCAATATCTATGCTTTGGTTGCTCATTAGTTTGATTCTTTGGTTATTTGTATATTATCTAATTCTTGTTTGCTGCGGGTTCATCTATTTTGATATTTTTGCAGATTGCCAAATGCCCCTGGCATAGAAATATATTCTATGTATGGTGTAGGAATTCCGACTGAAAGATCATACGTGTACAAATTATCTTCATATGCCGAGTGCAACATTCCCTTTCAAATTGATGCATCGGCCAATGGTGGAAATGGGGAGAGCTGTTTGCAAGGTGGTGTGTTTTTGGCCGATGGAGATGAGACTGTGCCTGTTTTAAGTGCAGGCTTCATGTGTGCTAAAGGTTGGCGTGGAAAAACACGATTCAATCCTTCGGGGATTCGAACTTACATTAGAGAATATGATCATGCTCCTCCATCCAATTTCCTTGAGGGCCGTGGTACCCAGAGTGGTGCTCATGTAGATATTATGGGCAACTTTGCATTAATTGAGGATGTTATACGAGTAGCAGCTGGAGCTACAGGAGAAGAATTAGGGGGTGATCAAGTGTATTCAGATATTTTCAAATGGTCCAAAAAGATCAACTTGCAGCTCTAAGTGCAACAAATGGTATTCTTCAGACTTGATTGAATCATCGCTTGTGCAACAAATGATATTTTCAAATGGTCCGAAAAGATCAATAAACGAGATGCATGTTGCCCACCATAAATTTTTTTTTAGAGAAAGGCTTCACTGCTGCTGCTGTTGTAATTTTTTGGTGTTGAAAGGACATTCATTGGTTTTGGGGATGCAGTTGTGGTAGGCTGAATCATGCATTGTAGTTCTTCATGCAAGCATATACATTGGAGTAGGATCCCATGCATGTAGTAATAGTCCCTAATCAAATGGTCATTTTGTGAAACATTTATCTTTCGTATCAATGGTTGCCAAGGTTGTTTGAATTAAATGTGCATGAAATTTGCATTTCTTCGAGGAAAATTTGGCCTCATATTTTTGGATGTGGAGACCACCTATTTCAACAGGTGAAGATATTCATGTGTTTAATCTGGCAATGCGGTTCCTCATCCATTGTGATTGAACTTTGCAAGATTGCATGTGTACCTGTCTTGTTCATATTTCTGTTCTAATATCTTCAATTTAACAACTAAGATCCCTTTGTCTTTGGTCCCACAGGTATGTAGCGTTATTCGGGTCACTGCAAGTGGAAGAACCACGTCTGCCTTGTAAGGTCCAGATTTTCTGTGCCACCTACATGTTTATTGTACTTCAATCTGGACAGAGCTACACAACATCGATCCAGTTTGTTTGGGTTTTAATGAAAGCAAGATCGATGAACCGAATCCAGGACAACTTTTTCTAATATTGAAATTTGTGAATGTCCCCCATTGAATTTATTAAATGTGATGGTACATTTTACAATAATATAGTCATATTCATTGGCATGTTTGCATCCTTGTGTGATGATTTTCAGGTATTACTAGCTCTCATCAGGATTTTTCTACTAATCTTTATTTTTGCAGGTGTGTTATCACAGGCCCGGCCAAGCTCCTCATCCAGCAAATTTGCCAGAGCCAATGCGTGTTATCACATGCCATCTATGGTTTTGTTTGCTATTTGGTTTTTTTTTTGTTATAAAAAGGTCCCTGAGATTGTTGTTAATATGATGAAATTTCGCATGGATTATGGTAGAGAATATTAGATTTTTTAGATTTTAAATTACTTTACATAATGTTTCTGCTATTCTTGTCTGTTTATCGGATATTTTTTTTGTGTAGTAGTAGAATTGCTAAACCCAGCGTTGAAAAATTTGGATTGGGCTTCTTTTTCTATCGACAGTACTTCGTTAACTGAACGCTCACAGCTTTTCCCGGTTTAATCAAGCAGCTGGAAGAAAAACCCATATAATTTGCTATTCATGTTTAATCTCTCATTCAAATGTTATATAGCTCCGCTAGCAGTCTCATGTGCCTCGATAACCGTTCAACAGAGTATATATATATATCTTATTAAAACAAATATATATTATATTAGAAATTTTTTACAATTTTAATAAATGGATTCATATAATATATATTTTATTTTAAATATATATATATACCTTAGATTTGTTCTTTTTATAAAAAGAATCAAAACATCGAACTGCAAACAAAGTTATAAACGAGGCTGTGTCTAATATATTACTTCAAACAATGGTACATGATCTGGATTCTCCGCGTAAAAATAAAGAATCCTGTTTGCTGCTGACGAGAAAACGCCACATAGGTAACAAAATCACTTTCAATGAAAATATCTTGACATCAAGGTGGTGCACCTTTAATCGATCTACTGGAACTGCCTAGCTGTTCAACTCAGAGAACCTCATCAGTCATCACTAGAAGCTTGACTTATTTCGAAAATATCATCCTTTGCCAAAAATACTATTTAGTTATGATATATTCCATCAAAATGAAAAAGAAATATCTAGAATGTCACAAGAATTGGGAATCCATAGCATTGTATCTTTTTTCTAAATCTTATTTCTAGTCCTTTATACGCACACACACATTTTTTAAAAAGAATTTACAATTTTTATAAATAAATATATATAATTCACTAAATATTTATATATATATCTTATTTAATAAGATATGATATTTTAATAATATTAAAATATGTGGAACAAAATCTTTTATATCTTATTGATATTCTCGTTCAAGTAGTGTTAACCAACTTTCTGGTGTTTCATCTTTTGCTGTTTTGGATCCCTAGGACTATACTGAATAGAACTGAGGTTATTCGGCACCGCTTCATTTGGTGTGGTCCTATGCGGGTTCTGAGGAGGGTTCACCTTGTGTGTTGGGAAGTAGTGTGTGACAGCAAAATCAAAGGAGGTCTCGGGGTTTTGAATCTTGATCTTTTTAATTTGGTTTTGTTGACTAAATGGTTATGGAAATTCTCTGATGATCGGAGCTTTCCGGTGAAGGAGAATAGTGTTGTGCGTGACAAATAAATATTAGGTTAAACACAAATTCTTATAATTATCACATCAAGAATATAAACATTAAATATATATGAAATCATGCATACTCTAAAATATATTATAAAAGCATGAAATAAAATGAGATAAGGATTAGAAAAATGTATCCGGAAATGTGGAAGCGAGTGAAAACACTCTGTCCTCGGTGAATAAGGCCCCCTCACGCACATGGTTGAATGGCTCATACCACTGAGAGATACGACCACAATAGGATTTATTCTTCCGGGGTGCGAGCTACGGAAGAACCACAATGAACTGACTACGATCCTTTCAGACGCCCGAATCAAATAGAATAATATGGTTGGAGGTTTTATCTCTCTGTTTCATGATGGAAAGCTCTTTGTATGAACAGATGAGACTCATATATGCTAATTTGATGGTGGAACACTTCTCTATTTTACATACGGAGTGAGCCACATATATATAGGAGATAACCCAGCACATGCATGCAAACATAAATATTGAAACGCATGCAACGGTTCAATCATAACCCATGTGTGTGAGTGTAACCTTCAAAACGCATGCAATTGAATTGACCCGGTTACACACATTGTTAATTATGTATATTTGGTCACATAAATTCCAACAAATAGCGTCTTCTTGCTTGCAGGGGCGAAAGCAATGTAGCTCCCCTTACCCTCGGCTGGGCCATCGCTCTACGCACTGTGTGCGAGGGCAAAGGAGACAATGTTACATTTGTTTTGCGAATGTGGGGTTGCTGAGGAGGTGTGGGGAAGTCTCATGCGTGCACAAGGGAGGAATTGGGCATTCAACTCTATTCAGTAATTGTGGGAGTCGACTACCACTTTGGACTGAAGCATTCGTGTGGTAAGGTTCTCCGCTTGACTTTCCCCACGTTTCTTTAGGCAATCTGGCTAAGCAGAAATGAAGATGTGTTTGGTGGGTCTTTAGTTTTTACTGAAGGTCTTTTTGAGCATGCCAGAATTCTCATTGTGGCATGGGGATGTTGGTGCTGGGAAAACATTGATGAGAGTGGATCATTTAGCCATCATGGTGGCTGTGTAAGTTTACGTTTTTAGCAGCTAAATGATGGGAGTGAGGTGGGTGACTAAGCCTTTTAATCTCTCTTCCTTATTTCCCCCATTATTCATGTGGCTGTAGTGTATATGGGGCTGTACTCCTTTTTCATGAATGCAAAGAAGTAGCTCTCATACTTGTTCATTTAAGAAAAAAAAAAATTCTTTTATCGGATATATATATATATATATATATATATATATATATATATATATTAGAAAGGTTTTTCTAGAGTAAAGACCGGATCCGGTCAGTGCAGAGTTCGGTCAGTTCGGTCAGTACCGAACTGCACCACGTTCAAATCGAACTGCATCACTTATAAATCGAACTGCACAACAAATTGTTGGGTATATTTTTCACTCTCTTATTGGATACTGATGATACTTAGGAATTCATATTTTTTCTCATAGTTGATTGAATCCAATAAGAGAGTAAAAAATATACTCAATAATTGATTGTGGTGCAGTTCGGTACTGACCGAATTGGAGCACTGACCGGATCTGGTCCCGACAGAGTATAGAGAGAGATACACAACCAGTCTAGAGAGTCCAAAACCATTTTACTTTTTTCATTTGCGCTCGGTAGGGTTCGAACAGACCACCCTCTCTCCCAAGGGAGAGTATCTCAACAGCCACGCTAAAACGGGGCCTTTACCCGGTAAAATTGGAATCATGAATTATTATTAGTTGTATAATAAATCTATCCAAAAATTCAAGACCGACACGTGGAGGCTATAAAACGGACACCTTGTTTAATTTTCCTCCTGGAGTTGTAGGGTTGGTCCTGTCATTTCTCTAGATCTCGGGTTTCAGTTTTTTTTTAAAATAAAGTAAAGGCAATTCGACCTCTATTGTCCCTGATCGACCTCTCTATAGTCCCTGATCGTTTCCCGGTTTCCTCTCTCTCTCTCTCGCTCGGTTCACCCATTCACACGTATTTGTCGAAACCTTTAAGAAAGCCAAATCAATCTCTCTATAGCTCACGATCTTCACCATCGGCGGATCATCGAAAAGGATCGATCGATCTCCACAGGTACGCATCAAAACTCGTCTGCGATTTAGGGCGCGCGAGATCTTGAAAACACAAAACCCTGATTGAAGTAATACCTAACGAATTTATGCGTTTATGGTGATCAAGCTGACCTACAACGCAGGCTGTTTGAATCGTTGTTTTAGGTGTTATGTTTGTTGATTTTTTTTTAATTTGGTTGCCAGAATTTATTTGAATGCTTCAGTTTTCTTCTTCACTGCACTCTTGTTGAAAAAATAGATGATATTGCTATGGTTTTACGAATTCCTTCATGAAGCTGAAGTTATTTATTTGCGCTTCTGTAGTTAATTTTTAGTAAATCAGTTACTTGCAACAATCGTCTGTCGCTTTTGTGTGGCTCTGGATTCATATTTGTTGACCGGAGAATAGAAAAAAAAGTAACTTTAAACAGCAAGACAATCTGAGTAATAAATGTTATGAGTATGTTTAGGTGGTATATGTGTGTTCCAGGTTATGTAATTTGGGCGGATTTAGTAGGTTTCGGTAGTCCTATATTTTGAGAAGTTGTTTAGACTTTTAACTGGGAAGTTGAATCTCTTTAGGAGTCTCTCAGTTAATCATAGATTAGCCCATAATTTTTTGATGGAATTGATGAACAGGGTTGTTTTGTCTTTCAGGCAGATTCACATGGTTATCTGCTCATGTGATTCCTGACCCCCCACCGTCTTCTTTCTCATCCTATAAAATATAAATTTATTTGTTATTTCAGCTGCGTATATCTGTCTATGGATTCCTTTCCTCTTATAACCAATGAGATCTGTTTTTTGGATGCCTTTTCCATTATACTTACTGGTTTTTATTATGCATTAGGATTCTACATTTGTTTCCTTATGTGCCAGTTTTTGTTATTGCATTTCATGAGTAGTTGTTTTCTCAACATATTTGGGTAGGTCTAGAGTCTGTGGAAGCTGCTGCTGAGAATGAGTATTCAACAAGGCGTTCAGCACAAGCCTTCTGCTAATGGATCTGGACGCCGAAGGACAGAACGAGAGATGGGGAACCGACGAGAGAATAAGTTAAATATAGGGAGGTCGAGCTCCAGAAATTTTGGCACTGCAGGTAAGGTCAGTTATCTGGATTGTTATTTTGGTAGTGCCTTCTATCTGACAATCTTCCAATGCAGGTCTAGCAAATAGAAACAAAGTGGGAGGATTTGAAAGCCCTTCTCATGATCGGCTAACATATTTATCAACATGTATTATTGGTCATCACGTGGAAGTTCAGGTGCAAAATGGATGTATTTTTTCTGGAATTCTTCATGCAATTAGTGCAGAAAATGATTTCGGTAAGTTTTGTCTTCCCTTCCAGTTTTCCATATGCCTTATATATGACTTTTTAGTTTTTATGGAGTTTCTCCAATTTCCTCATGAATATCAAGCAATTCTTGCCCGGTTGCTTTTCATAGGATCTGTAGTCTTATTTATATTGTTCTAAATGTGTTTGCAGGAGTTATTCTGAAAATGGCTCGGTTGACCAAGGATGGATCGACAAAAGGTCAGAAATCTCTGGCTGATTCCATTGGCAGGGCTCCTACAAAAACTTTGATTATACCTGCTAAAGAACTCGTCCAAGTTATTGCCAAGGTTATTTCTTAAACATTGTGGAACTTTGTTATTGCATTTCCACTGAATTTACAAGATAGAATAAGAAACATCTATCACTGTTGCCAGCAAAGTCAATTTGACAGGAACATTAACTTACTGGCAGTGCATCTATCTGTTGTTGGTCAGGATGTATCATTTGCTGGAAGCAGGCTCACAAATGATCATGGAAATCAGAAGCAACGGGATCTTATGACAGATTCTGTCATATCTCATAATCATTATGTGGAGACAGAGAGGGAGCTTGAACGTTGGACTCCCGATGAGGATGATCCACGGTGCCCCGAGTTAGAAAATATTTTTGATAGCTCATGGAATAGGTGATTATTTATCTAAATGCAAATAAGTGGGCATACTAACCTTTATTTTTTGCAATTTTTGGGGGATTTGTCAGTTTTCTACTTGCAGCATTCAATATATGCCTGTCAACTTCTTTCCTTGTCGCTTTGGGCTTAGCTTTGGTATTTAATGAAATCAAGGCTCTGGCCTACCATTTCATTAAAAAAAAATCTTTCTTTGTCACCGTCTACGTGACTACTTTTATTGTTATGTTGATGGTTTGTATTACGTGAATTTTTTTTATTTTTTTTATTTTTTATGTGGCATGACTAGCAACACAACCTTGATGTGGAGATCAAAATAGTTGTTTTGGGATTTTCTGTACAGTTTTTTCATTATCAAGGAACATCTTTTATTACACATGTATAAACAAGTAGTTCATAGTTTTTTTAATATTGCTGAACCCAATATGTGATGCATATACTACATGAAATAGAAAATAGATATCTCTTGGTAATTTTTTTTGTTAAAATTGTTGGGGAAGGTTTTGAGAACCAACTTTTAAAGGGACCTCTTTGTAAAGTTTTTCTGTGTCTGAAACAGAATAATCGCTCATATGTGCAGCACATTATGTGGGCCTCTGTACAGTGCCCTCATAATTCCAGTATTTTGGTTTTGATATAATTTTTTTAAAATATTGATATAATTCATGAGGACCCTCTTTGTAAAGTTCTATTTTCGAAGACACAGATTGTAATTGCTCATGTCAGATGGTCCCAACAGTTCAGTCACAAGGACCTCTGTTTGGCGCCCCTCAGTTTTCCACTTCTATATTACTATATTTGTTCATGAGGTGAAAATGTGAAAGCATTTTGTATGTAATGGAAAATGTTCTTGACAACCCATAACTTGTGAAAAAAAATCATAAATTATATCCCATTTTCTTCCTCCCCTGGAATATTTTGGAGTAACGTGTACTTAATTTTCTGTCCAGAAATTGGGATCAGTTTGAGACAAACGAAATATTGTTTGGAGTAAAAAGCACCTTTGATGAGGAACTTTATACAACAAAACTTGAGAAGGGTCCTCAAAAGAGGGAGCTGGAAAGAGAAGCTACCAGGATAGCAAGAGAAATTGAGAGGGAGGAAACTAATGATGTTCATTTAGCAGAGGTGACATCATTGTAGTTTGTAAAGGTCAGTAATTTATCTGATATAACATGCAATGATGATGATATGTGCTTGTCTTTCATCTTACAGGAAAGAGGCAGCCACTTTTTTGATGCTCTCGATCTTGATGAGGAGAGCAGATTCTCTTCAGTGCTTAGGGTTGCTGACGATGGCTCTTATGAAGAGAATGGGAACAGCATTCTGGATAACCGCTTTAACAAAACATCTGGAAGGTCCAATGATTCTGCCATTAGCTGGGCCTCTCCTGATGTTTCTAGATGGAAAAGTAGTGAAGCAACCTCAAGCTGTTCGTCATTGGTATGTCAATATTTTTTGCATGTTAGAATTTTTTTCTCTATCGAACAGGACACTTCTGTCTATTGTGATATTGCATGCATCTTTATCCATTTGGCCGTATTTAGATATACTTCTCCGTGTGAGTATTCATATTATATCATGTATATGTTTGTTTCATTTTAATAAGCAAGGTTTTATCAAGGACTGGGGTCATGTTTGTGGTGGGGCAAGTAGGGTATCATATTCGGGGGGAATTCTTGTAATTGAGGAGTAGGTCTTGAGGGGTTCTGTAGTTGGTAGAACCCTCCTCTACCATCTTTTCTTTGCTTTGGGCATTTTTTCCTTGGTTTTTAAATAAAATTTTTGAGACTCATGCTAGTGTTTAAATATGAGCCATATGCGACCCCGCATTGGGTGATGCGGCCCCATATGTGGGGGAAGCCCGCATATGCGGGCCGCACAGGGATATGCGCCCACTTAAGAAAGCAAATGGAATTGGACATTGAAAAAAAGAAAGAGAAACTATCCTACAAAGTACAAACAAAGATGTTTTAGCGGGCCCTAAAAACAAAAACCGGCTTTTTCTCTGCTTCATCAATGGCTTCATCTTCATCATTGATCATGTTTTCTTCTTCTCTCTTCAACTTTCATGGCTTCTCTGAGAAGAGAAGGGAAAAGAATGATGAAGAGTGAGTTGCACATTAAATGGATTTATTATTAAAAAAATGGAAAAATAGCTGGCAGGGGTTATGATTGAAACGTCCAGATTGGATGACATTGGATGTTGTCGTGTCATAAAGACCAAACAGTTGTACCATTTTGTTTTAAATGATAGCCGCACCAATCCAACGGTGTTGATCAACTGCCATGTCATGGAAAAGCCACACAGAAAGCATTTCGCATATCACTTTGGTGGCCTGTTTAATTTTTTCCAAAAATCTTTAAAAATAATGTATCACTTGATCTTTTGATATAATTTTTTTTTATATATTTTAAACTATGCACATAACAGATATTTATCTTATTATCTGTTGTTTCAAAATGATGAACATATATTTTTTATTAATAAAAATACATAACCCCGATCACATGTAAACCACATACCAAATATTCAAACACTGGCTCATGCCTACCATTCCATAACAAAAAAAGTTTTATATGGAGATGCTATTAGCTTGAAGCAGCCTTTTGTACTTGGAAAAAGAAAACATTTATGTTGCAAAAATATGAAATCATCAGCCAACTTTACAACATGACAATGTTTACAATTGCACAGATTAAAAAAAAATCACCTTATTGTTATTACTTTTCTCGCATGATATAAATATCAGGCATCCAGATTGCATAACATATTATGTTACATGTCCATATATGAATCAGTAAATATTTTTTGGTATTTTTTTCCTAGTTAAACTCCTAACAGCAGGAGTAACACACAAATGCATGATTCCTTGCTGTAGGGGGGTGTCTGTTGTTGGGGGGAGGGGGGTTGTTTTATAACATGCAGGAGAATAATATTTTATGGGTTCCATATTATGTTAGACTACGGGGTTCATATGGCCGAGTTCATTTGTGAGTTATTCCATATGGAAGTTTGAATTCTGGATGTAATATGTAAAAGATGTTAGATTGATGAATTATTAAGTCTATATTAAAAGAGTTTTATAGCTAGATTGTTTGAGGATAGAAAGAGAGGAGAGAATAAAGAACATATCAAAGTTGTTTAGGTAACATGCAAATGTGCCTTTCAATTTTTCATTTGACCAAGAAGTACAAGAGAAATTGAATAAGAAAGGGAATTGATTGGTCTAGTAATTTGGATTTGTATATACTTATTACTTGAGCAAAAAGTAGAAAATGGATCCTGTAATTCTCTTGGACAACTAATTTAAGAATGTATTTTTGTTCTTTGTTATATTTTATTATACAGGATGAGGAAGCATCTAGTCAAGTACTTGCGGGCAGGGAAACATTTATTTCTCGTCCTTTGAATCATGCTCGGAAGCCATCAGATTGCTCTTCAACAAGTTCTGCGATCGACAAGGGAGACAGGTTTCCACTTATGGCCCTATATCTGTTCTATTGTTGATTTTGTGAACTTGAATGCTAAAGGTCTATAGCATTTTGGTTTCTCCTTTTCATGGAAATTGGTTTATGTGGTTCTTTGGATTCCTTGAATTTATGTGCTAAAATTGTTGTAGAATGAGTGAGATCCATGTCAGAGATCAAGATGGAGGAGAGAATTTCTCGAAGGAACATGCTGAACAAATTGTGAGTTCATAAGATGGACATATGTTTAGTTTATATTAATTGAAGCGTTGGACACTAATAGTTAGCATGCAAATAGTAGATAAGAAGCATGATGAGTAAGGAAAACAAACCCAGTGTTTGAATAAGTACGATATTCTAACACAGTAATGGCTTTTTGTGACTATTTCAATTTCTATGCAGGTCTTTGAGGATTCTCGAGCATCAAGATGTGATGGTGAGTACAACCATTCTTGTTCTTACAAAACTTCTAGCCAAATTTATCTGTCATCCACTCATCCTTGCGATCATATATGTTCCACTAGATAGTTCAATGCCTGTTATGTATGTTCATCCAAAAGAAAATTAGAATCAAATTGTTTCCTATTCTAATTATGCTAGTGGATACCCATTTAAAAAAAAAATTAGTGGATGTGATGGTGTTCTCTCCCTATGCTATATATCTCGCAGAAGACAAACGCATGCATATTAGATTTAGATACAGCTCACCAAAACCCTATCTTAGTGGCTTGCACTTTCTGAAACTCTAAGGGCTGGTATAGATGACATCACGGCCCAAGTATTTTCCAAATGCATTCTTTTGTGTTGAAAGACTCCCTCATTGCACATTAGCCAAATGGACGAACAAATACCATGAGGAATCAACCATTAGAACTTAGCATGATTGCTCTTATCCTCTTTTTTGCTTCGATCCTGGAACCACCTCCACATGCCTTCCATATCGAGAATGGACAAGTTGTCCCAGGGGCCTCCCCGGCCTTCTTCTAAAGTTGGGTGTTAAAGGAACATGAGAAGAATAGATGGTTCAGGGATTCTTCCTCAATCCCACACAAGCCACACAGTATCTCCATCATTTGACCATTTCGCACGATTAATTTTTGTGAGGATCTTGTTTAGGGAAAACAGCCACATAAAACCTCTAATCTTCAATGGTAAGAGGGCACCCCAAATCATGCACTCAAATCGGGCCGTAAGAAGATGAGGAAGTGGACCTTTGTTAAGCCATCGATATAAAGATCTAACAGAAAAACCATTCTGAGGAGACAATTTCTAGAGAACCAAGTCTTCTTCTTTTAAGTTTAGAGATATCTGTTGGAGGCACCCAAGAAGTGAAGAAAGTTCCTCCATCTCCACATCGCATGGGTCCCGACAGAGCCTTGGCAACCATACAATGGAATTGGCATCGCAAGTGAAAGAATCACCTCCAAATGAAAGGCATTGACACATTCTTATGGACTAATAAAAATTCTTGTCAGAGTTTTCCATATCGTTAGCTTTAGAGTTTTTTGAGATATGATTTTGCTGTAGATCTTGATTGAATTGCAGCTGTGGATTTATTTTTACTTTTTGTAATCTTTTGTTTCCTTTTTGTGATAAAGCTTCACCTTATCACCTAAACAGAATTATAACATCTATTTAGATTCAACAAGTCTCGACTCACTCCTACTCAAACGTCCTTTGTTTCGCATTTCTTGGTTTCTCTCGTCTTCTTTTAGTTGGATCACTTTTTCATCTTATTCTCTTTTACTCGAGTAAAAAAATATTGGTTTTTTATGTTATAAAGTCAATTATTGGTTAATCTTTTTAGAAGATCAACCATGAGTAAATGCAAAGGGAACATCTGATGGTAATGGAGAGTTATCTTTGTGTGCCACTGCATATGCTCCATCTTCAAAGCCTTCGAAGTTTGTACCTTATAGATTAATTGTGCATGCAGGCTCCATCAAAATGTCTACTACTAAACCAGTAAATACCCATGTAAGACCTGGTAGCTCCGCATCATCAACTTCTGAATGCCCTGGTTCTAATTCAGTTTCAAGTGGTCCTGCTTTATCCTCACGCTCTTCAGTAGGTTCGTTATCTTCAGAGAAGTCAACCCTGAACCCTCATGCTAAGGTTAGAATGTTTAGTGCATTTATGTCTGTACTATTTTTTCACCCAAGATGTTTGAATGGTTTGTCAATTTTACAGCCTTTTTTTTCTCATTAAATCTGTATGATCCAGGAATTCAGGCTCAATCCAAATGCAAAGAGTTTTACTCCATCAGCCTCATTAAGGCCTCCTGTTCCTATGTCTGATGGCTCGTTCCATCTTTCAGCTAAGGGGCCCACAATCCCACAAATGCACTCTCTCCCAGTCGGCGTTGGGGTAAGTTTACAAATTCCATTTCTATCTATGTAGAGTAGTTGTGGCTTTACTTCAGAATTTAGGGATTTACTGATTTCATTTATATCATTATTTATTGGCTTTACACTTGTTGTCTTGTTTCTTTTGATTCACATGGACAAATTCAGATCTCTGCAGAACTGTAAATGTCACTAGTGTATTTTCAATTATAATGGGGGATCTAAGTTGATAAAAAAGTGAAAGCTTTATTAATCTAGGGAAATCTTTTTCTATCTACAGTAAGATCATCTTCTGTTATTTTTTCAGATAAGCAGAAGTGTTTAATGGTTTTTAGTTGAGTGGTTCTCATTTGGACATTTTTTTCATTTTTATTATTTTGTCAATTTCAGATTCTTTTAGTAAGTATCCTCAACAGGGAAAAAAGAACGGAATTGATTACATGAAACCCAAATAATGTAATTGTGGATATTACCTCAACCAAACATGTTGATAACCAAGATTAGTCCACAAAAGCAATGGACATAACTTGAAAAGACTTCACTTTTTTTAAAAAAAGAGGTAGGAACTTTTATTAATAAAAGCCCCTGAAAAAACAGAGACGAGGGATCTCCAAATACAAGAAAAGGGAAAAGAAAATTCGATAAGGAACAACCTCCCAATCGAAGAAGAATACAAATAACTAACTCCTCACAAACCAAGAATGACCCATATTAGAACCAGGATTGTCCACTTGAAGAATCATCTTCACCCAATCACTTGAAAAGACTTCACTGAATAGTTATTCTCCTTTTTCATGTTTATGATCTCTTGGCAGTACTGTCATCAGTTAGCTAGACATGGTGCCTAGATATGCAGAAGAAGCTGCCCTTGGATCTTTATTCAACTCACACTGTCTGAAATTGGATGTGCGGATGGCAGATATTTTTCAGCAATATATTTGTGAAATATTGGCTGAACACTCTGATATCATGTCTCTAGAAGTCAGAGTACCAAACTACTAGTATTTCCTAATGTGTACATGATTATGTTAGTTGCATTCATCATTGCCATTACAGATGATGTTGATCATGGTTGAAAGACTTCAAATATTTTGGATAGATTTGACTGCTTGCTTTAGTAAATGATTTCTGAATTTTCTTTTACTATGAATTCTGTTGGCTTTCATGTGTCATTCTTTATCCCTATAAATTAATGAGATTGCAAAGCACGACGATGAGAGGGCTTAAATATTGCACATTGATATTGTATTGTAGTATTCTTTAAGTGTGTACCCACAGGCTATATGGATCCGCATAATATTATTCATCGACATGCTGGGTACAATGGTTGTTAAATCTTTCACATGATAAATGGATTTTGCATGCTAAATTTGATAATGTTCAATTATCACTCAACCTCCATTGTTTTTTTTTCTCTTATGTAGTTCTGTTGCAAACTGTTGTTTTTTTTATTCATCATTATGTTTACTATCACGAGTCTTGTTATATTTTATATCATCTCCATTACATCATCATGACATAGAACATGTTTTGTAGATAGGATCATTTTCTGGGCATCAGTCTCTTGTCTACAACCCACAGGTTGCTGTGCAAAATCCTCAGCCATACATCCATCCAAATGGAGTGATGGTATGTCTTTTCTTCGTTTCTAAGCAGCAACCACAACAACTCTATTCTTTTTATAAACTGTAGGTTAAAAGTACCACTGCAGAAGGCAGTGCTATATCACACGTTCATGTATTTTCATATAATCACTTTTTGTATAAGCTGTAGATTGAAGTATCACCGTGATTTCTTTTCTTTTAATTGAACTATTCTTTCAATGGTTTGTGCAGTATGGACAGCAGATGATTATTGGACAGCCTCAACCTTTCGTATACATGCCAAGCTATCCCCCAGTGAGACTATAATTAATCTGCTTTATGTGCATGCTTGTGTTTCAATTTTTCATTCTCTTGTTTTTATAGATATAAATCATGTAGCATGGGAGTTTTAGTGGACTCTATTTGAATGTCAAGAAATCATGTAGATCTTATCCTTGCTACTCACTGTTTATTTGCTTTGAGGAAATTCAATAGATATATCATCTATAGTGTGGTGGTGAATTTGTTAAATTTGTTGAACTACTGATGAAAAATATTGAAATGTTTTTTAGGGTGGCCTGGATGATATTGCATATTGTTTGTTTAGCCTGGAGCAAGGAAATTGACAATTCATCTAAAAAAAATGAAAAGTTAACATGACCATTTCAAAATACCAATTTTGTGAGATACACTTGTGACTCATTGAGTTGAATCCCGAAGTGGAAGAAGCCTCTGGATCATTTTGGAATTCTGCATTCTGCAGTCTACATGATATTATTAAAGTATTGTGTGTTTAACCTGACCTAGTTGTATATTCTGCGTCCACATATAGAACATTGATGGTTCTGTTTGCCTTTGGTTATCTCCTCGATGCACTGTAATCATGGTTGGATTTATGAGGATTGCAATCAGTACCAATTGTTCTCTGCTATTCTGTATATCCCCTCTTTCCATTATAAATGGGCTGTGGAAGCTGACTTTGTCTCTGTCATGACATCATTGTCATGGCATTCGTCCTGAATGGACACCTATCATGAAAAATCAGAAATAATTGCTCGTAGGGTCTGCATTTTTCCCCAGCATTCTCAGGCCCGTTTCAGTCACAATGAAATTGCTATTGCATAGCTGAACTGCAAGAGTGAATGGTCTTTATTAAATTTTCTGAATTTTTTTTTTAATTGCCTGAAATCAAACCTCAAAAAAAACAAGTTATTACTTGTAAGAGAGTAACGTTTGTAGGATTATGATAACCTAATTGCAATGGAGCATTAGCATGGTTGCTGATTTATCGAAGGGACTCACTGTGAAATCCATAATGCCTTGCATTACGCATTTACTCATTTTGATTCTTTGTGATGAAATATCTCAAGCAATCGAATGACTGCTTCACGAAAATGAGAACCTAATCTTGTATTATATCTTACGAGTGATTAATTGTCATTTTATTCTTGTAAATCCTTTATTGAGGAAAAGTGAGTTCCCTTGGGCCTTGTAGATGTTACTAGACGTATTCAGATTTGCTTGTTTATACAAATACTCACCCCTCTTTTACTAAGCCATCCATTCTATCTGGTTCTCTGTCTTTAACAGGAAATGCAGTACAAGGGGAGAGAATTCTAACATAACAGCGCTCTATAGAGTCCAACCCGAATTTGGTAACTTTGTATGCAGTGGTTTCCCTGCATAACTCAAAACAACACAAGAGACGTGCTGGTCTGATTGATTCCAATTATTATTTCTAAGTATGGTCCCCATGTCTTATACATGTATAAATTAAGTAGTAAATCTGTGCCATTCAATTCTACCGCCTGGTAAACTTTGAGTTTCATCTGCAGTGTTAAATGAATCTCTGTGCTCCCTTGTCCCATGAAGCATTGCCTGAGTATGGATGATAGGTTATTCTCATTAAATGTTGATTCATATGGTTGGTTTTATATATAATAAGGGATGTGATTATACAGAGGAACATCACGGAACTTCTGAATGTTGTATGTTTGTTCAGGGCGTAGGGAGTTTTCAGGAGCTTTTTTTTTTTAATGTTTTCTAGAAACTGATTTTGTGCATGTGTTGTAGTCCCCTTTCTACATTAATTTCAAAGAAATTCACTTTTGGACTAATGAATATGCGATATGCTCTACCATGATATATATATTTAGAATACATCATCAATATATTCATTTAATTTTATGTATGTGTATTGTACGTGTATTTATACTGAGTTTTCCCATGCATGTAGTACCTCTTTTAGCTAAAAACTAAAAGGTCCGCACAGCACCCATTTCCTTGCGCGCGAACTCTCTTTCTAATTGTCAGTGTAAAAACTTTTCATTTATAACAGTTTTGTAAATATAATTTTAAAAAAATCATACTTTTATATCGATGAAAGCCTGTTTTCACAACTAAAAATATTTTTTAATCAAAACCTTTTTTCTGGTTTTAAAAAAAACTAGGACCGTGGTAGCTTGCTAAGTGTTTGAAAATAAATTTAAGGTTATAAGAAATATATGATTTCTGTAAATTTACAGAATCTTTAAAAACTCTTCATAGAATGAGTGCATGTTACACCTGACTACAACATTTTCTGTGTGGTAAATGTTACGTACTTTTTCGTGTTATGAGGAGTATATATTTTTGTATAAAAAAAATCATGTACTTTAATAAATCACATTGAAAAAATATAAAAAATTTATAATAAAACATATGTTTCGTTATATGTGAGTATATGAAACTAATGCTTATATTTGCCCACACGCATGTAACTACATATCGTTATGTATTTGTAGATCAACCAAATAATAATAAAAAAAAAACCAACATTAGAGACAATATCCATGCATTAACTAATTCTAATAACCCCACACATCGTCACAGAGGTGGCTTACATGTTATCTAGATCACCCCCCCCCCCCCCCCAAAAAAAAAAAAAAAAAAAACTAAACTAAAGCTAAACTAAACCGAAGACTAGAATAAAAGAGAGATCGAGATACAGATAGATTTATTTATTAATAATGACTACGATATTCAAAGATACGCTTTTGTTTTCTCCTTCGAAGAACATCTTCTCCTTCGGTCCTTCCTATTCCATCGGCAGCGACGGCGGCGGCGGCGAATAGTAGAGGTAAGCGGGTGGGACGGGGATGTGGTGATACGGCGGTGGCGGTGGAAACCTCCGTCTGTGATGCTTGCGACGAGGCGGCGGCGGCGGCGGTGGCGGCGGCGATATATGGTGGCGCACATGCGGATGAGGAGGTGGTGGTGGCGGCGGTGCTGGCGGACACTTGTGCGCGTGTCTTGGCGGCGGCGGCGGAGGAGGAGGAGGAGGTGGATGTTTATACTTGTATGTGGGTGGCGGCGGTGATGATCGGTGTTTATGTGTGGGTTGGCGGTGGCGGCGGCGGTGATGGTGGTGGTGGTGGTGGTGGTGGTGGAGGGTGGCATTTGTGGTGATGCGAGGGTGGCCAGAAAGGATGGCACCATGGCTTGAATGGGAAGCCAAAGCCTTCTCCGGCGACGGCGAATGGCGAAGCTAAGCTAAGTATGGCTAAGATGAGAAGAAGAGAAAAACCCAAGTGACCCATATTTTTTGTTTTGTTTTAGAGATTTTGAGGGTTATGTTTGCTTATATAGGCCTCACTTGTGTATGGGATTTCTAGGCGGAGAAAAGGTTTCTTCTCCTTTGAACATTTTAAACGTACGTTCGTATGCCTCATCACTTGTGTGTGTGTGTGTGTGAGAGAGAGAGAGAGAGAGAGAGAGAGAGAGAGAGTGTGTGAGTGAGTGGGCTACTGATGGTCTGAAAAAGTGGGTTCTGCAAAGCCTTCTCTGGCTAGGTTAGTCACTTTGACTTTAGAATCACATATTATGAGCGCGGATAATTAATATATCTCGTAATCTCGATAACTATATTATCGAGATATATATATCTTCTAACAAGTACTTTTTGTTTTTATATATAGATTATGAAATTATATACATTTTCATGAAAACATATGTTTTATTAAAAAATTATTTATTATTTAAAAAAATTAAAATATATGTGAACTTTCTGTAAACTATTCCTAACATTATTATATTATATTATAGGGTTAAATGCATATATATTTTTAGCGTATATCCAGATCCCCCCCTCATATTTTCAAAAATCCATATAACCCCCTATATTTTGCTGTGGTTAGACATATTACCCCCTGAGTTATTTCACCGTTTAAAATGGATGAATATTCCTTAAATATTCTGTTACTTAACAGGGCTGTTAATTCTTATATGCATATAACCCCCTGACTTTACATGAAAATTCAAAAGTGACCCAAATAGTCGATATCTTCTTCTTCCCCAAAGGTTCTATTTCTAGCTGTTGCAATGCCTGATGATTTAAAACCCATTCTATTCTTCCTTCTTCCATTGTATCATCTCTTCCTTTATTCAGAATTCTTCCTAGCATCCATATGGTTAATATTCAGAACCTATTATTAAATCTATGACCTGCTGCTATCCATGATTGAACATAACTGTTACTTAATTTCATAAAGTAGATGTTACTTAGTTAGTACATAGCTAACACACAGCTCACAATCACATTGCAGTTTTTAGATCTGCTACTTAGGGAATAAACATCACACTACATCTGTGTTTTATATAAAACTCACAAGCATAGCACTTAGAAGTTCCCCTAACTGTGGATCATCAATGATTCGCAGTGCACCGCCACCTCTTTTTGTGCGCATCTTTATAAAAGTCTATATAGATCATATGTCCAGTGGACAAGTGACCATGAATGAACACTGATACAGTTCCATTGATCTCTCCAACACTCATGCTACAAATATGGATTAGGATTAATAAATAATCATACATAAACAAATAAATAAAGTTGTACAACATGAAGTTGTCAGTTTGACACAGATGAATATATTTATAGTTACCTACAGAGGCTTGACTAGTGATTTGACCCATGCTGGATGTTGAATGCATTCCAAGCTGTCTGTGCCCCCTGAACCCCACCACCCATACTGCCTCCTTGTCCACTGGCTATGTTGCTACTGCCATCAACTCCACCACCCATATTGCACTGGCTATGTTGTTGATTTGATGACCAGCCATGCTACTATCATTATGAATAAAAGGTAATAATAAATTGTGACTTATTGTTGAAATGTAAAAGAGTGACATACCTCCTACTGCCTTACTCATAATAGCTTATATGAGGTGCACATGTATGTACATAGGCCTACAATCTAGGTGGCTGAACAATAAATGGGAGGTGAACCCTGTCCCAAAATTCTTTACTAGGCATTTGGGACAACATAAGTTTCTCTGAATCTCTGCACAGTGTACACCTCATCAACAAAATCACAAATGTCCAACCCCCTAATTCTTGTAATCAAAGCTGCAGCGTGTACACAAGGCAAACCCGTGACCTGCCAAGCCCTACAAGTACATGTCTTGTCATCCAATCTCACTACAGTGGTAAACTATCTGCCATAACATCTGAACTCCTCCTATGTATTCTCCGATATCCTTCACAATAAACATATTTGAAAGCTTTTGGGACAAGCTTCCCCTTCCAAGGCCAATGATTCATCCTCTCCATTATCTTGTGCCGAATGACCATGTCTACTATTGGCATCTGTCTAGCCTTATTAAATGCATTAAATGACTCAGAAATATTGTTAGTGACATAACCACACTTTGCAACCGGTCCAAACTGTGACCTACTCCAAACCTGTGAGTTTAGAGCCTCAAGATAGGCTCCATCAGAATTTGTTTGTCCTCTTCTTCTGTGGGTCTACATCAAACAATTTATTTCATCATTGCATACACCTCATAGCTCTTTCTCACTACGTGAAATATCATAAAAAGCAAATGGACAAGTTAACAATCCCTTTCAACTTTTTCTGGAAGTTATCAAGTTTCCAAATCAACCCATATATGCCTTAATGTTTTAACATGCTAGAACTGCAGTGAATAAACAATTGGGTTACTTGAAAATGTGTTGCAACCTACAATAAACAAATAAGGCCGGTTCAATTTTCACTTTGCCCTAATTTTCTTTATTGTCCTAATAGAAACTTTGTGTTCAAACATGAGTTCACAAAATAGATGTACATGCTTTGATAAAAAACAATGATTGACCTTTTCCGTTGTGACGACGGGAGACAATTTAAACGGTGTCGACTATACTGTGGATGTTGGCGACGAGAGTGGAGAAGACTGGTGACGATGTCGATGAGGAGAAATAATGGAGGATGAGAAGCTGTGTTGAAGATGACGGCCAGCATGTTTTCGATTGGAAGAGATGTTCTTTTAGGTTACTTTTCATTATATTGGGTTAACTTAACCACTGGAGTTGGTTGACAGGATATATGTGGATTAATCGACATAAATGAGGGGGTTATATGGATTTTTGAAAATATGAGGGGGGTATCTAGATATACGCTAAAAATCAATATGCATTTAGATATCAATCAAACATGGATAACAACAATTATAACTCCGCACAGGAGAAACTCGTGATTTTGATTAATTTAAAAGTATGTATTTAGATTAAAAATAAATAAATACGAATTGTGTGAACCTCCTTATAAAAGTTAATAGTCATATGTCCAGTGGACATACATGAAACTGTATGATGGGTTTTTAAAGTTTAAACATGAATGAGTTTAACATGTATATTTATATTATTCTATTGAGCCCTGATCCACGCAGTCTGTTTTGCAATCCGTTAGCACTACGTTATCATAGCATATAGGTCTTATCATAGTATATAACTCAATTTTTTTTTTCATTTTTTCATTTTAAAAAAAAAATACACTAATGTATCTTAGTATATATTTCATTTCATATAATAATATGCACTTCAAAAGAAAAGTGTGTGATTTTTAAAAAATCATGAGTTGCAAAACGGACTGCAATTGGGGTTGTGTATATCTTTTTACTATTCTATTTGTAACTGATCGCTCACCCAGCTTTGTGTATAGCGTGACTGAGTTATAGGTACATTTTAAAAAAAGAGACTTTTTTTTTTAAAAAGTGAATTAGCATATGAAGTGAATTAAAGATTAAAGTGTATGAGAAAGTTAGATACTAGCTTTAGCCGAGGCTGTGAATCATTGACTACTATGGGGGTACAGGAGTCTGAGTCAGTCAGGACAAGAGAAGGAAGGAGTTGAGTGATCACGAATGAGATCACTCAATATTAATGGGAAAATGTTACACATCCAGTTTACAATTCATCTACAATACACACTTGTTTAATTTAATTAAGTTTTTTAATAATATATTTTATCTAATATAATATATATTTTATAAAAAGATAATATATATATATATATTTTTTATTTAACAAATTACATGCTCATTCGATAGTTATCAAAGTATACTGGACTGGAGATGGTGTTGTACGAGGACCGGGGTAACGACACTTTTTCATATAAATCCCATCACTAATATTATTCATTCAGTGCATCACGTGATTCATGTCATGTTACATCTTATTTATTTATTTATTTTGTGTCCCTTTAGCATTCTCTCTTTCCCGGGAGCAGATTTCCATGAAAAGGATCTCAATAATAGATCTTGCACGAGTTCATGAGAGCAAACATTTTTTTTTTAATAAAAACAAACTGTATATAACTTGATTATAAAAGCAAAAAAATTTGCAATTTAAAATGTAGAAAGATAAATATCACTCCTAGAAAGAGAGAGCATGTGATACATCATTCTACATTTCTACCATGCATGTATTTTTAAAAAAATTATAAGATATCATGGTTTCAAATCTGCTTCATTTATACCATTCAGTTTGTAGTTTTTCATTTCCTCCTAAAAATATAAATACGTTCACAAGTGTGGAGAGGCATACATGTGGACATTAATTTGACCCATATTCAACCCCCCCCCCCCCAAATAATAATAATAAATTGAACATTATATATGGTGGAAACCTTTTTTCGAGTGATCCAAAATCGGATCAATCTAATAATTCAAATGGCTTTTTTGTGTCATTTTAAAAAATACATGTCAACTTACATAGATTTATTATCTTTTTATTATATTACTGGTTCATGTTAGATTGGATCATCAAATTGATTATATATACGTAGTTAATAGATTAGTGTACTAGATTTTGAAATATTTGATATAATGAAGGCATTTTGTTGACCAATGTAAGTTTTAGTAAATATTTAATAAACAAGTAGGGATGTGATTGAATCTAATCCAACCTGATTTTTGAGTGAGTTTATATTAAAATTTTAACATGCAAATTCAACTCAAGCCCAAATCTAATGGTATTTTGGTTTGGTTTGAGAGTTTGAATAATCAAATCCAAACTGAATGTGAAATAGTAAGTGATATATTTAAACGTTTAAACTTCAATGTCCATACTTTTCTCACTTGACCACTGCCTTCAATTGATACCCTTCTGCTCAATATTTATATACATCTTTTAATTCATATGTCCAGCGGATTCAAGGGACAAACAAAGATGGTGATTTTTGATCTGCCAAGTCAAAATTTTATAATTGTTTAACTATTAAGTTAAAATTTAAATTGTCTAATTTATTTTTATCTAAAATGTATCACTTTTAAGTTCCATTCGTTATTCTCTTATCAACATTGTTCCTCATTTTTATCTTTACTCATTTTACCTGTTTAACGCATTGATTGTTGTAGAGTTTTAATAGTTTAAAATGACATTTTGTTTTGACATTTTTTAAATCAATTTTTTATCTAATTTAAACTCTAATTAAACCCAACAAACTGAATTCAAATTGAGATTCTCTGGTTTGAGGTCAGTTTGAATAGTGTTTAGGTTGACTTACTTCAACTTCAGCATGTTTTGAGTTGAGTTTCAACCCAACCCAATCTGCTGATGTTACAACTCTTACGGGTTAGTTTGACAAAGAGTTAAAGTTTCATGGATAATTGGTCCTAATTTTAGGAGATAAAAATCCATCGATTTTGTTCATATTTATATTTATCAAAATTTGTATATACAGTGGGGACAAATATTATCCTATTCTTTAAGTAAAACAAAATATCTTTATTTTTATTTAAAAAATGGACAACTATCCGTGTTTTATTACGATTATTTTTTATATCAAATCGGATAAATTGTTTTCTCATTCACTTATCTCCATAAATATCATTTATCCTAAACACTTATCCCTTTATCAAATCAACCCTACATGTGCAATGATTTTGTTTTAATTTTTTTTTTTTTTTTGGATGGAGGTGGGGGTTATGGAAAAAAAAGACTCAGTCCAGTATGAGACACTACACACTACACGTCTACAGTGCGAGTCAAGCCGAAGAGGCAGTGTTGTTGCAGTCAGGACTCAGAAGTCAGAAATGAAGGATAAAAATATAACAAAGCTGACCTAATAATGGATTCCCAAAGCCAAAACACGCGTGTAAAAGCTGAAAAAATAAAGTGCTCATCTCTCTTTTTTATGTGAAAGTGTTGGATTTATTTCAGTGTGTCAGCAGTGTAATCGAAAGTTGTGTGTATGAGCTTTTTCTTTCCTTTATGGGCTACAATGCAAGGCCTTGCAACTTGTTATAATAATAATAATTTGATGTTGTAGCGTGTGAGATTTTTTATTTTCACGAGGCTGATACAGTAAGTCATTCGTTCCTTTAAAAATTAATTAATGTATTATATTATGTTAGCTGTATTACAAAAATACAAAATGCACATTCAATTCATTTTATTATAAATCTCAAATTTTTCATAGTGTGTATAACATTTGACAAGAATATAAATCTATAAAAAAAATATTTAAATAATTGTCCTTTTTTTTTGGATAATGTTATGCACAAATCTTGTTCTTGTATAGTTTGATTTTTTTTCCATGTGTATTTTACATAAGAAAGCGTGTATCTTAGGCCATCTCCAGTCCTTACTCAAATTATACCCAAATTTGAGTAAAAGCTTGATTTAATATTATGTGTTTTCAATCATCACTTTGTGTTTTACTCAAATCTTTTAAAAATTTTACATATTCTTCTAATCATTTCCTATAAACATTTTCAAAGTCTTTCCCCAAATATTTTTACTATTCAATTTTTCTTTCCTTCAAAATATTTAAATTTCAAGATTATTATCATCCAATTTTTTAAAAAAATGTAAAATAATTTTTTTTATTGGAGTAAAAATAAGAAGTTAAAAAACAAAATAAAGACTTAAGAAAGAAGGCTTTTTTATTTTAAGAGATGGTGAAAATTTTAGGGGTGGGAAAACATCTAATATAATTAATTAGAAATGAAGTTGAATGGAAAAAAATGTCACATTGAAAGAAAATGTAGAGATAATGAAAAAAAAGAGATGTTAAAAATTTGAGTCTTCATTGATTTGGGTATAAAAGCTTAATTTGGTATGTGTGTAGATAAATAATTGGAGATGATTTTGAGTTATTTTTACTTAAATTTAAGTTTGAATAAATGTTTAGGTATGAAATTGGAAATGTCTTGTATAAATGATGTCTGTACTGTAATAATTGTATAAATCCTGTGACAGCAGAAGAAACAAATCAAAAATTTCATTTACTTAGTTATATATATATCCCCTTGGACACAATGAGGGGTTGTGAGTTGTAACCGAGGACAATGACTACCTTATATTTTCACTGCGTATGTGGTGAACTAGGAAAATGTTAAACTTGTTTTAATAGTCTCAGACACAATTTATCCATGTTCTTTTTTTGAAAATCATATAGCTTAGCTAATGAGATATGTATTTCATAGAAAAATAAAATTTATATTCTAATAAATTAAATGATATCATTAAAATATATATATATATAATGAAATATATACATCATACAGTGAGTAAAGAAATTAATGAGATATATAGGAGATTATAAAAAATACAGTGTACAAGGTAGAGGGACAACCCATGTGAAGGGGAGTGAGTGACAGGGTCCTCTTTACTGTGATGATAATTATATTTTATTTAAAAAGTGAACTTTTTTTCGTTATAAGTGATGTTTTTAGTTTTGCAAAAGATTCACTGATGCCTCTGTTAAAAGTTCCTTTACATGGCTCGATGGGTTAAAGATCTTGCAAAAGTGAACCCACGCAATCGGTGGGTCCCGTTTGAAGCTTTGCAATCTGACGGTGGTGATGATTCCAAAAGGTGGCTCTCCTTTGATCGTTCGCTTGCTGCGTTTCCCTCTTCTTTTTTTTCTTTTTTTTTTTCAATCTGATTATCTGACGGTCTCAATACATTCACATCTGGATGTTCTGTGCTCCCACATATGTTGATGTACTTAGTTCATTTTATAGTTCATTTCAAATCATTAACATAAAAATCACAAATATACGTTTCATGTGAAATGTATAAAAAAATGGGTGATGTTAGACCTAGATCCATTTTCAACCTCAAGTTCAGTTCTATACGCGTCGACAGAAAATTAACAGAGCATATCATCTTGTTAACAAAGCATATGTTTTAAAAGAATTTTTTTATATTTTTAATAAATGCATCCATGAAATTTATTTGAGTATATATTTTATTTTAATTAGATATATAGACTGAAATTAGGACCATAAATGTGGTTGTAAATAATATTATCTAAAAAAAGGAATTTTTAGTTTTAAATCCCGTAAACTATAGATTTAGTGATCGATCCCTCACTTCTTCATATTTAGATTTCAGTCCCTACATTTAAATGATAATTTAGGAATAAATCCCTCCTAGGACTAAAAAACAAACTAAATAATTTAGGAATAGATCTCTCAGGGACTAAAAAGGAACATATCATTCAAATGTATAGGACTAAAACCTAAATATGAAGAAGTGAGGAATCGATAGCTAAATCATATAACTTATGGGGACTTAAAACTAAAAATCCAAAAAAAAAAAATCATTACGCTGGTCCACATGATGCTGCTAATGGGCCGTTATAACCGAAACGGTTATGACGCTGGCCCACATGATGCTTGATTGGCCCATGCTAGCTCTATCCCAGATGACCTTCGGCTATCCATTTTCACCGACTGGATCAAAATTTAGTAACCGAGACCCAATTAATTTCAAAGAAAAATGATCCGTTCAACCCCATTGCTGGCCCAATTGTAGTTTACATCGGATTTTTTTTAATCATACGCTTTTTAAATGAAATGCATGTTGTTATATGAAATGTAGTAAATATTAAAATACATTATTGTATTTTTTTTCAAGTTAAAAAATGATAAAATTTTGTGCCATATACTATAATAGAACCTCATACATTATAATTATAATATAATTATAATAGTGCAGCTGCCCCCACTCGGTTTGTAATAATCAATATGTATATATATGTGACTATATGTGCATGGTTTTTTTGGTTAATTAGTGTGCGCGCGCTGCCCCACTTGGTTTGCAATAACCATTATATATGTGTGTGCATGGCTTTTTGGTTAATTAGTGTGTCTTGTGTGTGTATTATATATGTTGTAGTTTAAATTAGTTAAGACATGTATTAGGTAATTTTGTTTGTTGATTAAATTATTTTATAATTATGTTCATAAGAGTCGTATATCCTTATTTCATATTACTTGTTTAGCTCTTATTTGGCTCATGGATAAATTATTCTGGTATACAATAGTTTCTATTTAATTGATTAATATTCATTTATTTGATTGGTTAAATTTTATTTTTTATGTTTTGTTTATCAATTTTTTTTCCATGGTGTGTCTTATTGAAACTACATGTGAAGCTTATACATTATTTTTTTTTTATTTTTTGAATATATAATTTTAAAAGAGGCTATTAATATCGTTTTTTATTATAATTAGCTCCAGTTTAAGTTTGCCCCTACTAAGAAAAATTCCTGGCTCCACCATTGGCAGTATATACTATGTTATTATAACATATGAGGTTATAAAACAGGTTACAAAATAGACTGAGTGTATTAACACTTAATTTTAATACAAAAAATGTACTTAACCTTTTTTTCTAACCCAGAATGCGGTCGACGTGTCCTTTTTAATTTTTTTAAAACTAACTCACATATCTCATGAGATAAATAATGTAATAAAAAAAATTATATTGTTTTGACTCATTTAAAGAATGTGTAAAAAAAATTTTAAAAAAATATATATTTCATTATAATCAATGTAAGTGGCCAACAAAATATATGAGACAGTAAAATGGGTTGTGCATAACATAGTTATTCCCAAATGAATCACAAATTAAATTGAAAAATTTTAGGCTCTAATGGTCGGTCCTTTTTACAATCAAATTTGCACATGTTTTGTTTTTTAAGTATATAACTTAACTAATACAATACAATCTTTTATAAAAAAATACATACATTCTTTACGTTTTTCATAATATAATATATAGTAACATATTAAAGTACATACTGCTTAGGCGATTTCATATTTATTTTTTCAGTCTTACTTTAAAAAAATATGCTTCAAAAATGCTATATACCTCTTACTTTAAAAAAATATGGTAACCGCAAAAATAAATATATGCTTCAAAAATGCTATATACCTCTTACTTTAAAAAATTATAAATAAAAATACATTTGATAGGGATAACGACCACGTATAACAATGCATTTTTTGAATCATGTAAACTATACGTAGAAATTTATCATAATAAAATAATATATAAATAAATAAATAAATAAATTAAACATGGGTGATCCAGTGACATAAAAGACACGCAAAGATCCTAACATTGGCCTGGTAGCACATGACTCGCCTCCTACATGGAGAAACGAATAGATATGAGTCACGTGGAAACTGTGGTCAACAATGCAGTCTTTGGCAGATCTGTCCATGACACATCCCTATCTTATCCAGTTTAAACTGACAAAGGATAAAATTAAGAGACACCCAATCTAATCAAATAATAATCAATCAATTAAACTAATAAGACTGCTGTTATTTTAAATATAAGTAAATTATGGTGATAATTGGTAAGTAGGGGATGTAGTGTTAAAGAAACAGTTATATTTTATTTCATTTCTCATCCCCATTGGATATGTGTTTATTTTGAAGAAAAAAAATTGGATTTATATATATGCTTTTTGAAATGTAAACGTATATTTATTACTTTTTTGAATAAAAAATAAAATTAATAGTTAGACTGATTAAAACAATATTTTTCTCATCAATCCATTTGATATATATATCCTCAGCACCATACAAGGTATCGTATTAAAAAAGCTAAACATAAGTAATCCACTTATAAATGCAAGTCTATTTACATCATCACCATTTGCACCCAAAATATAACCGGAACAGATAAAGTACACCAATGTACATATGTTAGAAGGCACTCTTGGAATATGCTGATATTATTAATGAGGGAAAAATCCATATATCCCTCTTAAACCGTGCGAAATCCATTTAACTCCCTTACATTTTCCAAAATCTATATAACCCCCTTGAAAACACATATGTAAATTTAAATAGTCATCTAAGTTAAATTTTTATTGACAAATTAAGATTATCCTGTAAATATTTTACTGGTTAACCTTGAATGAAAACATAATATATTAAAAAAAACTCATACAATATGTTAAAAATATAAAAAAACTCTATAAATAAAAAAAAAATTTGCCTGGATAGAGTCTCATAATCTATTTGGAGAGTTAAATCAAAGAGTTTTCAACATTTTTAACAAATTGTAGGGGGTTTTGGTATATTGTGTTTTCATTCAAGGTTAAACGGGGAATATTCGCGGGATTTTTTCATTGTCAACATAAGTTTAACTCAAAGAAGTTATTTGAATTTACATATGTGTTTACACGGGGTTATAAGGACTTTAGAAAATGTGAGATGTTATATGTATTTCAGACAGTTTACAGGGGGGTTATTTGTATTTTTCCATGTTAATTATCAACATCAGCCAATGCTTTTGAATTTTGATCCCGATTTCAGACTGATCTTCACAATATAAAAAGAGATAATATTAAGTACATCATCAAATGCAACATCAGATTAATTTTTAAAAAAATAATAAACATCTCATATATATATTTTTTAATGAAAAATGTATGTCACTCTATTTTAAATTGAATAAATTTATTTTTAACACGTGTAAAAAAAATTTACCTAAAAAAAATACCTCACTTGATAGCTAACAAGGCTTGATTTTACGGAACTTTTAATCTTGCATGTAATGAACATAGTTAATACATCAAAAGTTCCACGATGTTAGTGATACAAAATTAAGTGAATTTATTTAACCGCTTGAATTGGCTATAATGAAAGTGAAACGTGAATCTACACCCAAAGTTTAAATATATCTATTAACAAAGCGGAAGTGTTTAAGTTTTTCAATTTTGTTTCTTTGTAACACTTTCAGTTCTAATTTTACTCTTAATTTGTTATGATCATTATTTTGGATTAAGGAGTAAGAATAGAAAAATAAAATAAATGATAAGGTGATATATTCACTAAATTTATTTTATTCAAATCCACAATCTTTTTTAATGTATCAGTATAATATTATATTAAAAAAATTTAAGGATAAGGTGAGATATTCACCAAATCTATTTTCTTTAAATCCATAAATTCTTATAATAATGTGAATTAATATTATTCAAAATCTAATATCAGCTTTTTTTTGTTCTTTTGGTTTTATTTTTTTATTTTTTAGTTTCTAGTTTTGGTTATTTTGCTTCCAAGTCGTGGGAGTAGGGTTTTGCATTTTTTTTTGTTTCTCTGCTTTTTTTTTTTGTTAGAATCCCACTCTAACCAATCTAACATCTATCTATATTACGAACCATGTTTTCAACTTCGTAACACTAATAATTTTTTGAAAGATATATTGAATGAATGGTGGTGATCGCACCACATTATCATTTTTTTTGTTATTGTTTTTTATTATATTTAGAATGAGATAATCATAGAATATATCACTGGTCAAACATGAGATTCAACATTGGATCTCACTTTTCATAATGAAATAATCATTTTTTTGAAAAAAAAACTATTTTACAATTATAAGTGTATATCGAAAAGATCTTTTTAATAAGTTATTAATCACCACAATAAATTTCAGCTATTCCATTTCTCTTTTATGTGTAATTTGATAATAAATTTTAGAAACGATTTAATTAATCATTATTAAAAAATTTCATAAATATCATTTATATATATAACATGATACATTATATTACATATATATGAATTGAAAAAAATTAAGAGGGGATTGGTTGTATTGTAGGTAGTTTTTTTTAAAGAAAATTATTTATACGCACAATGTGTGTGAAGAAGACTAGTGAAAAACTACTTGAATTGAATATCAAAATATTTATCTGTGTTGGTGGAAACTTTTTCTACTGTAAATTCTCTATTAATATAATATGAGAATATATTACCTTTCATTTGAAAAAAGAAACGTATATTATATCCAATGCTCAATCAATTAGCAAATGACATAATACTACAATGAAATGTTTGTTGCGAATATATTATTGTTTATTAAACTGTGTATTTAGCATTTTTAAAATATGAATATCCATTTAATTGAATGACTTATCACACATTTTGTATTTTAAAAAGATAAATCCTAATAATATTGTTGCTTATATCAGAAGTAGAAATTTTTACACATTTTTTATACAAACAATCAAATAGAAAATGATTAATTACTAAAAACTTATTCAAATTTGTGACCCCAACTGGTGTGGATCAATCACAAAAGTGATAGCACCCCTATCAAATTTGTTCGGGTCGTAAAATTAAATATCTCTGTGATCAAATGTAGTTTTATATATCTCATTAGCCTCACTCATTCACTGCATTGTTATATACCTCGATAAATTTTTTTATGGATTTTTTAGTTTTAAGTCCCTGTAAACATGCTTATTTAGGGATTGATCCATCACTTCTTCACACTTTGGTTTTATTCTCATATTTAAATGATATGTTTGGTTTTAGTCATTCACAGGGATTAAAAAGAAAATTAAATAATTTAGGGATAGGTCCCTCTCATGGACTAAAACCAAAATTATGGGAACTAAAGCCAAAATATGAAGAAGTGATGGATCAATCACTAAATCATATGGTTTATGGGGACTTAAAATAAAAAACCCATTTTTTATATATAAATTGTATCATTTGATTTGATAAATTATATAATTCAATTTTTATAAAAGTACATATCTACAGCTTAGACTATAAAATAGATTAAGTGTCATATTTTTCTTAAATTAAATGATATGATCAATACTTTAATCAAAATATGTAGAAAATAATTTAGTTTTTGGCAAAAAAAAAAAAAAAGTAATGGAAACGAAGCCGCTAGTTTCTATGAGTTGTCGTACAACAGCCGCTGGGTTCACAAATCTATGGGAACATTAATTGATTGCTTTAATTGGGTTTAGACAAGTCTAGATACTATCAATATTATCAATATTGAATTACACATTTTATTAATTGAATTATACAATTTATTAATCGAAATGAACAATCAATTGTCAGATTTAATATTATTATATACAATTCAATTTATAAATTGTATAATTTAATACTAATGATATATAATCAGATTTGATTATACCTCGACTCTTTAATGGACACGAAACATGGGCCGTGCAATAAGAAAACAAAATCCTAAAAAACAAAAACGGATGTTCACGTTTTGGATGGATCTGTCTTACAAAGCATTGAATGACGTGGGGTTCCCCCCAAAACAATGGGTGCTTCTATTGATTCCAATCAACACTGTTGTTACTTGTTAGATGCATGTATTGATAAAAGTGAACTCTGGATAAAGTTTTGAGCATCTCCAATTTGAGTCCCATTTTTTTCACATGCCTTCCAAATAAAGGAGCCTAGGTTCATGAAAATAAATGGATCTAGGAATTGGGAATGATTGTAGTAGCATCTTTTTAATATCGACTTGGGATTTTCAAATTAATTTTTTTTTTTTTTTTACTCGCACAAAATATACAATTTTTTTCAATGTTAAATTTAGTTACTGTGAATTTGGGTTTGAGTGGAGTAGGTTGGGCGGGAGGCCCACCAAACCTGATAAAGCCATAATTTTAGGATTCTTGAGCTCGAGTTGTTTTCAGAATGAGGTAATCTGGAATTAGGTAAACCATAATCTGACTTGTTTGCTTACTTATTATACTTATATGGACACATATAAAAAATTATAACAGTTCTTTCATATAAAAAAATCATTTTTCTTAGCCCTGTTTTGATAAAATAATAATTATAGGATATGGTGGAATAGAAGTGAATAATAATTATAGGATAAAATCATTTGTTTGTAATGTCAGGATAAATCGAAATAAAATAATATTATATTTCAGGTCCCACTAAAAATTGTGTTATTCACTTATTCAATTTATAATAGATAGGAATAAACTGCTCCCTCATTGTAATTGTATTATTCAACACATTTTATTTAACTAGTATAAATGAGGTCCACATGTCAAATTACATTTTATCAGCTCTCATAAATCAAATGTGTATGTGTTAAATAATTTTTCTACCTTTTAAAAAAATTATTCATCATATTTCATCAAATAAAAAAACTTAATTATTATATTTTTTAATGAAATAATTAACACCACTTATCCTAAAATAACTTATATCACTACACCAAAGAGGCATGGATTTTTTTGAATTGCATTGCACTTTTGTTGGAAAATAAAACACGCAGCCTAAAAAAAAGGATCTACAATACACGCAGCCAAAAAAATTGCCTATGGGTTATACACATTTATTTAGAAGTATATATATACTTCTGAAATACAAACAAAAAAAAATCTATGTACATATGACATCAAACAAAGAGTGCATAACAATTGTAAGCTGTGTTTGGGGTTATTTTTTATTTGAACAGATGTGTAATTAATTTTTATAAAAATAAATTAAAATATAACCACACAGTAAACTGAACCTAAATCAGCTCCAAGCAATAAAAATATTTAATGAGTGTCTAGACAAACGATAAGTGTCCATAAAAATGAATTAATGAAATTTCTATTAATACGTTTTTAATTAATAATTTTTTTTAATAATTTGATGGACACGTTGACGAGATTATCATGAGCTTGCACTAACATAAAAATAAAAAAATTTCAAGAAAGAATACGGGACAGCGAGCAAATTAGGGTTCATATTCTTTTTTACCTAAAAAAAAAGAAGGAACCCTGTGTGGTCCTCACCGCATAACCCGCCATGACCTCCACGTGGCAGTTCATCGACCGGACTAAGAACCGACACGTGTACATTTCCCTCAAATCTCCAATCCTATGTCATTATCCTCTTTTTAAGCGAGTATAATTTTAGTATTACCTGGGAAAATAAAATAATAACCGATTTTATAATAAACCCTCGGAACTTCTATCGCTTTTTCCGACCCTACGTCTCCTCCTCTCCGTGTCTCTTTCTTCTTCATTTTATTTTTTTCTTTTTATTACAAACCCTAGATTTCTAGATCTCTGAAGGGAAATAAATCATGGTCGTCGATCCTAAAAAGAGCGGCGGCGATGTTCCGGACCCCGTCCAGAAGCCTCTCGGAATCAGGTGCCCCTCTTGAGAAGTGCTTCGTCCGCCACTTCAAACCCTCAAAGAATCTGAATCTGAATCAAAATCTGTATATCCTCTCTATAACATATCCTGTACAGTCCGAAATTAGGGTTAGGGTTTCCTTTTTGTAATTTGTTATCCACCACACTCACTAGCAGTCACTCCTACTACTACTGCTGTAATACATGTTTTTTTGACACGATTTTTGGGGAAACTAGGGTTTCCGAGGGGGAACCGATCACGGCCTTTCGATTTCCCAAGTCCGGTGAAGTGGCGAAGATGAACCTCGCCGCCACGGAGGAGGAGGAGGAGGCATCGCCGTCTCCGTCGCGGGCGGCGGAGATCCATCTCCCGGCGGACATAGACTGGCAGATGCTCGACAAGTCGAGGTTCTTCTTCCTCGGCGCCGCTCTCTTCTCCGGCGTCTCCTTCGCCCTCTACCCCGTGGTGGTGCTCAAGACCCGTCAGCAGATCTGCCGCCCCCACCTCTCCTGCTTCAAGACCGCCGCCTCCATCGTCCGCCACGAAGGATTCCCCGGCTTCTACCGCGGATTCGGCACATCCCTCACCGGGACGATCCCCGCGCGGGCCCTCTACATGGCGGCGCTCGAGATCACCAAGAGCGGCGTCGGCACCGTCGCCGTCCGCGCTGGCGTGCCGGAGCCAGCGGCCGCCACCGTCGCCAACGCCGCCGCGGGGCTCTCCGCCGCCGTCGCCGCGCAGCTCGTCTGGACCCCGATCGACGTCATAAGCCAGCGGCTGATGGTCCCGGACGGCAGGGGCTACCGCGGCGGCGTCGACGCGTTCCGGAAGATCGTGAAATCGGACGGTCTGCGGGGGTTGTACAGGGGGTTCGGCATGTCGATACTGACGTACGCGCCGTCGAACGCGGTGTGGTGGGCGTCGTATTCGGTGTCGCAGAGGCTGATATGGGGAGGGATCGGGTGCCACTTCTGCAAAGAAGGGTCGGACGGGCTTTTGAGACCGGATTCGAAGGCGGTGGTGGTTGTGCAGGGGGCGAGCGCGGCCTTGGCGGGGGGGATGGCGGCGCTGATCACGATGCCGCTGGACACGATCAAGACGCGGATGCAGGTGATGGACGGCGGTGATGATGGGAGGGGTGGGAGGGGGTTGTCCGTCGGACAGACGGTCAGGAGCCTCTTGAAGGAGGGGGGTTGGACCGCCTGTTACCGTGGTCTCGGGCCGCGGTGGGCGTCGATGTCGGTGTCGGCTACGACGATGATAACACTTATGAATTCTTGAAGAGGCTCTCCACGAAGAGGATAGATGGGTTGGGTTATGAATGAATTTTGGGGGGGAAACAGAGAGTCCTTTGTGTTCTCTCTTTTTTTTCTTTTTTTTTTTTTTTAAAAATAACTTTGATGTGAACTAAACACTGAGGAGAGAACAAATAGAAATGAGAGCCACTAAAATGAAGGGCATGTTAAGTTAGAGTTGGTTCATCTTTTTTTGGTTGCTGCTTTGTTTTATTTGCTTCTATATTTCTTCTTCTTCTGTTGATGTGGCTGTTTTATAGGGTTGTGTGTTTAATGCAAGTGAAGATCAGTTTTTTCATTGGTTTCCATTCTCTCTGCTTTTGTGCCCAGAGAAGCTTTGTTTTCCATTCTCTGTTTCATTGGTGTATATAATGATGAAGGAAAATATTTCAGTCGCATATGCAAAAAGTATATTCTTTTATTTTAAAAAAATACAGATAATGTTTTTTAGTATATATTAAGGCAATTGTAAAATGGACTGGGTTATCATTGATCTAGGAGGAAACAAAGGTCTTAAACACAAAAGCAGAGGGTGTTTTTTTCATTGAACATGTCTTTGGTGTGTGTGGGTGCATTTGGAGATATTGATTAGGCTTGCATATATTCGATTGTCATCAATTGTAGATATCTTTATCTTGGCTTAATTTGGTGATGGAAGTTGCAATCGTAATCGGAAACTTTGGTCATGGAACTATTAAGTTAGTTCTTTTAATTATACTGGGGAAGGGAAGGAACATTGTATTTAGAGGTGGGTCAAAAAAAAAGGGTGACGTTTATATAGCCCTCTTGCATTATTCAAATAATCTTAGGTTTTGTTCCATTGATGAACTTTTTAGTATAAAAGTGCAACTAGGATGGTTTAAATATAACTTAATCCGACTTTTGTGGGGTCATGTTGGAATATGAGGGATTGGATTAAAAGAAAGAATAGAAATGGGAACATGGGATAATCAAAAGTTCACAACACTAGAGAAAAAAAAGAAAAGAAAAAAATAACACACGCGCACACAATAGAGATGGAGACATTGGAGACGCAAATGAATATAGTTTTTGAGGAATTTTTTGTTTTGATTGATTAATTTTCATGTTTCACAAGCTCTCCTATTTCAAAAGTCCACTTATTTCACAGGCTCTCCCATCACACGGTCACAATTATAATGCAACAAACTATAGCTTAGAAGCATAAACCATCCCAAGAGTGACCCTTTTTACCTGTGAAATTACTGTGTTAGGCATGGGACAGTAGTTTTCTAGAAATGATCAAGTGGTGATAATCAGTCAAAAGTGAGTGTCATTCTGTCATGTTCTCCTGTGTAGGAAACAACTGGGTTCCCTTTCAATCATTTGATCGTTGACTAAGTGTAGTGTAGGATATGTACAATTGATAATATGTTTTTTTATAAATGAGAAAAATTGTGTTATCTAGATGAGATCCGTAATAGTTTAATTTCAAATACTTTTATGAGACATCAAGGTAATTCAATAGGTTTAAAGATATTTTCAAAACTACTTCAACAATCTCAAAAATTATTCTAGTAAATAATTAAAGCACTTTGCCTGATGATAGAGGGACAACCCTATGGGCTTGGATTCTTCAAGGTCTCTGGTCCATTGCCACTTTGGGCCGTGTTAACCTTTGGGGTTTTTATTTATAAAAATAATATTTTAAAATAATGATTTATTAAGATTGATTTTATCATTTTTTTTAATACAAAAAAATGAGTTTTGAAATCATGGTATATATTGGATCCCATTGTTATTACCATAAGATTAATAATCATGACAAATAACTCAAGCCTAATGGAGGGGACAAAATCGATGAATCGGATCCGGATTGTGAGATCCTTCCTCTCCACTCTCGTCAGATTGGATGTTGATAACCGCTGACTCGTGAAGACCTTGAACGTCGGGAGGGGGGGGGTGCAAAAGCCAATATGTTCCATGGATTGACAGATGATCTCTCCTCTGATCTTGAGGGAAGGGGAGAGATCCAGTGATACGAGGGATTTTGAGATATATTTAGGGGGATCAGCACAAATTGCTATAGATCTCACATTCACTGGAATCTAATCTCAATCCTAACTTGGGGTTCTTCTACTTGTCGGATGCATATGGGTCGGCAGACCGGACTTGCGGATCATGGGTTGATCAAACTGTGGGCCATGACTAATCAGGTCATGGGTCTTGGTTGATCGGGTTATGGTATTGGACAGGTAATGCGCTATCATTGAACTCAGAAAATGACTCATACACCTAATTTTTTATATGTCATTTTAGCTCCTTTTAAATAACTGACCATATGACATGGTCATGTCCATGATTGAGGAAGGAAATAACATAGGGAAAAACACATTGTTTTAAAACCTGATCCCACACAATGAAAGAGGTTGAATCTTCAATTGATCTAAATTCCAATTCAATTTACTGTAAAACCTGACAGTATAAAAAAGCTAATAAAATGAGACACAAAGAATTGGTTCTTTCTTCACAAAAATATGATTTATTACTTATTAAATATTATAATTAATTTAAATTTTAGATTTTATATTATAAAAACATTATATGATATTAAGTAAAAAAAATAAAAATATTAAGATAAAAGACTTGAAAATGTATTTAATATTTTTTTTAAAAATTATTTTAAAATATTTTTTATTTTAAAAATAATTAATAAATATATTTATTATGTCAGGATTCAAATCTAATTAATTCAACTGTTAAACCAGTGATATTTAACCCATTCATTTTTTTAGGTAAAGTGAACGTTGTGGTAAAATGAAAGCATCAAAATTTTGAAGGAATGCACTAATAATTGTTTGTGGAGATCTCAAAATTTTGATAAACCAAAAACATGGATCATATTACACTCGTCCTGGTCATCGAGTGCTTGTATATAAAAGGTCACTAACCATAAAAACAAAAACTAATGACCCATAAACACGAAATAAATTTGATGCAAAAAAATAATAAACGAAAAGTTCAGTATTAGTTACATAAACATGCCAATCATGAACCATAAACACAAACGATGCATGGCTTGGTTTTGTAACACATAAGAAAAGGATGATCTTGATATTAAATTAATATCATCTAAATCTTTTTTTTGATCTTATAATAATAAAAAAATTATGATCAATTTTATAAACCAACACACTTACCGAACCTCCTCTTAGTAGGATGAGATCATGAGAGATGTATCCTTTATTAGTAAGGGGAATTGATAATGCCGGTCTTGAAAATTAATTTTTTTTATTGGACCCTAGGCAAATTTTTAAAATGGAGTCCAATGTTTAAAAAATCTAATTTGTTTAATCTTATACATCATTTTATTTTATTTATAATAATATTAAAAAATAGATACACAACATTTTATTTTATAATAATTTTAAAGCCTAAAAGCTACAAAAAAAAATTAAAATTTTAATGAAATGAAAAGTTATAAAATTATGAAACCGATGGGACTAGAGAGGGAAAAATATAGACAGAGAGATATTGTCATTATAGTTGAAGAGATTTAAGGAGGGGATAAATTTTAAGCTTGATTTTGGAAAAAAAACATGTGTTGAGATAAACTGATTTATCAGAAGTAACACATCTCACCGTTCATTTAATTTATTTCATCGATCATGCGGTTATTAGGACGTGGAGGGCCTTGGATAGGGGCCCTAGACAATTGACTTGGTCGCCTTTACCCAGAGCCATCCTTGAGACTTGGGTTTTAGCCTTACTGTCTTACCACTTGCTGATAAAAAGAAAGAGTTGATTAAGAGAAACAAAAATGAAAGTCATCCTATCATTTTCGGGTGATTATGAAAGGATGAATTGTCATGTTCCTATTGGTTCGAGTAATTTTTTTAAAAAATATTGACTCTAATGCAATTTCCCCTCTCCATGCGGACCATGCCTAACTAAGAAATAAGAGAAATGAAAGAAAAAAACTCTTCTAAATTCATTTTATTGCTCAATTTTGTGAAAAATCCTCTAAGTACTAAAATGGAGAATTATGAATGTTTTATATGAGAAGAAAACTATTTTTATTTCATAGTTAGACATGAAGAATTATGAAACCTTTTTTATATAAAAAAAGATAGATTATATATAACTTTCAAGAGGTGTTACATAAATCTGATAAGAATTATGAAACAAGTCATGTATACATTGGAAAAATGGAGGTGTTACACGAAGAATTATGAAACTGGAAATATTGAATTGAATTCTTTTTTGAAAACAACTTCTTCATGTGCTGTAAACAAGTCATGTATAGTTCATGTTTATCATATATCATATGTGTGTTTAGATAAGGAATTTTGTTTCTAGGTTCTTTTTTTCTTGTGTTTATCGCTATCATGTATACATTGTATAGTTTTTTTTTACCCTCTATATATGTATGTATAAACTCGATCGATCTTTTATAATTTGTTTAAAACAGAAAGATTTCCCTTTTCTTTTTATGTTTTATCTGAAGATATTTTTTTAAAGTTCTAATGAATTTAATAAGAGAATTGAGATATTAAAGAAAGCCAAGATTGAAGATTTAAATAATATAACAATAAACTTAAGAAATTAAATAAATATTATTGAGTTTGTATCTTTTAATTCATTTTCTGCATTATTAACCAAAAGTTATATAGTGGAGTTTCTGTGTAATTATGTTTATTTGTATTTACACTCCAATTTTAGATAATAAACTTTGTACTGTTTTTATTCTCATTTTTAACAAACTCTTTTTCAATAAAATAAAGGAAAAAATCCATATAACCCCCTATATTCTTTCTTATATCCACATAACCCCTTGACTTTTTGATAAATCCATATAACCCCCCTGTAAACATACTGGAAATCCATTTACCCTCTTTTGTCATTTAAGTCAACCAAAATATAACCAACTTTTAACCCCACGTTGAACATGACTGTTTTACCCTCAAATGTTAACTATGGTTTGATTTCCCTTGGATCTCGTTGACGGCCCCCACCTCTCCTACTCCAACGACCCATCCCGCGCCCTCGACTTCTTCCACTACGTCGAGCGCGTCCACGCCTTCTCCCACGACACCCGCACCTTCAACGCCGCCATCGACGTCCTCGCCAAGTTCTTCGACTTCGACCGCGCGTGGTCCCTCATCGCCCTTCCCCTCCCCCTCCCCTGACACCTTCCAGATCCTCTTCAACCGCTACACCTCCGCCCGCCTCCCCTCCGACACCATCCACGCCTACGAACGTGCCGCCTCAGAATTCGGGCTCAAAGGGGAACCCCTCTTCACCTCCCTCGTCGACACGCTATGCGAGCACAAGCACGTGATCGAGGCCGAGGAGCTCTGCTTCAAAAGGAGGGACTTTCCGGTATATATTGAGACCCACAACATGATCCTCCGCAAGTACGCCAAGTTGGGGTGGTGGCGCAAATGCAGGGAATTCTGGGTGGATTTTGAGAAAGGTGGAATCTTGTGCGACCTTCACTCGTATTCGATTTATATAGACATTGTTATCAAGTCGGGGAAGCTTTGCATGGCGGTGAAGCTTCTCGAAGAAATGATTGAGAGAGGGGTTCACCCGGATGTAGTGGCGTACAATACGGTCATCCAGACGGTCGGTGTGGTGGACGGTCCCGATCGCTCGATACGGTTTTTTCGGGGGATGATCGACAATGGGTGTCGCCCAAATGTGGCGATTTACAATAACATTCTTAAGTTGTTTTGTCGGCCGGGGAGGTTTGATGAGGCTTGTGAAGAAGGGGATGTCGGACATGGCGCGGAGGTATGATGAGAAGATGGTGGCGAAGGGGTTCTCTGAGAGACCGAGGAAGGAGCTCGGGACTTCGATTCTTGGAGGCGAGTGTTGTTATGAAGATCATGGTGTGTTTTGATGAATGAAGGTTGGAGTTCTTGTTGTTGCTAGTGAATTTGTGGAGGAGCTTTAGTGGAGATGCTCATGGAGGGGTACATTTGAAAATTTAAGGGGGTTATTTGGATTTTTTGATGTTTACAAGGGGTTAAAAGTATATAACATTTTAAACTAGAGTTAAGAAAACGGAATATACCTCGAATATTCCAACTCTGTTAACCCATTTTAACTTGGGGGGGATTTGGGATTTTCAGCATGTTTACAGGGGGTTATATGGATTTTTTCCTAAAATAAAATAAATTGTACTCACCCACTTCCTTATAACCAGAATTTTCTCCTGAACTAAAATAGAATAAATATCATCCATGACCTTAAAAAAATAGGAAGTGATCAAATAGATCAAATAAGAAATCATCATGACCCACCAAAACAATTGATAGTTGATTATCCAATAGATTTAAATCAAATTGTTGGGAGTGATCACTTGACACCTACATATATTATGTTTTAATTGATAAATAACTTCAGCATAAATGAAACTAACCTCTCTGAATTAAAAATCCATTTTATTCAGAGATCTTTTTCAACAGAACAATACGTGGCCCAAGACAAAAACCGAATAAGTCAGGCCTCCGTTTATTAATCCTGTTCTGGTACCCAATTTGGTCAACAAAGGCTAAATCAAGAAAACTAGAATACGAAAAGTCCCCATCACGGAATAGTAAGACAATTCAGGATAAGTGGATAACATATCTCTTATTCTATTCTCCCAATTGAACAAACAACCTCCTGAATCATTCATTCTCAGAATAAATCAGCGAATACCCAAAACCAGAATAACTTGTAAAAACAAACGCTTCCCCAAACCTCACATGTTATTCCAGTAACCCCTCCCACTGGTCGCCGACGGCGACCTGAGGTTATCAAACCAGCTCCAGTACTCCGGGTTATGCTGCGCCGGCGACCCACCGGCGGGTCTCGGCGTGAACGGCCCGGCGGAGCCCCTCCAGAACGTCAAACACTTCATAAGCACGTCCTCCACCTTCCCTTCCTTCATAGCCTCGTAAACCTTCTCAATGTACTCACCTGGGCTCGTCTTCTTCTCCCCCGTCAACAACTCCGTCCCGACCTCCCCCCTCACGAACTGATACAACGGGTACGTCCGACACTTGTTCGCCCTGTTCGGCACCGGGAAGTCCCCCTTATCGAACCTCTCCCTCGCCTTCGGCACCTCCTCCGAAAGCCTCCTCTTCAGCTCCTCTTGAAAAACAGGTATCCTCTTAAGCACCTTCCCGTGCCCGTTCTCTTCATTGATGTTCTTCAAAGCCCTCTCCACGAGCACCTCGCGCAGCTGCAGAAGCAGAGCGTACGACGGGTTGGTCGGGTCGTCGATGTAGGAGAACACGGGCTGGTGCTCCACCACCTGCAAGAGCTCCTTCTCGCAGAACCTCGTGTCCAGGAGCGTCCCGTCGGCCTCCGTGTACAGCGTCTTCTTCGCCGCCTGGAGCACCACGTGCTTCACGACCTCCCGCATGTTCTCTTCGAGGTGGCGGAGATCGAACGCCTGGCAGAGCCCGATCATGTACGTCGACAGCATCAGTTTCAGTATGTCCACCGCTTCCGCGCTCTTGCGCGCGGAGATGAGACCGAGCGAATTCACGTCCTGGTTGTGCTGCTCCGCGCTCTGCACGTGCGTGGTCACCGGATTCGCCAGGTACTGAAGCTCGGAGCAGTACGAGGCCATCGCGATCTCCGCGCCTTTCAGCCCGTAGTCGAGGCTCGGGTTCGGTCCCCCGCTGAGGTTCGACGGGAGTCCGTTGTTGTAGTAGTCGCAGACGAGCTCGGAGAACTGGGCGAACACTAGTTTTCCTATCGCGGCGATCGCGATGCGGAGGTTGTCCATCGAGACCCCGATCGGGGTCCCCTGGAAGTTGCCGCCGTGGAGCGCGAGGTCGCGGTCGCAGTCGATGATGGGGTTGTCGTTCACGGAGTTGATCTCGCGCGCGATGGAGTGGGTCGCGGCGCGGATGACTTCGATCTGCGGGCCGAGCCACTGCGGGGAGGTGCGGAGCGCGTACCGGTCCTGCTTCGGCTTCGTGAGCGGGTCCTTCTCCTGCCGGGCCGCGCAGGCCTTGATGTGGTCCGACCCGTCGAGTAGGTACTCCATGATGGCCGCGGACTCGATCTGCCCCGGGTGGTGCTTCAGCTCGTGCGTCAGCGGGTCCGTGAACTCGGGCTTCCCCTGCATCGCCTCGCAGAACGCCGCGGACAGCACCTCGGAGAGGAGAGCCAGCACGTTCGCGTCGTAGCAGACCGTGGCCGCCACGGCCGACCCCACCGCGGTCCCGTTCACCAGCGCGAGCCCCTCCTTCGCCTGGAGCTCGAACGGGGATTCAACGCCGATGCGCTTCAGCGCCTCTGTAGCTTTAACCAGCTCGCCCGTCTCGGTCGCCACCGCGACCGAGTTGTGCCGACCCGTCAAGAGACCCGCTATGTAAGACAGCGGGACGAGGTCGCCCGAGGCGGTGATGGTACCTCGGAGGGGCATTTTGGGTATTAGATTGTGGTTCATGAGGCTCTCCATGGCTTCCAGAAGCTCCCAACGGATGCCAGAGTAGCCCTGCATGAGCGTGTTCGTGCGCACGAGCATCGCCGCCTTGGCGTAGCTCGTCGGGAGATGCTCCTTCCCGATGACCCCCGCGTTCAAGAACCGGATGAGCTCCGCCTGGAGGTCCGCCGTCTTGTTCGTCCTCCGGTGCGAGGTCGCGCCGAAGCCGGTGGTGACGCCGTACGTGTCCGTTCCGCGCGCGATGTTATCCGCGACCCACTGCGCGCTGCGCGCGACGCGGGCCTTCGCGGCGGCGGCATCGAGGGCGACGGAGACCTTCGGGCGGCGCGCGATTGCCGCGACCTGGGCGACGGTGAGGGTGGTTCCGGTGAGGTCGACGGAGGAGGAGTTGCGGTACTGGTGGACCATTTTGCGGACCTCGTCGAAGTGGGTGCAGAGGAGGGCCTCCGCGGCCTTCTTCCAGTGGGGAGGGTTCGAAACGTAATTATTGCCGGATACGGAGATCGGGTTCTTGCCGCCTGTCGGGAGGGGGAGTGTCGGAGGGCGGAGGGCTTCGATGGGGCGAGAGAGGCCTTCGGTTGATGATGCCATTGGTTTTGAAGGGGAGGGAAGGTTTTGGTTATGCTTTGTGGGGGAAGTGAATTGAGACACCCAAACTCTCTCTTGTGAAGTGTTTGTTGTGCCTTGGATTGTTTGGAGGATGAGTGGGGTTCTTATAGTGAGTGGGTCAATGGTCAAGACATTGAGGCTTTGGATATGATTTTGGAGGGATTATTATATGTGTGGGTTGGTGGGTGCTCGTGTGAGGGTAGGTTCGTGTGAGAAAGAGACTGGAAGCTGGGTTTTTATTTTATTTTTTTGATTGATTGATCCATTTGAAAATGGAGAATTGGTTGGTAGTGTGTGTTTTTGGATTGTGATGGTGATCAGCATGTGAGGTTGGTTTTGAGGGACCCATCGGCCATCACCCATACAGTACAGCCGACCAGTGTTTACCAATACAAGTTTTCTGAGTACTGTTAACTTGAACTCGGCAGATTGTTCTTGAGAAATTCTAAAATGCAACTAAACACCGTTGATTCATTAAAAAAAAAAAAAAAAAAAAACTGAAACTTCTTTTAAAAAGGTCACTTGAATTATGAATAGAATTCCACTCAAAATCCAATCATATCAAGTCTACCCAGTCAAGCCATCTCCGACTCAGGACCTGAAATTTGAGATTCGTTGCAGCCCAACATACTTTTCATGTGTAATAATTTTGATTCTACTATTTTTCTGCCTAGGTTTGTCAGCGATATTAAGTTATTTTTTAATAGATGATTACTCGATAATGAATAAATAATTTTTTTATTTAATTATCATTTTTATTTTTTTTATTAAAAAACATAATACTGAAGTTATTGTGTTTTATAAATTATAGATAAATTATATATAAAATGTGAATAAAATGTTGATAAGAATCATAAAAACATAAAAAAAAAAAATTGAAGTGCAAACTCTCCAAATTTATAAAAAGTGATAACATAACATTTAACATGTGAGTCATCTTATACTGGTGCAACAGATTACGTGAAATAACACAATTCATGAATAGTCTGAAATATCAATATCATCTTATTCTCGCCCATCTCAACATTATACTCACTTGCTCGTTACAAATAAACAATTTTTTTTATAATTTATTCACTTTTAGTCTAACCTATTCTAATATCCAAACAGTTAAACCCCACAATGAATCTATATTTATTTCATTCATACTTTCTCCATCAAGAGCGGTTTGTGATAAAGAATTACACTCGATATTGTTCATAGTACCGACAGCAGATATTTTGGTGGTCGAGCTTTCTTTGACCATTCCTTTTTGGAGTGCTGGAGCCAAATTGATGCTCCTTTTTGTTTTCTTTATTTTCTTTCTGTCCTTTCAGTGGGTGGTGTCTGTCACGCATGTGCTGCTTGGGACTTTGTGGCGGCTCTCCCACCATGCTTTCCTATTCTTTCATGTTGTTTAATTAATTATTGGAGAGATAGAATGTAACTCTTCATTGTATACCTGCAATTGATCCAATTTTAAATTGTGTTATTTGTAACAGCAAATGAAGAATGTCTGAATCCATGTTCAACAATTTTATTTCATTTTATTAAAATATTCTTTTGCACGCAATGGCATGATTTCATGTGTTACGATAAAAATGAATGATGATGTATTTTGATACTGAAAATTACTAAAAATTTATGTGTTGTATATGTAAGGTGACATATATTAATTTTTTTATTTAAATGATGGACAAGAATTAATTTTGATAAAATATCATTTCTCTAAAAGCTAAGAAGACATGTGAATGAATAAAATATGCATGACAAGGGACATATTGCAAAACTGTTTCATGAAGTGTTTAGTTTTATGAGTGTTTGGTCGCAGTGAAAATGAAAAGAGGTTTGTTATTAACCATTTCTAATAATGAAAAATACCTCCTAATCCATGTCAAGAGAATGGGTAGATATTCTAGTAACTTGCAAGCAATATGCTTCAAATAATGTCTGGATCCTAATCACCAATTATGGAGAACTATTAGATGTGCAGTAGTCTTTTTTCCTCTTTTATGTATGGCTGATGTCATGGGGGTTGTTCGCCCATTTTTCCCCATAAAACTAATGTGCAAGTTGCAGAAACTTAAATAGTGATGAAACCACTATCAAAGTCTCTCTCTCTTCCTCCATGACATAGTCAATAAGAAATTTGGTTTTACCATGTCAATTCATCAATCCATACATAAAAGCAACAAGTAATTCAACATCCAAGAGGACCTAATCTTGTGCAATTGATTTATTCAACAATATAGTATCAGAAGTTATTTGAAGGGGTCACCTGCATACATTAATCAAGGAAAAAGTAAGCATAGATCTAGAGTTGGTGAATACTACATTGCAAGATTTAAAAAAGAAATATTTAATGTTTTTTAAGGGCTTGGATGGGGGTGTGACATAGACTTATTTGCGCTGATAACTATGCCGAAAGATAATAATTCATACTGAATAAAGAAATTTTGATTTAGTTGCATTTTTGTTTTTCTCAGTGAGAAACTTTAAAATAAGATTTTTGTTATTTGGTTCACTTTAATAAAGTGATGATAAGTGATGGATATTGGATGGATAAAGTTTATGACTTTTTAAATGATAATTATACCCTTGAATAAATGTGAGAGATGTGTGACTGATTTGATAGATGTGATAGTTTTTAGAATATGTGTGTGAGATTGTTAGGTGAGATAATTTTTTAAAATAACAAACAATTATAATTTTATTCATTGGCATATATAAACCACGATGAGTAATTCCAATATTTCTTAGAATAGTTATTAGGTCTTATTCTAGCTTATACAAACATAATTATCATGGCTTATTCAGAGAAAACAAACAATGAATAATGGCTATTCTTTAATATTCACTTATGTTCTCTGTTAATTCTCTACCACAACAGAGGGCCACTAGATATAATATGTTTAACACAAAAATAAAAAGTAAAAAATGTGATTGATTAGGTCAAGTAACACAAAAATAAAAAGTAAAAAATGTGATTGATTAGGTCAAGTGTTTATTTGAATAATGTAAAATGGATAAGATTTTCTATTGATGGATCCGATTACACATGTGGTTGAATTAATTAAGAATGCAAATTAGGCGGTGCGAGATAATGCTCATACATGATTTAAAAAGTCTCCTTTTTTGTATTGTTTAAATTTTTTATGTTAAATTCGTTTTAAATGATAATTTAGATCAATCTCTGTAAATTAGGAGCACTTGAACATGGCCTAGATAAGAAATATTATTCCAATCTAATAATAACAACATTAAAAAAAAATTAAATGAAATGTATCGTACAATGACATAAATTAATGAACTGTCTAGGTACTCATTTAAGATCATGACAAAGTTGTGGCAGTTGATATTATATCTAAATAATATGGTAGTTTAAATTATAAATCACAGACATGTTGAATTATAATTTAATCTTATATCTGGCTAACAGGGCCATCCCGCATCCCCGTAACCCCCCCCCCCAACCCCTTTTTTTTCTTTATAAATTTTTTTTTGAGTGTTGTTACACTCAGTTTTTTTCTCAGTCCAAAACACAGTCTTATATACTACTTTAAAAATCCAGTGAAGCATATACCTGGTTAGATGTTGTATATATCACATTAAAATTTTTCTTACATTTATTAAAAATGGATTCATTTAACTCGAAATAGAACAATATATACTTTTTATCAAATTATATACTTCATTAAATGATGTTTATTATTTTAAAAAAAATAAAAACATGTAAAGTCTGAGTTTTTGTTGATGAATGTGACTCAGTCGAACATTTTTTTTTAAGTAGCAAAGCTCACAAGCGAGTATAACAACTGGGCCCACAATCCAAGCCCACTAGGGGCTAACTCCCACGAGGGAATTATCAGGATTGGAACCTTGTTGTCCTTCCGAAAGGAAATTGTGCATTTCAATCAACTCACCGAATAAAACGTTTACTTTCGAAAGTTTCATGAGCTACAATATTTAATCATTGAAACCTGGTGATCATTCCCTACATCAACAGCCCAACACGCGGGAAAAAAGAGTGTTGATGCACTAAATTTATTTTGCAACTCAGTCTATAACTAAAAAACGATCTTCAATTTTATATACATTGTGATAGTGTAACATATACTGCAATCATATAATGTATATTACATTATCGCAATGCATAAAAATCGGTGTGGTCCGTGGACTACAGATCATAGACTCAGAAATATCATTTTCCATGAAGAAAAATATTAACGAAAGAGGTTAACCAGCCACACGAGTTGGGCCGCGTGCATGCATGTACTTTGTGGCCTTGTGGGCATAGGGGAAGTGCAATTGTCCCCCTGGCCAGATGACTTTGTTTGTGATCTCATTTGTTGTTCACAGACATTGTGATATTTTTATATTATATATACTCAATAAAATAAATTTTTTTATATAAAAAGACAAAGTACATGTTCTTGTAGGAAAAATTCAAATAATCCCCTGTTTGAAATCCACATGACTATCTGACTTTTCCTGAAGTCCATATAAGTATAACCTCTTAAAAATACATGTGTAAATTCAAATAGTCTCTTAAGTTAAATTTCCGTTGACAAACGAGAAATATTATGCGAATATTCCGTCTAGTTAACCCTGACTGAAACAATGTGTTAAAAATACAAAAAAAACCATCTATAATCTGTTCGGAAGGGTAAAATAATATTTTACGGAGGGTTTTCTGTATTTTTAATATATTGTAGGAGTTTTTGATGTAGTGTGTTTTCAATCAGGGATAACCAAAGTACCAAACAGAATATTTTTTATCTGTTAACGAAAATTTAATTCAAGAGGTTATTTGGATTTATATATTTGTTTTTAAAAGGTTATATGGACTTCAGGAAAAATAAGAGAGTTATATGAATTTTTTTCTTTTTATAATAAAATATTTGTGGCATGAAATGATTTCATACATAACATTACTGACAAGACAATCATAAACGAGAGATTATAAAACAGAACATTGTTTTGAAACAAAGACGAGGATGTATGCACGAGTGTTCCCCCTGAATTGTTTACGGTCCAGGAACCACTAATGAAGGTTTAGTTGATAAAGGACCGACTGTTACCATCAGTCATCATATTGAAAAGCATTAACATATGGTCCTTCGCATCATATAACATTGTGAGATATGAGATATGTGTCTATACATCAATGATTATCTCCTGAGTTGGTGAGTTAGATTTTATCAATATATATTCCTTATGGGAGCTGCTACCTGGCCCGACAAATTAAGTCCCATTTGTGAGCCCTAATGGGTGGCACTCTCCTATTGATTTTCTATTTGACTTTTTCTAACCACCAAAATGATAAAATGATAATGACAAGACCACCCTTCTTATAATTTTAAAAATTGGTTATAATTAATTAATATCCCTATTAAATCTCGTAACTGAATCCATAAAAAGTGACACAATTAAATCTTCTCCCTAACTTAATATATTTTTTAAAAATTTGAATTAAAAAGAACATCAACCACATGTTATCAATTAAGATACAGTAATGTATCTGAAAATTCAAATGAACAAATATGGTCTACATGCTACTGATGCTACTGAGAACTGCACAGAAAATTCATAAAGGTCTTCAAAATGCCAACAATAAGCAAATAAATATTAATAAGCTATATTAATCAAATCCCTAAACATAAAAATAACAACCTTCACAAAGTAGGAATTCAAATTCAGATACATGTGTATCTGAAATTTGAATGAATAAATACCGTGAAAAAATGGGCTGAAATTCAAATTTAGATACATGTGTATATGGAATTTGAATTAACAAATACACATTCCATACAAGAGAATGTGCATTGTATTTGAAATCTTGAATATGAATGAGTCGAATAATGTTGATACAAAGCTAAAAAATATGATGAATGACACATTATGCATAATTATACACAAACACACAATCATAAACGATTGTACAAATCATATATGTTACACAATAATGCATGTAAATCAAGATACAAGCCATGTATCTTAATTTAAAATAAAATTTAGATTCAATACATGTATACGATGATTCAATGAATGACAAAAAATCAAAATAATGTATTCAGATCGAAAAATGACAATCTTGAATGGATCGTCATTGTTTGCACCACAAATTGATCACAAAAAAAAATTAAATGAATCAAAATTCTTCTCTTCTCCACAGATTGAATTGAAACAAAAATAAAATTCGATGTTTGTTTTCAAATACACCAATTCATCTGAATTTGAAAATTAAATCCCAAAATCTAGTAATTTTTTGGATCTGAAAACAAGAAAGAAATCACAGATCACAATCTGCTTGGATCCAAAACAGAAAAATTGAAATACCTCTCAAGAAATGGAATCGGATCGTTGTTTATGTTTATGGTCATTAAAAAAATCAATGAGAAGTATAAAATGGGTTGCTGATGGGTGATAAATAATTGACTTCGATTATTTTTTTATTCTTCCATTGAATTTGACTGGTTTTTTTAAAAAGAAAAAGAAAAGAGAGAAGGAACAAAGAATCCCAACAAATCATAACCGCCTAGGCAGTTATGGATTGGTTACCCAAAAATTCAAAAAAAACTCAGTGAAGGGTAAAAATGGAATTATACGTGGCCACCTCATAGGGCTTGTAATGGGGTCTACAAGTTGGGGCCCAAAAATTATTATTGATTCCTTATTATTTAAGCCTGTTTAAGAAGGATCATTTAGTCAAACAATTTGGAACCACTTGTCAAACAGAATTTTTTGTCAATTTGGAACCACTTGTCAAACATAATTTTTTGTCTTTTGTAAAATCAGTTCTTGAAAACGAGTTAGCTTTTCCTTAAAAATTGAGTTTAAAATTATATTAGTAAAAAAATGCACCTCCACATATTATGAAAAAACTAGTTTTTAAATATATATTTTTTATAAAAATATGTCTGCAACTTTTAATGAAACTGCCGTTTTATTTTTTTATATTTAAAATAGGGTTTGAAAAACTCAATTTCATGCAAACTCAAAAGGTCTCCAAACCAGTTTCCAAATGATAATCAGTCATGAATAAGTATTGTAAAACTTTTTTTGTTACAAATTTTGAATTCTATGCTTTAAAAGTTAAGAAAATATATTTTATGGAAAAATTAGTTGAAAATAGTTTTTCTAAAAGTGAGTTTGGATATGGATTTGGAAATCCAACTTTTAAAGTTGTTATATTGATAGCTTTTGAATTTCCACCTTTTAACATGGTTTTCAATTAAACTTCAAAATCATGTTTGGTAATTTATGAAAAGATAGATTTTAAAATGTTAGAATCAATGTTTGGCAATTAATCAGCAATACTTGCTTATGAAAATACGAGATTACAAATTTTTGCCCTCATTCAACAAAACTCTACCACTAGTAAACTCACAACCAATCAACTTCAAATCATGATAATTTTTTTAAAATAAAAACTAATTCAACATAATCCACAAATTAAAAACCCAAAAACCTAAAAACTAATTCAACAAAATCCACAAATTAAAAACCCAAAAACCGAACCATAAAAAAGTGAAACCCTATAAAGAACCCATGAAACAAAACCACCGAGAACGCAGTGAAGAGAGAAAGATGGGGAAGATGGAGAGATAGAGGGGGTTTGAAATCTCAACATATTACAACAATGTATTTTGATGTAAACCTTTATTTTAAGGGATCAAAAGAGGATAACCACATGCAGACAAAAGAGATCGCAGAGAAGCTGCTAGGGTTTCTAACGAGACCTCTTGAAAAAAATGAATAAAAGAGAGACATTACTGCATTTTGGGTTATATAGGATGGTGAATCATAATTTTTGATGGTGGTAAGTTGTCAATTTTATCAGTTGTTTTATTAGGTTCGTAGGAAACGACCCATCCTTTGCCTTTTCAATTGGAGTGTATGGTAAATTATAACTATAGCCCTGTGTGGATATGAAATAGTTCAGAGAGTAAGTTAGAATAAAACATAATATATGTTTTTTTATTGTTTGGATGCAAAGAATACTCTTATATAACCTATGTCAGAATAAACTAGTATAAAATGATATATAGATTCCAATCAATCCTTTTTAATTAAAATTATTTTAGGTTATTTCACTCAAAGAATATGTAGGATAACTGTCAATTCAATTATCATCACATCTTATAAATCACATGTGAAATCAACTATTATCATTTTTTCATATTTTATAAATCTTTATCCACAATTTATTAACATTTTACCCAAACCATAAAAAAATTATTATTACGTTTCCTAACAAAAATAATTCAAAATACAACCAAACACAAAATCATTTTATCCTTATTTGTACTCACTTATGCCAGAATAACTGTATACTCAAGAATAAGTCATATTATGTATCCAAATGGGGGTCGTTGTTTGCATCTTATAATTAAGTTTACAACTTATTTTGTTGTTTGGTAACACATTTTAAAAATCAAATTCCTGTAAACTCAAACTCACATCCAACCGCCCTCTAAAATTAATTATGGAACTCGAGCTGGTATTAAAATCTGTTCCAAACCGTAAGTCAATTAAATTTGCTACAATGTCCTCCTGGAAAAAAGATTTATAGTGGGGCTTTGATGTACTCGTTTCATTTTATAGTCATGTTTACAATTGTCTTATCACTATTGCTGTATATAAATGAAATCTACTAAGTCAATATATATTTTATTATCTCATTATATAATACATTACAAAAAAAAATACTCATTCAATTCGTATGAATGTTTTAATTATTTTTTTAATAGAATATGCTACATTAGTTAATATATACATTTTAGAAAAAATTGCAAATGGGTTGCAAATGGGACTAAACATATCATATCCCTTTAAAAATGATACATCCAGCCCCAAGTGCAACCCCATTTGCAGTCAACACAGTTTTTATTTCTTTTAAAATCATACACTCTTCCATTAAAAGTACATGTTATATGAAAAGAAATATATATTGAGATATTATTTTATGATTTTTTAATTTTAAAAAAATTACAATAAATTTTATGTTATATATTATTATGGAATCACATACAATATAACAGTGTAATATATATTATGTTATCATAATGTATAATACTACATACTGGAATGTAAAACGCAAGAGTGCATCGGCTCTCTATTTGGCTATTCCTTTATAATAGAGCGCTGATACACGCAGCTCATACACTGTTTTATCATAGCGTATAGGGTTCTAACATCGTATATGACTCAAAAAACATTTTCATTTTTTCATCATGAAAAAAAAAACTATTGTATCTCAGTATATACATTATTTCATATAATAGCATGCATTTCAAAGGATGAGTATATGATTTTATAGAAAATAAAAAACGGACTAAACTGCAAAACGGGCTGCAATGGGCTAAGTTTTCCTTTACAATAAGTCATACAAGCCCACAAAGTCTACCCAAAAACAAAAGGCCCACAAATGATCTCTGAAACAATGCAGATCCAAGCTTTACACGACAAACCTGGACATACAACCATTTTATATTATTGTATATATTATATATAAATAGATATATCTAATTCAATTTTTAAATTTTCAAGTATATACTTCAATGATATGGACAATAAATATACATTTGTAATGAATGCATATATATCTATATAAATTGGGATAAAAAATAAAACTTAATGTAACAAAGATTTCTATTTTTTTAACCAATCAAAAAAAAAAAAAAAAGATTTCTATTTTTTATATCAGTATACTTGCACCCTCATTCGAGTTTTCCAATGCCTATACATAGTTTGCCCTTTTTACTCGTTAAATATTAATTAACCAGTGCATACAGTCTGGATCGGACCATGTGACTGGCGTCATATTGTTCATTCCATGTGAATGACATGGAAAAAGAGATAAATCTAATTTCCTTTTTAATTTTTTTTTATCGGGAGAGGAAAATAGTCTATATAACATTAGTTTTAGTTACATAATCTGAACTCTTATCTTAAAAGGGTAACAAGAAGGAAGGAGAGAGTGAAAAAAGATGAAAAACATATGGGGATATATAATGATCGAGCATACATGACTGAAGATACACAATATATGTCCCTCCTAACCAAACCAAACCCACTAAACCAAACCCCAAGCAAAAAGACATAATCGGGAGCTGCTACCCCAGATACACGATTTTGACATGTTGCGGTTCCATATTAAAGCGTCTTCTATCTACGGCTAGATCGACACTGATTGCATATAAGTATATGTTATATATAGACTTTATAAGACAACTATGTATCCCCACAAAATTTGAAGAGCCTTGTAACCCTTAATCTCTATTATAGTTTTGCATGCAATGTAATATATCTCAATAACTTGAATTTTTTTCAGATTTTTAAAAATGAATTCATATAATTAATTAGCGTCCATATTTTATCTTTCACACGCACACATATTATAAAAATATATTATTAAAAATTAGTTACTAACTAAAGACCAGCCTATAAACTTAGGGGGTCATTATTTTCACCCCAATATTTAGTTAACCCCACCCCGTTACCTTACCCACCCATCTAATCCTTTAAAACATGTGAACCCACCCTATGATAAAATGAGGGCATGAACCCTACAAGCCCCACCCTTGTCATTTAAAAAAAAAAAACCCTTCTCTCTCTTCTTCCTTTCTTCTTCTCCAATCTACCGTCAGATGTCCCCCCCCCCCCAACGTCCATCACTTTCTCCATCAACCCCGGTGGCTGTGGCCGTCTCCCCCGTGGGCGACTCCTCAGTCTCGACGTCCATCACTGTCACAATCAAAGCCATTAGTCTTTGCTATTTTTTTTGGTTTCGTATGTAAACTAAAGATGAAGATGGTGAAGGCGGAGACGAGCCTCTCGTGTCGGAGGAGTTTAATCTCTCTTTCAATTAATTTTTTTTTTAGGGATCTCAGGAGATCTGGGCTTAATTAGAAATTTTTGTGATTGAATTTGTTGTTTTTTTAAAAAATTTGTAATGATTTTATTGTTTTGGAGACTTTAAGGGGGAGGGGGATGAGATTTTCGTTCGAAAAGTGATATGTGGATGGGATAAAAATGGGTGGGGGTGTTATTCTTTCACAAACATGTGTAACATATTTTTATTAAGGGATTTTTAATATTAAATCCCCATAAACATGTTTATTTAAGGATCTATCACTCTCTTATTTATATTTCTTTTTAAGTCCTAAGATTCAACTGTCTATTTTATTTTTAATCCCTCCGTAAAACATAGGTCCATACACAATTAATTTGTGAAATGTGATTTTTATTTTGAAGTCTATGTAAAGTATGCTATTTAGTGAGCAGTCCCTCCCTTTTTTATATTTTAGTTGAAATCTTCAACATCAAATTTTTTTTCTTATTAGTCCATAGACAAACATGTCTATATGAATCTGTGTAGAACCATCCAAAATAAATTTTTCATTGACTGCATAGAAATTTTTTAATGATATCTAAATTTTTAAATTTAAAATTATAAACACACTCAAATATCTAATTTAATATTTCATAATTTTCAACCAAGAAAAAATCATTTAAATCAAAATTTAATAATGAACAAATCATCAAAGTTTGCTTATGTAATCATTCTTCTTTTGCTTATGTAATCAATCTCAAGAGAATGCAATCTCAGATTGAGTGAATCTCAGATTGGGTGGTCATATGCAGTGTTGAATAACACTAAAATTGTCATTGAACACCTAATAATGCAAATGTAGTTTTAATTTAAAATTTTCATCAAACATTTTATATATAAATTTCAAATATCAAAATACCTACAAAATCATACTGATATTTTGTCTAGGGACTAATAAGAAAAGAGCATTTGAAATTGGAGACTTAAAAATAAAATATAAAGAAGGAAGGGATTGTTCACTAAATAGCATAGTTTACAGGGGCTTAAAAATAAAATTACATTTCATAAACTGTGTATGGATGGACGTTTGATGGAAGAACTAAAAACAAAAATTACGGTTGAATTTGGGGACTTAAAAAGAAATATGAAGAAGTGAGTGATCGATCCCTAAATAGGCTTGTTTACATAGACTTAAGTCCTGTTTGGTAACACGATTGAAGGGGGTGATTTTGTTTCTAATTAAGAAAAAAACTTGTTATCAAATGAATTTTAAAAAATAAACTTTTTACAGCTTTTAGTATAAAATAATTATTTTAAAAAAATACAGAAATTAAGCTTTTTAAAAATCAAAGTTTATTTAAGTTTTTTTTATTTAAAATCATATTTTTTAAATATATTTTCAAACGGTCCAAAACTGAAGATCTTTTTTTAGTTAATGTTTAAAGGGAGGGGGGGGAAGATGTGATGGGGTTGGTAATAGATACCCCCATAAACTTAACTGACTGCAATCATGCCTGTCATTCACTGCCCATGGGCCCAGTATTGAATACGATGCTACGTAACAAACAAACGGGTCCAAATCCGCACGTATGTAAAAATACACACGAAAATCATTTTAAAAAATGTTATATTCAATTTTTTTCATTTAAAATAATAAAAATCATCTAACTCTATATTTTGATAAAAAAATATATATTATTAATATATTTTAAATTAAATAAATTTATTTTTAATAAATATAAAAATTAATGATATTATGTATAAATATATTTCACTTAATACACAGTGGACAATGAAAAGGACCGACTGTGATGTAGAAATTACGGAAAACCCACACACACGTTGGATTCACCTATGACCGATCCCCCTCTTCAAAATTCAAACCCTCTAACCGGACCCCTTCCCCCTTCATCAATTCCAGTTAAACCCATCCGTTCAAATCCGCCAAACAATCTTCTTTTCCATTTTTTTTTTCCATCTCTCCTGTAAAACAAAGGTTTCTTTTTCCCTCCCTTTTGAAAACCTTCTCAAATCCTTTTCTCCATCTCCCCTAAAAACTCTCTTTTTTTGCGTAAAAGACCCTGACGAGGCTCGTATATACTTTCAAGTCCCCCCTCGCCATTGTTTCCAAGGCCTCCTATGGACCCGGGATCAGGGACGTACAATCCGAGGACCGTGGAGGAGGTCTACCGTGATTTCAAGGGCCGCCGAACCGCCATGATCAAAGCCCTAACTACCGGTAATTCTTCTCTCTCTCTCACACACAAATTTTTAAAAAAATTTTTTTTTTTAATTTTTTTCTGTTGGTGCAGATGTTGAAGAATTCTACAATCAGTGCGACCCCGGTTAGGGTTCCTCCACTCAATTGAAATCTATTCAAATATGTTATTTCGTTTCATTTATCATGCTCAGTCACATTTTAATGCGTGCTTATTTTAAACATACCATGTGATTATATGCCTTTTTTTAAAGTAAAATTTGGTTGATATTTTTGGGGTTTTTCAAACTTTTTTTTAAACAAAAAAATTGTTGATGTTACTAGCAGAATATTTGGTTTGGTTGAAATAAGGATTTCTATAGCTCAAATTTTAATTTTTATAACGTTTTAGAATTTATTTGGCAAAGCAGTATTGATGTAAGGTTTCAACATTCATTTCAAGGTGGTATGCGAGAAGAATCTTTCACTAATGTTTGTTGCAGCTTTAATTTACAAATTATAGATTATAGTTTATATATTAGAGATTTTAATTTATCTGATAAGCAATAGACATGTTTGTTGTAGCTGTTACAAAGCAAAGAATAAGTAGTAATGGATGTTTGTTAAAATAAGCTGAAAAACAGTTTTTTGTTGTTTAATTGTCAAAAATACCCTTTAAAATGTAGAAGTTAAATTTAATTTTTGTTTGATAAAATAAAGTGGTATTTACTTGTAAAATTAGTTTTACGAATATTTAAAAGACAAATTAATATAACATAATAAAAGTTAAATTTCACTACAATAATTTTCAAATATTGCACTCTACAACTATAATATATTTGGTAATTAGTGTCAAAAATAATTTTTTTACAATAGTTTGGTCATTAGTGAAAAAAAGTGAAGGTACTAATGTCCAAAATAATTTTTTTAAAAACAATCTATAAACTATAATCTGAAAAGCACCATTTGCCTAGCTTAGAGATTATGACTTTTTAAAGTTGTTTTTAGTTTAAATAAGTTTCAGTAAGTTTAAACAAATATGCAACAATTGCTTATTTAAGCTAAAAGCTATAATCTTCGGCTTATAAATTTTAACAAACATATATTTTGAACTTGTTTCTACACTGGTATAATTGAACAGAGAAGGAGAATCTTTGCCTGTACGGGTTCCCAAACGAGCGTTGGGAAGTGAACTTGCCAGCTGAAGAGGTGCCTCCAGAGATGCCCGAGCCTGCGTTAGGCATAAACTTTGCAAGAGATGGAATGCAAGATAAGGACTGGTTGTCTCTGGTTGCTGTCCACAGTGATGCGTGGTTAGTGTCTGTGGCGTTTTATTTCGGTGCTAGGTTTGGATTTGACAAGAATGACAGGTGATTTTAATGGCCAGCTTTTGCATAATTTCAATCAGTGTAATAAGCTCATGTTTAGTGCTTCAACTAATGATGCGTAGATAGTTGTCCATGGTATGTATACATGTAATACACCCGACTGACAGATACTGGCACCTCATACTTATCATGTGCTCAATAGGAATGACAAGCCTTGTATTGTATAACTTTATGTTCTATCATATTGTGCTATCTTTAGTAAACTAAGAATTGATGGCATGAGATGTATGGAATATGCACATGTTAAGGGCATTAATCTATCCTATTATTGAGTCGGCCCAGTATTTGTGTCTCACAGGCAAGTGGGTTTCACTCTCACTAGACAGATCTTAGAAATTTGTGTTAATCTATAGCTTACATGCATAAAGTTGTATTCCATAACAAAACAATTAAATAATTTTATTTTGAAACACTATATTGATACAAAATCACCAATAGTATACTAAGAAAAATTACCATAAGTCTCTAGTGTGATGCAATATAAACAAACACATGCATGGCACGTGTGATGATGATGCTCATAAATGAATAGTATGTATATCTATGTATGTTTTTACCAGTATCCTTATTCCTTTGCTAAATAGAAGGATGTGAGGGCATGCATCATTCTGTGTCTCTTGCTTGCCCATCTCTATATCTGTATTTGCCTGTTTGGGCATCACAGGTTGCAATAATCCTAATGTTATGTAGTAAGAGCTCCATGTTTGTTGTCCCAGTTGTTGAGAACGTATATTCATGCAACAGTGTTTTCTATCTGTGCATCTGCAAATTTCTGCATCTTTTTTCACAGCAACTTGTACATGGAAGTTGTTCTCTTGTTTTTGTGTAAATTTGATGGCTATTGTTAGGTTCTGTGCATGGCTTCTCACAAGATTGATGGGGGGGAATGTTAATTTAACAAATTGGATAAGTTTTTTTGTTATTCGACATAGAAATATAATTAACACATCTTCATGACAGTGCTTGAATCATTAGAATGTTCATGTGGTTGTGCATCGTTGAGAAACCAGTAGGAAGTGAAATTCACAGTTCCATCTTGATTCTCCATTGGGATGTTTTTTTCTTATTGCAAATTGATGTTGAACTTAGTTGTATCCTAACTAGGTTGCAACACATTTTGCTATAAGTATATATGAACTGGATAAGCCACATGAACTTGGTTTAGGAGACCCCTCATCTCCATTTTTTTCGAGGGGCATCTGTTATATATGAATGTTGCAATCCCTGCCAAGGTTGTATGTCTTTTTTCAACCTACTCAATTCTTTGTAGAAACCTACATTTTTTTAACTTTTTGTTCATTGATTCTGATGATTAAGTTTTTGTAATGTGCCTATGAGACTGAGGGTCCGTTTGGAAACACAGATTGAAAAATAGCTTTTGGAATAAAATTGTTTTTTAAGATGATTTTAGACCTTGACTTTTATTGGGATGCTTTTTTTTTAATTCAAAAATCAATATTTGAAAACAGTTGATGTTTGGTAGAGAAAATTGTTTTTTAATTCAAAAAATGGATCCCAACCAAAAGGCCTCGTTTATAAGCTTTTCAAAACACGGATTTCGAGGGAAAAATTGTATAGAATCCAACTGTGGATTCTTCATTAATTTCACCCGTTTGGTTGCACGATTTTGGAAATCCAGCTTTTCAAAAATCAAAATCTATCCCAAACGTGCAACCAAACGGACCCTCAGAAAGCTTTTCCTACAAACAAAATGCACTGTGACACAAAGTTAAATAACACAAGCAAAATGCACTGTGACAGAAGCAAAATTTTAATGTTTTAGAATTAAATTTTTAATGCACTGTGGTGGCAGAAGCAAAATGCACTGTGACACAAAGTTAAATAACAAATGGTGGATTCTGGAAAATTTTAGAACAAGCAATGCTGATGGTGTTTCTCTTTTATGATCCTCATTCCATGTGTTTTTAATGTTTCTATTAATCTTCTCCAACAACTTGATTTAATTTAGACCATAAAAAACTGCTTGCAAAGTATCAATTGGATGCTCCAAGGTATTCACAGTACTTATCAAGGGGATCATTCTTTCTGAAACACAAATAATTTCTGATGAATGGGATTGGGGATGCTCGCATAATGTGTAAGTTCTCAAGTTCTAGATTGAGATTGAATGGTTTGAAATTTTGAATACAATAGAACTTCTTGATGTTTCACTTTGTAAAATTTTCACATAAGATACAATAAGACCTCTTGATGTATTCCTTCACTTTTAAACAATAGACAAGTTTTTGGAGATTCAAATCTTGATGAGCTATATTTTCTAATTGTGGGGGTCCTGGAGGAAAGGCATGAAGGATGGAATTTTTATAGATCATTAAGAATCATAGGCAGAATACAAATTGAAAGATCATTTCATAAATATTTTATTGTTGTTTTTTATCAGAAGATAGACTGGATGGAAAGATGATGTTGAAAGTTGTGTATATGGTTATTTCTTATGAATGACAGGTATCCAGAATGGTTAGGCTCTACATAACATTAAAGAAAAATACAAGGAGTGGTTGCTTTTTTTAAATCCAATTTGGATAGTAACAATTAAAGCACAATTTAGATTGGGATCTAATATATCTATGGTTTTGTTTATTTCTGGGAGGTCAGTTGCTTATCTTGTGATGAATGGGCAATTATCCAAGCATAACAGTATGTGCAGGAAGTTTTGTTATTAATGATTTGAGAACTGAAGCTTAGCACCTGGAATATCAATTTAAATATATTTCATACTAGCTCTGTATAAGTAGGCGAACTACTGTAGCTTCTGTAGGTAAGTGCACTAGCTTTTCTTCCGTAGTTTTCGACTATGCTGTTTAATTTTTGTTTTATCTTTGAAGTGGAAATCACAATTATCTATGAGAATTTCATGGTTTTTCGCATTGCAGGGATCACTTAATGCATGAAAATGTAAAATTTGTTAATCATATAATATAAAATTGTTTTAATTTCTTTAGAGGACTTACTTGAGACCTCTGGAGAAATTTCCTATCCTTGATTTATTTTCTTTGTTATGATAATGGTTGTCATTTCTGCTGCAGGAGGCGCCTCTTTGGTATGATAAATGATCTCCCGACAGTATACGAAGTTGTTAGTGGAGGTGCAAAAGCTAGAGTCAAGGAGAAGTCATCAACTCCTAACAATAGCAGTAACAAATCCAAACCCAACAAAGTGGTAGGTTTAAATGCTGCTGAAGGTTGGTTGTTTGAACTTACAAAGGTCTTCTGAACCATTCGACTAAGTCACAGGAGGAACGACGGGCTGTTGTCGTTCTCCTGTATCTTCTCCCATAGGAAGGGATGCTAGAGTACCAGATATTTTTGTGAGTTGCACTTGATGGTTACAGCCTCACAAGTCTTATTACTCATGACTTCAGGACTTAATGGATTTTTTCAAGAAAATTGAATAAATGATTTTTGATGGTTTAATATACTCTATTTCTTTACAACTCCATTCCCAATGATTTGGTTGGAGGCTTGGAGTTCAACTTATCATTGTTGGTTCGATATATTTTTAATTTCAACTATTATTTTACAAAAAGTTTATATCATATGTTTCTGCGAAGTTAAAACCTGCCATTGTAAAAATCATCGGGGATTCTATATTGTTGAGATTATTAGTGCTAACAAATTTCACTGCATATGCATTATCAAGTCCACTCTTGAATTTTATTTTTTGTCTAGAAGTGGATAATGTTGCCATATCAGGTGTCATTTCAGTCGATCATTGATTCATCACATTTTTTTTATGAATCAAATTTTGATAATGAATATGGACTGCAATGATTATCAGTGGTTGCAGCTGTAATTTCAAGTTTCAAACATGGACTTATAATTTTGAATCACAGGCCAAGGTTCCAAAGCCACAGCCCAAGGAAGAAGAGGAGAGTCTGGATGATGAGGAAGAAGATGAACACGAGAATACTCTGTGTGGGGCATGTGGAGAAAACTATGCATCAGATGAGTTCTGGATTTGCTGTGACATCTGCGAGAAATGGTTCCATGGTAAGTGTGTTAAGATCACGCCTGCAAGGGCTGAGCATATCAAGCAGTACAAATGCCCATCATGCAGCAACAAGAGAGCTCGCCCTTGAGCGTGGATCAACTGTAGGGCCACAGCTGACTGTTTGTGTTTAGTAATATATCAGGGTTCTTCGTAATTATGATTGTCGTGTATGATTGATTTAGTGGTCTAATGTATTGGTTTATATCACACTTGCACTAATTCCACTTTACTGCTGGATTTAATTTAAGACTGTTCTCTGGTTTCCAATGGTATTTGACCTGTGTAGGTTTCTTTTCATGTGAACATCTGGAGCAGCCCCAGGCAAAAGGTGCAGCAAGAGGTAAACAATGATTGCAATACCCAGTTATACATATTCATCATGTTTGTTCAGCATGCCAAACATCAATGTGTCCTGTGGTTGCCCAATTGAGAATGTGAATTTTTGGCCCCTGTTATACTAGGATATGCGCTCTTAATAGTTATACTAGGATAGCTATAATAATCTTTGCAAATAAAAGATAATTTTATTTGGTTGTCCTTTTTTCCATTCTCATTGAAAATATAATTAGTCACATTTTTGTTGATAAATCTAAGTGATGGATTAGATGTGGATAGAGGCAATGATTTTGAATTTGTATGAGCCTATGATCAAGGCAATGATGTCAAAATTAAGATCTCGGGGATGGTTCTCGTGTATCTAAATGGATTTTTTTTACATCCAGTGCTTAAAATTAAAATTATGTGCCTAAACGATTTATTATTATTATTATTGTTTTTTTTAGGGTGGGGGGGGGGGGGTTGGTGTGGGGAATTAATTCTGGATCTTCTAAGGAAGCTGAATTATTTTTAGGACTCTAGAACATTTAATTTTTTTCATTAAGTCGGCATATTCATTGTCTATTATTTTCAGGTTCTTTTGAGTAATAATAGTTAAGTTCATATATTTTTATTTTTATCTTTTCCTTTCATCAATTGTGTACATAGTTAACAGGTTTGGGTACCTTGTTAATATATGTATTGTTAAAATGTGAGGAAGAGAATACCATGAGAGATAGTTACCGAAAGGTGGGGGTGACAGGAGGCTGCGCGCAGCATGAAAGAAAGGGGGTTATCGTCAATGTGGATGGGAGAGAATGGGTCATAAATAAAAGATGAATATAGGCAAAAGTGAAAATAAAAAAAAGAAGATAAAAAATTACTCTCGTTTGATAGGACTAGAAGTATTACCCCCAACTATTTTGAGAATCTAAAAATAAGTCACAATGTTTCAGAAACCTCAAAATAATTCAGGGTTCTCGGAGGACACGAAATTAATTTTCCCATTTTTTTTATTTTCAGGGAATGTGATTGGTGCAGTAGTTTAGTTTAAATTGACTCGCGAATCATGCGGGTTGTTGGATGGACTTCTTTGGAGCTAGGTGTATTTGAGGCCACGATTATGACTTTTTTTTAAAAAAAAAATTATTATTCTTAGTAAATTTTTCTATACATATTAAATTCATGGTTCCAAATGTTGTATAAGGTAATTTTTTAGTAAGTTTTTGCCTAAAGATTCTATTTAACCGAGTCACAATTTTTCAAAAGAAAACTAATTAAACAATTTATAATCATAGAAGATAAATAACTTCTCAAGAATCTAATCGATGTCTTTTTAGAATTTAAATTAATAAAAAGAGCTTTAGAAAAAACCACTGTTTTTCAAATTGTTTCTAAACGCTACGTAATTTAAAAAAATAACATTCGTGAGCTATTTAAAGTTTATAACTATTTTATGAATAAATTACCATTCCAATGGAATAAATAATTTTCTGTTTAATTGTCTTTTTAATTATTATATTTAAAAATTGTAATAATAAAGTTTTTGTTACTTAACCATAGATAAATTGTAGTTAAAATGTGAATAAGGTATAAATAAAGATTTATAAAAGGTGAAAAAATAATTTAACCTAATTTATAACAGGTGATGATAATTAATTTGACAGTGAGACTCACTTATTTTATTGCATGAAATAGCCTAATCCAAAAAATAGGTGAAATGGTTATATCCAACTTATGCTAACATCCAAATACCAGTTTATTCCATTAATCCAAACATGTTTTTTTTTACCTTATTCCAGATTATTCCAATCTATTCCAATACTGACCCTCTATCCGGACAAGGCAGTGGAGGGAGAAACATTTCCTGCACTAACATTAAACATAAGTAAGAGACATAACAATGTATACAAACTACTGCTATTTGATATCACAGCCTTAAGGAGATGGTGGAGCCTCATTTTACAATGGTTGCAGATGTTTAGTCAGCTTGATTTGATATTCAGTTTCTCTAGAAACCACGCATCTACAAAGAATGGCGAGCCACAGAAACCGGAAGACATGCATTGGCAGGAGAACCTTTGCAAAAATGCTTGACCTGCCACAGATTCAGAATCAAATGGTAGTTGGGGAATAAATTCGAACCCTTCCACTGAGTCATGATGTATGTCAACTTGGAGCTGCATCTGGAAACATTAACATGCGGGCAATAAGAAAAAGTGAAACAAAATTGAGTTACCAGATATGAAGAGTAAAAAACAACTACCATCGTCGACTTTCTCGTGTATATCATGTTCTTGTGTAGTTTGAACGTATTGATCCAAGAATAGCTGAGTTGTTCTCCAATACCGATCTCCTCCGGAAAGCCATGTATCCATATGCATACCGGATGGGAAATCGATGAATAGGCACCGTCTGTTTTGTTCAATTGCCTTATCATGGAGCATCCGCATGTGAGAAGGTGGAACCATCTCGTCTTGCAAACCAGACAAGAATAGGATCGGCTGTTTGATCTGCAATGCAGGGAGAATACATTAGGATACATGGTAATTCTGTATCAAGAACAGCAGCACTGGCTAACATCCCACTATTTCAAATTTTATGCCATGTCAAGAAAGCAGGATTTTAAGTACCATGTAGCAAAGCTAAGGATTTTCAAACGGCCGAGTGACATACAGATAACAACAGTGTGGTTTGGATGCTGAACTACAACTAGAAATCAAAATTCAGGATCCAAGTTCTTTGCTGAAATTTGAATTTTTGAATAATCTAACAGCCTGAGTCCAGAATTATTGAAAGCATAATGGTGGTGGAATCAATAATTTCTACCCATTATTTTCAACAAAAACAGGTATGAATGCCAATTCAAGCACACCCACCTATGTCTCCTCATAACCACTTTCCTCGGAATTTCAACATAAACAAATTTGTATCAATCCACACCCAATACTGGAATTTCTATCCTCGTTTTCATTTTTCAGTTCCAAATTCTAATTACAACATCCAAACACAACCTGAGTTCCCATTTGGTCTGGAAAGAGTTTACGTGAGTGAATGGATAAATTTGTGGGTTGATTCTACCTTCTCCCTGGAATTGCTATTTATCCAGTTAAAAGACTAAATTATTATTCAATTTTTTTGATATTATATAACATGAATGATTCATTAACTCTTTATTCCATAATCCATATCTTAGTTACTATTGTTTCCCTAAACAAATAGAAGGTGGTAGGGTTTAACAGTTCGCTGGAAAAACCTTTAAAGAAGTCACGAGAGGATATTCTTTCAAGGATTTCACGCATTGGATTTGTTTGGTTGAGACGTTATGAAACAAATGAATAAACAATAGCAGACAGATATGTAAGAGTGACGTGTGTAACAAGATTCATCACATATTAGAACAATCTGAAAAGTACAACAGTAATGATATAATAGACTAAAAACATCTAAACATAGAACCGTAATGAATCATAAATCATGTAACATCACCTCCCCGACTACGTCAATAGTGTTCCAAGGAGACCGTACAACGCAATTGAGAATCTTGAAACCTTTTGTGCTACTGCCTCCTATGAACCACTTCAGGAAAGGCAGTAAAATTCCAGCCATGTCCAAAATGGAAGTGAAAGTATTCTCCAATATTATCGCAGAGACCTGTAACCATATATTCATCATCAACATGAATCATTGCGACACAAATATGCTCAAAAAGTTAATAGATCGCTATTCATGTAACACCACACGCAGAGATCCATGTTCATGTCCTTGTTCAACCATGTTAAACCTTGTAAAAGTGGTGTGCCAAACAATTCATGTCAATTCATTGTCACACACATCTTTTTTCCTATAAAAAAAATGTTGCATAGATCATCAATTCATCATGCATCAACAGCAAAGGAAATACTAGCAGAGCTAATGGAATAACCAAAATGGAATATAAAGTATTTTCCAACATTATAGCAGAAATATGTAACTAAATATTTATCATCAACATGAATTGCAACACAAAAACTGCTCAAAGAGGAGTTTAAAGAGCATTATTCACAGAACCACCTTGGACAGAGCACGTCCATGTCCTTAGACCTTATAAAATTAGCGCGTGCCAAACAATTTATGCCAATAGATTGTTACACAGGTCATTCAACAGCAATGTATACACCCACGTGTGCGTGTGTACACATATAAATGTATATCTGTGTGTGTATATAGATGTATACATATACAGTGATTTATCAAACATGTACATAGATAGATGTACACATGTACCCACACAAAGCTAATGAAAGGTCCCCAGAAATAGTGATTTTCAAACTATATGGGATCACACTTTTAACATTTCATATTGGTATTGAAGAAAGAGCAGAATACAAGTGCCCATGCATACAAAATTTGAACACAATTTAAGAACTGGATGACGACGAAGCCTGAAAAAAAGCAATACATGTTTGCTCAAAGAAATAAGAAATGATAACTTCGTCCGGAGTCTACAGAATTTTTCTTAAAAAGACATGATGAAAATGGCTGTAATCAGATTTAAGAACCCAATGAGAGAACAGACACCGGAAAAATAATAATTGCAGAGCTAGCTGAGCTAACTATTGGTTAAAATCATGTTTCAACACAAAAATTATATCATGTATATGAACCTCGCTAGAGAAGAGCCTTACTTCAATCTCTCTCATCATTAGCTTTCTCGTATGTCACATTTATGTTATTTTAAAAGGTCACCGGAACCATAACTATAAACATCTTTCTCCTAGAGAATGCAGACAACAGCATGAACTAAGTGATCAAACAAAAATAAGTAAAAAATGCTTATCATTAGAAAACGATTGATATCAACGGCCATTTTTTAGGCCATCACGAGAGTGGTCTCACATATAGTAAAGGTGTTGGAAAGGGAGAAACCGGCAATCTTCTAACCTTTGGCCTTTTTGGCCTATAGTGGCCACTCTTATCCCCCACTTGAGTAGTGAATAGTGGCATAAGATGTTCAAAGATAGATAATTATATCAGTGGAATAAGTCATTTTTGTTTGGTTGTGTTTTTTGTTATTCTCGTTGGAACGTAATAATGAAATTTTCGTTATTTGGTTACGTGGATAAGTTGTTTATAAAAGATGAATAAAATATAGATAAAGATTAATAAAAGGTGAAAAATGATTTACATGTGAGCCATCCTGATGACGAGTGATTTGATATGTGTCCCCTCTTATACCAGTGGAATAGTATGAGTTGAATAACACAATTGCAAGAAAGCCCTGAAATATCAATAGTAATTTATTCTCACATTCTGACATAGATATACCTACTTATTTCTTGCAAACACACAAGATTTTTGGGCTTATTCATCCCTATTTCACATCTATTCTTCAACCCACACAGGGGCTTAGTGGCTCAAACAAACTACTGTTAGCCTGGGCACTTTACCAGTGTGCCCCACTTTTGATATCTAAAGACATCAAGAAAAATAAATTCTCGCTTTTGATGACGTAGGCAACTAATGCAACAACTTCACAATCTCTCTCTCTCTCTCTCTCTCTCTCTCTCTCTCTCTCTCATTCTCTTTCACATACACGCACGTGAAATCTAAATGATCAAGACCCATGATATATATAGTCCGGAACTGAGTATTGGTTTTCCTCAAGTCAAAAGAACATAAAAGAAAAGTCATCTTGACAAATTGGAAAATAAGCTACAAGAAGAGGCAGGATCACAAAAATAAACAGATTTTAAGCATCATTGTAGCTGTGCAACGAGAAAATCCAGCAGTCAACTTGACGTGTATGAATTATTTGTCACTCACACCATAGAACAGCTCCTCGATTAACATTTCAGGTAATGAAGTAGTAGTAGTGTTTCAACTTATTTTAAATTTAGGGTTTTTTGCATATATACCCTTGCTGGATTCCATTTTTGCGGAATTACCCTTGTTGCATTCACAATTGCAAAAATACCACTACTGCATTCAGAAGTAGTGCAATTGTGCCCTTTCGTTAGTTTCCGTATGGTACACTAAAATAGATCATGGTTACATTGTTAACCAGACATGTGAGGATTACCTTTTCACCCCTAACCTACCTACACTCTAATCCAACCCGATTACACACTTGCAACCCTAAATCAAACAAAAACAAAACCCTAACTCATTTTCTCTGTTGTGAAAACCCCAAATCCCCTCACCAAAAAAAAAAAAAAAAAATGAGAACTCTCAAAAAGGATCCACCATTTTCGAACATCCAAAAAAAAAACATTTGAGGAAGATGGATAATAACTTACCCCCCAATGGGGGCATTTATAAAATTGTTTTCCCTTGCTTCTTTCTTTGATTGATGTCCACATTCTATATGGCAAACCACAATAATATTGTGTTTGGGTTGGAATTACTCATGGAACTACTCATTTCAATTAGATTTGAGGAAGAACAAACAAGTGGATGAAAACGATGGTTTCGCTGAAAATTTCAAAGAAGAAAAAAGGGCATAGAAGTTCTTCGTTATGAAGGAGAGGGTAGGCCAAAAAAAATAACATGTACAAAATGGAGAATGGAAGAAGAAGGAGATGGATTCGGCCATTAAAAACTTCTATGGGGGGTATTTTTGACCTTACACTAACTACAAGGGCATCGTTCCACTACTTCTGAATGCAGTGAGAATGCAACATGGATTATTCCGCAAAAACAGAATCCAACATGGTTTTATATGCAATAAAAACATTAAATATCCGTCTCATATGCAATGACTTTAAAGAATGTTGAATTTACCTTCATTATTGTTAAGTATTTTCCAAGTTATTGAAGGTCAGTTAGAATACTCTCTTTTCAAACCTACTGTCTTCATTAAATTGGACCACAAATGATTGAACAACAGGGGCAGAGTTATTATCAAACAATAGTTACTTCCTTAATCAATAAGATCAAATCCTAGGACATCAGATATATCAGCATATCAGCATGATTAAACCAATCTCTAAGGGGAACTAGAGCTATGCCATTACGTCCTGAACACTGCCTCCATAGTCGTGGTTTATATTTCTATAAGTCATAGGGTGTGTACTTGCTGATACATGTGTGATTTAAATAGATCATCCGTTTGTAACAATCAAACAATGATGACAAAATAATTACCAGTCCATGATCCTATCCTAGAATGTGAAATATTATTTGCCCTTCTCCAAAGCCTTCTAATAATTTTTTCATCCACTTAGGAGCAATTAGAGGTGGAATTTAAAGGTAAATTAAATTTAGCACCTTTCTGACACGGCACAAACCCTTTTCAGGAATCAAACCAAACAATATTCCCATTCTCCCTTGATTCTGTTTGATTCCTTTTGACCATGGATTTTATTTTCATTTTGTTTCTTGGGTATAAACAGGGCCTAGGTATTCATCTGTTGTGTAACATGGTGGCCATCATGCAACTCTAGATATCTATATGTTTCAGAAATACACACACCAGATGTTCAAGAATCGACCAATAAAACCCACACTCAAATATTCCTAGCCAGGTAACCAAGATATTCCATGTTTTAGCATGATAAGCGACCTTAAAGAGGCACAGGGAAGGGGTCACTGGTCAATATAAAACTATAGTTAAGTGGCAATAAAAAGTGCTTCTGAAGGGTACACAAAGTTAGAAAACATGAAGAGTACTACCAATAGCATGTGGGCCAATTTATAATTGTATGTATACCAAAGCAGTCTTGAACAAAGTCGATACATATTTATCTCAAAAAAATGGTAGATACACATTAATTATAATAATTTACCGATGGCATTACCTTGTCCGGATTGTTCCTTGCAAGTACAGATCCAACTGCACCTCCAAGAGATCTTCCAAATACAACTATTCTAGATGTATCTATGTCAGTTCTCTGGGTTAGGTGATCCAATGCTGCCTAGCCAACAAATAAGAAACAAAACCGAACTCACTTTAGGAGCACAAGCCCACGTAAAAGAGAAACAAGGTAAAATTTAGCAAAGAAAGAGAGCATGGAACCTGTGCATCTTTTATGATCCCATGCTGAGATGGGCAGCCATCACTAGCTCCATATCTGTAAAATACAATGACATGAAATCAACGTTACTAGCAAGAAACATGAAAACAGACAGATTATTCAAATATGAGAGAAGAAGCTTGCCCTCTATAGGATAGCATGAACACGTTACAATTCAATTTCTGGATCATTATGCGAATAAATCCAAGACGATGAGCGATATCTGGAGAGTAGTTGAGAGTCAAGGTCTTTCAATAATCCAATAAAGACGTCTGAGGAATGGATATTGAAAATCAAAGATATATGTCATGCTGTCTAGTAGAACCGAAAGAGGAAAGGTGAATCAAGGATACTGCCAGCATTTTCCTGGAAAAAGAGTATCGTCGGGCCTGCAATGACAGTGATGCCAAAGTCAACCTCACAGGATACAATCAAGATTGAACTAACAATAATAGAATAAGAAGCTGCAGAGATCACGCAGACAAGGACAATTGACTCACATACATATGTGAATGTGTCAGACAGCAATTCAAGGGACCTCTAATGTCGGATATAAGCAATGTAATTACATGGCTATTCATATCCATGCACAAGAGAGAGCCCAAAAAACAATTTCCACTTCATATGGAACAAACTATACTTCCCGACACTTCTTGTGTGTCGTACAGCTGCACCAAAGACCTAATATTAATGTATGACTGTACATGTAGGGAAAAATGACAGTATCTTCTATGTTCTACGAGTGAATTGAACTACACCCAACAATTATTCCAAAATCATAGCCCAGACGGAGAGAAATCATCAGTGTATCCACCATAAACACAATCCGCAGCAAGCATTGGTTCCAAATTCCAATTATCATATCAGCTGACTTCAGATGGCAAGGTTTTACAATAAACACCCGAATTTGCAAAAAATCGAAAATTATTCGAAAATCGAAAAAAAAAAGTGATTGGACGAACATCTGCACGAGTCTCGGCATAAATAATTCACAAAGGCCTCAAAATTAACAACCGGAAGAGAACCTCACAAACCCTGACCCTAATAGCGAACTCCTCACATAAATCACGATAGAGAGAGAGAGGAAATGAACCTCGGAGGTTGGGGAAGGGTTTGATGAACCAGGCGTGGAGGCGGACGCCGTCGACGGAGGTGAGCCAGACGTCCTCGTAGAGGAGGCGGAGCCTGGCGGGGGTGATCGGGTACGACTTGGCCATCCCCGGAAGCACCGGCACGTACACCAGCTTCTCCTGAAACGCCACCAGCAAAGCCATCCCCGCCACCACAATCCCCCCGACGCCGTACACCAGCACGTTCAGGTATGACACCATCTCCTCCTCCTCCCTCTCGAGATTATCGATCGAACCCCTCCGCGACTCGATCGAATCTCTCCGTCGATCGATCGATCGAATTCGACTTGCGATTTCGAATGGGGAAGCTCGCAAGGCTTTCCAACAGGGATCAGTACTGATGGTCACGGGAGGGGATGTGTTTACGGAATGGGCAGGTCTACGCCCACCAACCTAGATGCCGTCCCCACCGACCAGAAAAAATTAACAAAAATAATTTTTTGATTTTGTAATCCACTATCCCCACCTCCCTTCCCCACCAACCGAAATATTTAGGAAGGCCATCCCCACCACCTGAAATCACTGAGGTGAGGATAATCGATGTATGTATTCTGGAAGTTGTTCGACAACCCTGAAGTCGAATAGATGTATTGGCGGACGACAAAAGGTTAGTCGACCTGGGGGGTCATGGACGACGGGAGGCTCGTCGAACAAACTATTAGACAGCATGTGTTATGGATAGAGTTCGACAGTCCTACTGTCGAACATATGTACTGGAGGACGACAACAAGCTAGTCGACGTGAGGGATTTATGGCGACGGAAGACCCGTTGAACGTTTACAGTGTAGTGATCTATGACTTTAACTATGAACATTCAAAGACACGATCGGCACGGATGATTTTAGAACAAGTATCAATTAATGCTTATTTTTTTTATTGAAGTAGAGACTAAATCCCAAGACTAACAAAGTGTAAATTGTCTAAAACATTTTGAATGTTCATGTTTAACTGAATGAATGAATTAATAAGCATAATTAGTATAAATGGTTTAAAACATTTTGAATGTTCATAGTTAAAGTCATAGATCACTACACTGTAAACGTTCGACAGGTCTTCCGTCACCATAAATCCTTCAAGTCGACTGACCTGTTGTCGTCCTACAGTACATATGTTCGACAGTAGGCCTGTCGAACCCGATCCATAACATAGGCTGCCTAATGGTTTGTTCGACGGGTATCCCGTCGCCCATGACCCCCCAGGTCGACTGACCTTTTGTCGCCCGCCAGTACATTTATTCGACTTCAGGGTTGTCGAACAACTTCCAGATATATCGATTATCCTCACCTCAGTGATTTCAGGTGGTGGGGATGACCTTTCTAAATGTTTCGGTTGGTGGGGAGGGGAGGTGGAGATAGTGGATTACAAAACTAAACAAATTAATTTTGCTAATTTTTTCTGGTTGGGGGGGACAGCAAGCAGGTCGGTGGGGATAGAGCTGCCCTTACGGAATTACGGGTGCCGGTACGTTTTACCTTCTGGTGAGGTTAAACGTTTAATTGTTTTCTTTTACAAGCGCATGATCTTTCGGAAAGTGAAACGAAGGGTCATGATGAGGAGAAAGTGGTTTACTTTGGAAGGTGACACCGTGGATCTGCGACACCGTGGGTCCCACGCTTGGAGTGTATAATAATCGGGGCATCTGCTCCTTTACTTTTAAAAGGCGCACACCGTTTGATTTATTGTAATTTGGATCCTTCTGGAATTGATTTTGCATGGATAATAGTTTTTTAGAAAATGAAAACGAAATCTAGCATTTGATAGTAATGAAATAGTTTTATGAAAAAATTAGTTTCGTTATTTGTTTTCTCAAGAAAATTTATTCAAATTACTTTCTAATCCACGATATCCCTTTAAATATTTAATAAATATTAATAAACAATCTATCAAATCTAATCTATCTTTTTTAATATTTATAATAACACCCCAAATAAAAAATTAAATCATTCTACTAAAGCATGAGGTAAGTTTTTTGGAAATAATAATGAACATTAACACTTCCAATTTCAAGATGTTCTTTAAACGAAAATATTATGATTTGTTAATTCGAGATAATCTAATATATCCTTCTTATTCTCTAAAACAAAACTAACAACAATTTAAATCCAACACATCAGAACTTTATCAATTGTTAACGTGATTTTTAAAATATTTTTTATGTATATTTTATTAGAGAGTAGGTTTTTAAACACATAATTAAAAGATATCATATAGATTATAATTTTTTTATATTTTTATCATAAAAAAATATCTCAAGTGAAATTTTGAGAATACTTATAAAGACAAATGAAATCCGGAAAACAGTATACCTACTTTTTGTGTTGATCCCAATATTAGGATTTTATGGCAGTTACGAAAATCATTATTCAAACACCACATTTTTAAGAGATATCCAAAATAGAATTTGAAATGGGTCAGTGTTTAGATCCACGGTAAGGTTTATTCAATGATAAACCTCATCGCTGACTCTAAATATTTTTCTCACGTCTGTAGTGATAAGGTGATATCATTTTAGTCCACAACAGAGAAGCGGTAAAAACAACATTTTTCCAATGTGGGCGGCTTTCTCCATCTCGAGCGTCCACACCTTGGTATTAAACAAGGTTTTCTTTAAAAATGACGAGGGTTGTGTACTGGCTATATATATATATATATATATATATATATATATATATATATATATATATAGGTATAGACATATCATTTTCCAATTTATTTCCAAATAGACTGGATTGACACATACACATTGGACTTTAGCGAAAAGAATGAAAAATAGCTTTCAGTCATAAAAATAATTTTTAGTAATTTAAAGTAAATACATTTTCTTTAAAAGTTTTAAAAAGTGTTTTAAATGAGAAATCTTTTTCGTACCTACTTCCCAATATATTTCAAGGATCCAGATTCAACTTTTTCCTTGAGTTTGAGATTCAGATTGAGTTTGCATATTTTTCATGGATTTTTAAAAAAACATATAATTATACAATCATATAAAAATTGTTAGATATTTATCAATTTGGAAACACAACCAGAGATTATAGGTGTTATGCAAATGTACAGTTTGTCCAAATTCGTTTTCAAACTGGACTTGCTTGGTCACATTTAGATCTTAAGGCGCTGTTACACTCAGTTTTGTTTGTAGTCCAAGATACAGTTTTGTATACCTCCTTACAAATTCAGTGAAGCGTATATCTCGTTATATGATGTGTAACCTCGTTAAAAAAATTTACACTTATTAAAAATGTGTTCATTCAACTCAAAATAAATCGATATACATTTTTTATTAAAACATTTTCCTTCATTAGGTGATGTTTAATATTTTTTTTAAAATAAAAAAATGTGGTATGAGTTTTGATTGATAAAAATGATTGTATGTAACATTTTCCTTAGACCTTATTAGGTGACCAGCTGGGATTCTATGTATAATAACAACTAAATCTGAGAGCAAATCCTATAACAACTGAGCACTCTGGTTATTTTTTTTATTTTTATTTTGTTATACATGCTCTAATAAAAAAAGCTCTTTGTGTATTTTGAATTGAGTCTCACTTTGATGAATGAAATTAAACTAATTTTAAGATTGTTTATTTAATGTTCAGAAATACTCCCCCCCTCCCCCAACAAATGAAGAATGATATTTTTTTAATATTAATATTTAATGAATAATTAATTTTCAATAAATATGTAGTTCAAATTTCTGGACTCATCCGATGCACATGATTCATGGGTGATCATATACATCTAGAATATTTTCGATTAGAGTTGGTGTTACTCGTCATAAAAATATCTCTGATAAACTCAACCATTTATATAATCATTCTTGTAATCTTAGATTGATAAATGAAATGTGTGATAGAGTATATAATCTACTATACGACAATTAAATTAATGTAAAAACATGTATGTACATTTAATTCATTTGAATTATTGAATATGCATGTATATTTAAAAATTTGAAAACACAGTGAGTGTAAAAGTAACTACAAGAAGAAAAATAATACAATTGCCCCAGAAGACATCTTAAAATTTGTTTTAAAAATATCATATTCTATTTATTTGAGATAATATTCATTTTGATAGATTTTTATTTTGAAATTGGTTGTATCAAAATAGAGTAGCATCAGGGGCGGAGCCACCTCGGGACAAGGAGAGGCTTCCTTGCTTGATTTTCTTGAAAAAAATAAATCAAGCATGAAGGTTGCAAATCACATACGAAAACAAAACAAAACCCAGGATTATCAACAAAACAATTGTGTATCTACCAAACAATAAAAAAAAAATGTGTATCCACAAATTTATTTTGAGCGTTGTTACGCTTGGTCCGTTTTACAGCCTTTTATGCAGCTTCATACACTATAATAGTGTAGTATATACTACGCCATCATAATGTATATTGTAAAAAAATTTGTCATTTTTTCAACACGAAAAAAAATACTAATATATATTAGTAAATACTTTATTTCATATGACAACGTGTACTTCAATTAGAGAGTGCATGATTTAAAAATAATAATAATAATAATGTGATATGTAATTGAGGCTGAATAAAAGCTGGACATATCATTTTCCCTCTATCTTTATCTTTTGCAAAATATTAATTTGGTGTGTGCCTAACAAATCAATAATTCAAACACATAACCCAAGATTTAAGTTTAAAATTTTTTATTCTCTTTTAAAGTAAAAACTTGATAAGTGTTCTTTTAGGGAGTATATATTAATTTTCAATTATATTTCATTTTTTGTTCATTTCTTATTTTCTAGTTTTCTATTTTCTTTTTTAACGTACACGGTTATGATAAATAATATAAATAAATAGTGAAGACTCCACATTCATTAGTTATTTTCAAGCCCCTGCTTGAGTTTAAATCCTGGCTCCGCCATTGAGCAACATTATCAAATCACTTCTTAGCAAATTGACAAAAATAACACCATTTCATCGAGGGGTCCTGGGATTCGAGTTCTCACCCTATTGATAGGGGAAGATTTAATCAGAAAATAAAAAAAAGATTTATCAAGTAAAAAAAAAACATAACAAATTTTTCAAAAGGAAAAAATCCAGATAATCCCCTATAAATATATGAAAATCCAGATAAACCTCTGCAAACTTCCAAAATCCAAATAACCCCTTGTAAACATATTCAAAATCCAATTCACTCCTTAAGTTAGGTTAACCTTGAGTTAAAAGAATTGGATTCTAAATATATTTACAGGGGGTTCTTTTGAATTTTGAAAGTTTGTAGGGGGTTATCTGGATTTTCATATGTTTACACGGGGTTATTTGGATTTTTTCCCTTTCAAAAATATTATTAAGTGAATGATGGATACGTTGCACTTTTTTTTCAATCCGATGTGACTTTGGCTCGCAAAAGAAAGCAGAAGCATCTATGGAAAGTGTTTCCCAGAACTGAAAAATTTGGATGCACTTTTAAATTAAATCCTAACTCATGAAAAATGTAGATAATTAATTTTTTGATAGAAGATAGTATTCATTGTATATTTTGTTCATATGTATAGTTGATTTTGAACCCTATGCATCTTGTACAATTTTTTATGATTGAAATATAAACTCTTTCATAGCCTTTTTATAAAAAAACAAAAAAACAATCGAGAGAACCAACTTTCATTTTTAACCTATACAAGCATCATCATATAATTAAGGAATCGTGATTAATGTTAATGTAAACTATTTCAAAACATAGTTTTATTAAATTCAAATGGCTGACAAAAATATACAAGTCATGCCGGAAAAATTTATAAATTTGGCCACTTGAATTTATGAAGATGTTAATAAATAGCAATAAATAATTCCATATTATATAATAATAAATATTCTTTAATTTTTTTGTAATTCCATCATGGCATCATTGAGAAGGAACTGATACAGCTGGCCTGCACAACACATGCAATCACCAACTTATAACATTTAAATGTCCCAATCTTGAATTCCATGAAGAATCATTATTGGATGCTTCCGAGCTGACTCGTGAATAATTATTCTTCTAAAAACATACACTTGCATTACAGGGGAAAAAAAAAAAAAAACTGTTCATTATGAAGTAGGTTGGATTTTTTTTTCTTCTGATTTTTCTCCTTATAGGGAGAGCTGACGTGGCGTGATTGTTCCCAAGCTGCCAGCGAAGGCCAAACGCCTGTTGTGTGCAAGTGTATTTTGTAATTTTTATATCATATATATATGATATTATGGTATAGTATTGTATTTCAGCTAGTTTGAAAACCTGTTAAAAAAATGTTATTTTGTATAATTCCTATGAAGTTCACTTTTTTCGTTTTTATAAACACATCTTTCATACTAAAAACTGAAATAAACATTTTAATTAATCTTATTTTTCAAAACCATTTAAAATAAGATTAATTTTTTATTTTTATAAAAAATCCAATCAAAATGTCTTTCTAAATAGCCCTTCATAGAATAAAAGATTTTGGAAAATGATATACGATTTGACCTATTGAGATGAGAAGCTAATCCTGTACTCTTTCTCCAAATTGTGTACATAAAAAAAAAAAACTTTTCTCGGATGATGAGGCAATATTTGTTTAGTCACGTAGATGTCATCTTGTGTGATTATATGTTATATTTTTCTTATTCTTCGCGTTAATTGAGATATTTTTTTCATAGTCTGTTGGGTGTATTTTTTGAGACTTCATACATTTGTTTACAAAGAGTCTCAAGAAAATAAAGACGGTAGAGATGCTCTAATAAAGCTTACTTAAAGCATTGACATGTTAATTCACAAGTTTTTTTTCATATGGATCTAAAGTTTCATTCAAAAACAATAAATGAGCATAAAATTATAATGAAGTAATCAAACATGATAATGGAAGTGAAAAATATAAGAGCAGTGAACATTCACTTGTCAAAAAATTGTCTAAATAAAGTTTTTAACTATCATGATGATCAGATTTGATGTTAAAAATATCAGACTATGTCACAACAAAAGAGTGATGTAATGATCAAGCAATGTTAGATTATAATAGGATCATGAATGTTTTCAAGTAGATGGAGAAATTCAATAAAAATATCTAAACGAAATTTTCCCTTACCAAAATCATGTCAGATCTTCAATTAATTCGCTTAGAGAATGTTTGGTGATGTGCATTAACAACATTACAAAAATATATTTTTATATTAATCATATCTAATCCAAACTCTTTTTTTTTTCAAATGCTTAGAGCAGTCGCAACCTTAGAAAAATAAATAAAAACAATTATATTAGTGGAGTTTCAAAAAAATTCCTCAACAGAGTGGTACACGGTATCTCAACGTTGCTCAATGTAGTGCCAAAAAAACGATGGGAACGTTAGAAGACCATTTGATTTGGAACGTCAGTGTTGTATCTATCAAAGAATCTCTAAGACTAAAGTCAAAATAACTCTACAATGCTATATTTTAACAATCAAAAGTAGATAAAAATATTCTTTACATTTATTAATGACAAGGTGTGAGAATCAATGAACCACCATGAGTAGTGTTCGTAATTATTAATATTATTAATAAATAACATTTATTAATGTTATTTATAAGTGGTGAGAATCAACAACCACCATGAGGAGCGTTGTAATTATCATTTGCGACTCTCTCAAGATCGTATGATATTTCACACTCAATCACATGCTCCCAAACTAGGTCGAGAGAGTTGCGACTTGAACCATTGATAGGGTCAACTCCTACCTGCAATGCTTGGCAAATATTCTATTATGACACCCATCTCACATGGATCCACCAGGTAATTAACCAATGATATAGTTTGTAATGATCTATTATCTAGTTAGTAAATTTTGATTTACCGAGGTCCACTAGAACTTGAACAGTGTCAAATATTATTGACAAGTGACAAATCACGAGAACAAATCATTTTTATAATAAAATATGTTTTAAATGAAAAATCCTCACAGTCAAATGCATTTCGCTTTGAATAATGTTTCCCCCCTGATAGTGCTTAAGATAACTCATTTTGTCCGGTACGTATTTGCTCAATTGTGGTTGTGGAAGTGTCTGGCGGAGGCTTTGAATTTTGAAGATGGTAACTCATCTATGGACGATCTACATATAGAAAGTAAGGGAATTGTCATTTTTACTTGGGGGTGATAAGAGTGCGAAGACCAAAGTCTCCGTATCTGTTTGATTGACAGGCTTATAAGCATTAATATTAAACAAGTATTCAACATGATTAAATAGATTTGTGTTTTACCCTAGATCATGAGCCATTTGATTTTCATCTAAGGGTTGAAACTAATTCTAACATATATAAATAAAATAACAGTTCATATTTACTTATTACCAATAAAAAAAATAACAGTTTGGATACGGATATTGTTCGGATCGGATATAAGCAATGTCCGATCCGATCCAAAAAAATTTAGATACAGATAATTTGGTTCGGATACGGATACGGATTTTCAGATATTGGATATTTTCTGTATTTTCAGATACGGATACGGATCGGATACAAATATTTTTTTGGATAATTGACAGGCTTAGATGCTTATCCTAGTGATTACTTATAAACCGTGACTTGTTAGGAATCATTTCGTTTTAAAAACATGTCGATTTATGTGAAAACATTTAAGAATCAGTAATGCATCCCATCAAAAATTAGAGTATCATGTGGACGCATGCGAAAAATGTTTTTATTTACAGGGGATAAACTTTATATTGAGAAATAGTATGGGAAGTTCTTCCACAGGGATCGATAGTAGATATTTTTTCCATCATCCCCTATGATGCAATTTGAATGAGTATAATTTGTTTTGTTTGTTTGGATATTTCCTTTTTTGAAATAAAACTAAATCGAGAACGCCTGCCTACCGTTCAATTAAAAAAAAAGACAAATCTTTTTGGATACACCTTATCATCGTGTTGATAATTTTAACAAATCATATAGTACAAAGGCAAATAGCATGTCTAATCACAATTTTCTAGGATATGCACAAGTCACACATAATCCCCATTGGTTTAGTACTTAAAAAGTCACAAGCACAACGTACAGGGAACTTTCTGCCACATTATACTCCAACACAGTGGGTTTATCTGTTGTACTGGTACTAAAGTTATCCACAAAGAACATAAAAAAAGAGATGCTGATGATATATGGAAATGGAACAATGCTTATCAATCAACCATTAACATAAATGGACCGTCACATAAATTTCTTTTTGAGGGGGTAGTGAAACGCAATTGTTCCCCAAGAGAAAAACTAGAACCTTCCATTGGTGGTCTGTCTTTTAGTACGAAATACATGACCCTCCTCTGTTCATAAATTTACAAAATTGCCACCGCACCTCGACCCTGTTTCGCACAGTTATCCGCACCTCGGTAACCCTCAACCACTCAAAAAGACAATAACACCCTCACTGAGCCCGGCTTCAACCGCAAAACACGTCCTGACAAAACCGTCATTTCAGAATTTTATAGGGACCGTACACGCGACGAGTCACATTTGATTGACCCAAGTCCCGTAGGGCCTATCACATATAGTCCACCCACTTCGCCCATCGCAACTTAAAAAGACTAAAATACCCTCACAGATTTCTCGCATTGAAATGCCGTCCCTGTAAATAAATGGAAACACAAGGGTATTGACTTTTCTTTATTATTTTTAATAGGGTTAATAATAATAAATAACAAAACAGAGGCAGATATGTAGAGAGAGAGGCGGCTGCGAATAAAGTATAATAAATAAATGATTTTTTTTTTGTCCGTTCAGGGGTCATTGTAATTTTTTTTTTAAATATTAAATAAGGTCGGTAGCAGCGCTTTTGTTTTGTTCTTCTTCAAATGGCTGTGTGTGTGTGTGTGTGTTTTTTCTTTTAATTTTATTTTTTTTTTAATTTTTGAAGAAACATAAATAGAGGAGTTAGAGGAGTTGAAGAAAAAAAAAGGGAAAAAAATTGAGGTTTCGATCGAGGAGACATGTTTCCCATTAGCAATCTCGAGGACTTTGTGAGTCCTCTCTCTCTCTCGCTCTGTTCTTATTTTATTGCATTTGGAGTTTGAATTTCTTCAACCGGGTTTGTTTTTGGAATTTTTTTGGTTGCCTTTTTTGGGGTTCTGTTATTTTTTTTTGTTGGTTGGTTTTTGCATCTGGGGTCTGTTGTTATTCATCATGCTTTGTGGATTTGACATCAAGATTTGATGTGGGTGGTGTTTAATATATGTTTTTGAATTGTTTGGGGGACTTTCTGTTATTGGGTTTTTGATTTGAGGGCGGTTGATCCAAGTGGTTTTTTTTTTCATTGTTATTTGGATTCATTTTTTTTATATATTGATTTGAGTGGTTTTTCCTTGGTGAGGACTTCCTGTGTTTTTTTTTTCTCGGATCTGTGTGTTTTGGTTCTTTTATTAGTGGTCTTATGATTTATGTACTGAAGCATTGAATAAGAGAGATTTTCGATCTGTTTTTCTCATGTTTTGGTGAGGCCGAGAGTTTTTGTTGATTAAATGACATTTAATTAACCTTGACCACACAAGTGGGCGATGTTATTGTTTGGAGGAAGAGGAGAGGAGTGTTGGTGAAATGACCCTTTTTTTGGAGTTATTCACTTGATAAATAGAAAGTGATCTAATTGGTTGAAAGATGATGTTTGTTGCACCTCTGTTTTGTCCACATATTTTTTACTGAAATATATGCAGTTGGTAATTTTATTCCATTGAATGCAGCAATCATAATTCCTAATATTTGTTTGCTTCTAGATATGGAACATGCGTTTCCATGCCAATATCTCTAGGGTAGTTGTTAACTTTGTTCACACTTCTCATTATACCTTCTTCATGATCTTTGAGTTCACTTTTAAGAAAATTTTGTATGGGACGGCGTCACAGAAATGCAACTTAAGAGTTTAGGTTTTGGGGGTTGCACTTCAAAATGGGTCGTTTAAGCTGGCTGACCATAACAATAGTCTCTTATATAATCAAGTGATGATTGCTTACATAGATGGAGCTGTTGCTCTTTCACATAAATAGCTGATTTTACTTCCAAGCGCTTTGTATATTGCATTGATGATAATATGACAACGCATGTGTACTTATATTTTTTCAGGGTTGTGATGTGTAACATTCTATAAGGGAGCTTTAGAATACCATGTCGTTATTTATCGATTAGAGGTCAGGTTTGATTTGATCCTTGAAAAGGTTATTCAACTTTTTACTTTGTCAAGGATAAGAGCGAATGAATAAGAGGAAAAGAGTAGTCAGGTTTTAACCTTTACAGGTTTATTCAACTATTTTACCCTGTCAAGGAGAAGAGGGAGAGAACAAGAGAGAATACAAGAGAAACTGATGATGTATATTTATATCTTATGTTATTTTCTTCCCTTTCTCATTGTTTGTGCTACCTCTTCTTCTCCCCCTATTTCTCATCAAGACATGCCTAATACAGTGATAAATTTTTCATATTGTTAGTGTCATCTTATTGCATCATACCTGACACTACACAACCACTACCCCAACCAAAACCCTCATCATCCTCATTGTTTTTTCTTTTACCTTTCCTCTTGGCCTGCTATGTTTCTATGTTCCATGCCTCTGGTAATGCGCTGAAGTTTTCTCTCTTAGGCAATTCATCAGCCAAAAAAGGCCAATTGAGATATACAGCCCAACTTTAGTTGGCATTCTTTTTTTCATTTTTTCGTTGTATATTCTGTTCTTTTTAGTTCAACTAGTTATTTTTTAAAATCTTCCTCTCTAGCCCAGATTTTATGTTTGATTGCTGTAAATGCTTCAGGTTGTAGCTTGAATTTTACATCTTTTTTTATGCATACATGTAATTACTATATAAATTTTGATGGATGCGTGCTTTAAATAATTGTTTTGCTTATTCCTGTTGTGTTCTACAGGAACAATCATAATGGAGAGGGATCTACTGTTGCCATGACAGTGAATATAACCTTGTGTACATGTTTGTATGTAAAGATAATCGTTACTGTTAGCATATAACCTTGTGTACATGCTTGTATGTAAAGATAATCGTTTCTATTAGCATATAACCTTGTGTACATGCATGTATGCAATCACAGCTTCATGGCCTTGATATTGATGCCCAAATGTGTGTCATTTGGTTTGTGCTTGTGGATCCAACGTGCAAGACATGGAAATTTAGTTGTGATCCAGCATTACACCATGTTGCCTGTATTGTTTCTAAATAATATGGATTGATGATTGATCTTCTCACAATTGTATGCACAGGCCATGTTTCTTTTTCATTGCTATTTTCCGAGCTTAGAATTTTAATATATTTATCTTGAATGGAGATTTTCAAACTGCATCTTTTATTGGAGCGAGCTGCTTGTTATGTTTGTTTATGTGCATGATGTTACTAATTTTTTCCTTTAATGAACAACCATTATCTAGTATCTAATATAACATATTGCCAATATTAAGTCTAATAGTAATTTAATGTTACCTTTTAGTACTTCTAATTTTACAATTTTTCCTCAACAAAAAGTCTAAATGCAACATGCTCCTCTAAATTTGGCTCCGAATAGTTTGTATTCAGTCTGCGAATTTCCTCCTACAGCTCTTGTTTGCATATATGTGTCACCATGCCCCATGCGTGCATCTGATGCACCGTTAAACTTCAGGGAGTTTGTCATTAAATATCTGTTTATTTTTTCTTCCAGGTACATGTTAAGTCGTAAGACTTGAAAACCCTTGAAATTTTTGAACTGAGTCGCTGGAGGAAAAACTTTCCCAATGATGCATAACTTGAGTAACAAAGACTCAGATCAAACTTCAGTTCATTCTACATCTCATGGTGGTGTTAATTGTACATCATGGTGGAACTCATCCGGATCACACATTCCAAAATCCTCTCTTTCTACTGGCCTCAAATTGAATGGGGAGCCTGCTCAGCGCTGTAATCAAATACAGCCATTAGGACTTCAAGTGCAAGATCAAGACTCATCTTCAACTCAGTCAACTGGTCAATCTCATCAAGATATGGTGGGAATGAGTGGAGGGAACCTACATGGGAGATCAATTTCAGTACAGTCTGGTATCATACGTACTTAGCTTCATGGCTTCTGAAAATATTCTAGTAAAAACCTGATGCAATTTATATTAAGCATGCATGATATCTTTTACTCCCTAATGGCCACCACAATAATTTCATGTGACCTTTGGTCTTAAATTAAATTGCTAAATTATTTTGCACTCTATTAGTTTTGCTCCTTAATCATGTTGACTGTTCCTTTATTGGCTGCTTTGGTGTTGATATCTGGTTTTTGGCTGCTTTGGTGTTGATATCTGGTTTTTGGCTGCTTTGGTGTTGATATCTGGTTTTTGCTCCTATCTTATTTCAAAATCTGGAATGTCTTCAGTTCCTTTACAATTCTCATACTAACACTGTGACCATATTTGCTGGAATAATGTTTTAGATACTCATCGATATTCAATGCATATGAAAAATAATCCCTTTTAACAAGTACATATATTTTTTTCCCGTATATTACTTTTACATTTTTTTTTCTTGCATTTCTGCCACCTATGACTGTTTTAAGGAGTTGATCAACTTGATTTAGAAATGTGAACTGAACTTGGAATTGTGGATGATGTGTTACCCTTTTTGAAGTTTGTTACACATAAGAATTAGGTAGCGTTTGGCGCGGCAGAATGCGGATTTTAAGTTCTGATTCATAAGTACATATTATATAAGTTCTGATAGTTTTAATCAGTTTAGAAAAAAACTGTTTGGTTCAGCAAAAATTATTAGTACTTATATAAATAAATATGTTTGGTTCACCACTGAACAGTAGAGCTTATTAGAAGGGTATTTTACGTTTGGATCAAAGATAGATATATACAACAAATTTGTACTGATATATGTTCAATAAGTTCTCTCTTTGAAAAATAACAATCAGATATGAAAAATATAGCTAAAAACAGGGACAAGATTTTGATACTTGATATGATCTGCCGATTCATATATGCTCAGTTCCTTAAACCCATTCTAAAGAATTATACAATTTATTTTCAAGAATCAGATTCCCAAAACAATTAGAAGTTCCCATTCATGGCCCAAGGCCACATCATCCCCTTCATGGAGCTGGCGAAACTCATCCACCACCGTAGATGTTGCACCATCACCCTTGTCACAACCCCTCCAACATCCGCACCCTCACCTCCTCCTTCCCTCCACCCCAACATTGTGCCTTGTCCCCATCCCCCTCGACCCAACCCACCACTTCCTCCCCTCCTCCTCCGAGAGCAACGACACCCTTCCCACCCCCACCCTCCTCTTCTTCGTTCGCCTCCTCCATGCCTCCCTCTCCCTCCTTTCCTCTCTCTCTCTCCCTCTCCCCCCCCCCCCCCTCTCTCTCTATCTCTATCTCTATCTCACTCTCAGAAGAAGATAGAGTTTCCTGGTGTTTGGGGAAAATCGATTGAAGGAGGGAGAATACATGAAAAGTTGGGTTATATACCCTTTGTAATTTTGGGTATTAGGCGGGGACTGTTTGGTCTTTTCGTAGGGGGACCAAGAGGGCACGGAAGGCGTCTGCTGGAAATAAAAGTGAACTTATGGAGCAGAAATTTTGCTGGGTTGTTTTTGCTGGAGGAGGAATAATTTCAGTACTTATAAGGGCTTCAACCAAATGGTGATCTGGACGAATAAGCGCTGAAGTTCAGCTTTAAGCACAATAAGTGCTGAAAAAAGGTTTTACCAAACACCACCTTAGTGCGCATCCTGTTCCTTTCATGTGACAATTTTGGGTAAGGCTAAGGTATGTTTGAAGAACTATAGAAATTGCTTTGATGATAAGCTAATGGGAAAAAAATTCCAAGAAAGTGGAGATGGTTAGTTGACTGGCAAGACTCAAATAATATAAAAAGCACTCCGTATTTGCCTTCGGGCTTTGTTTGATGAGCATTTCACGCATTTCACTCCGAATGTTCTTTGGACATATACATCTGATTGCAACACTCTTTTAAATGATTGATTTTTGAATTAATTGTATTATATTTTCATCACTAAAATTTCTATGACCTCTGGCATTGTCATCTTTTTTGGTTAATAAAATATGAGCCCAGGCCCCAGGTTATCTTAAAACAATTTTTTTCCCTCAGTTCATGTATTCCTACACCATCCACTTTCTTTCATCAACTCCTCTGAGAAATTATATTCTAAGGTTATGTTCTACCTCCATGAGTTAATATTCATTCCTTTTACTTGTTTTTTACAAATTTCCTTAAGGGAGCAATGAACCCGTATCTGTATGATCCTGGTAATTTTTTTTTTACCTTGCAAACTATATACTGTTTATATTACTTTATATTATATCATATCTAGCTGTTCTGAGCAATTGCTTTGGAATTTAGTGGTCAATGGGTCAGGAATAGAACTATCTATGATGATGGGAAAACTTATATTTGTCCAATCTACTTGATTTATGGTGACTGAGATGATTCTCGGGTAATGTACAAAGATAAAGTATGTGTGCAGAATCTATGTTCAAAATGATGTCTGAGGAATGACTTTTTAATGTAGGAAAGTTGGCAAAAGGAATCAGATATGAAGAGGAATGAAAACAAATAGCTGAGATAGGTTCAACCCTGGGTAATGCTTGACCTTTGTAATGGATGATGAATCATTTGAGATGGATTACCTTTAATTTGTGCATGTAAGGCGCAGTGCAAAAGCTTGTGACATACGATAATTGCTTCTGTCAGTCATTCTTATAATAATTATCCCCAAGGAGAAAAATTATATCCCATTTATTTTGTGATCATGTCTCTCACGATTTGTAAGTGCTGGAAAAGGTTTGTCAATAGATATTTTATTCTCTTTTATATACTATATACATGAGGTTTATATATCTTAAAACTCTGAGAATATGCAGTTGAAAATGATTTGTTTAGTGAGAATGTATTAGTGGAATTTTATTCTGATTTGAGGGCAAGATGTAGTTAATAGTGGCTGACAAACAAATGTCTTGAACTTTTTCCCTGTTCTTTGCGAATGGTCATATTGCTTGCCGGTTGAATTTATTCTGTTTCTTTTCTTGTTAATAATTAATTGTTACACATTTCGAGTTTCATGGCATTTCAGCTCCGTCTTTGTTGTTTTTTCAAATCTTGATTTATGCCATATCCTGAATGTGTTTATAATTTATAAATCAATCTTGTGGCTTCTCTCATTGGAAATATTTCTGGTTGCATTATCTTGATCGTTCCCTTTTCTAATGTGTAAGGATTCTTTGTGCCTGCACTACTTATATGCAGTTCTTATGGACTTCCAAGACTGATAAATCTTTAAAAAATGGTGTTTTATGTTTTGACTGACTTGTGCAATGAGTGATTTGGGAGATTACCTTTTTTATTTTATTTTTGGTTGACTGGGGGGTGAATTGGGAGCTTCTGTCTTTATCTAAATTCACACTGGTCATTGTTTCTTATAAATTCTCACACCATCATCCTAACCTTACTACCACTGTACCACAATAGCTGCCAATACCACATAGCCTTTCGGCAAATTTGGTACTTTTTTGAGGGGGGAACGGTAGGCATTTTTGGTTGACTGGAGGGTGAACTGGGTGCTTGTCTTTATCTGTTTTCACACTAGTCATTGTTTCTTATAAATTCTCACACCATCATCCTAACCTTACTATTACAAAGGCTTCCAATGCCACGTATCTTATACTAGTGTTGTGAGTCCGCAAATGCCATGGGATTTCCTAGACTTGTTAGGAATTTTCAGTAGATTCACCTGGCGCATCCAAACTCCTGTTTGTCTGTTTTAGTATCTATCTGATAAATAATTCTGTAAAATATTATGTTTACTGAAGGGAGAACATCATCTTATTCATCTTCAAAGCACAAGTAGTTCTGGTGATTGTCACAGTACGTATTTCTTATAATGATTTTTTATGCACCATTTGGTGCTTTAATTATAATGGGATGCAAACTATTTTTTGTTAGTTCTTGATATGTTTTAATGTCAGGCAACGATGGAGCTGATGGCAAGCGAATTGAAGGTAAATCAGTGTTATCACTGGGTACTCCAGATTTCGCGTTTCCTCCATCTCAAATTGATTATAGCCAGTCCATGGTAAGTTAGTGCTATCTCTGACTAAAACAATTACGTTCATTTTATGTGTGCGTGTTTCTCTAATGCCTCTCCTTTCTCCATACAACAGGCTTGCATTCCTTATCCTTATGCTGATCCATCATATCTTAGCGGGGTCCTTGCTGCTTATCCACCTCAGGCTGTGGTAAGTATAATGATGGATTTATTTCTCACCGGCTATTAGATAGAGAATACTTTCTTGTTCAATAATAAGGCTGTGAAGGTACGCTTGTGCTACCAAATAATGTCCTCTATTGAGTGCTTCATTAGTAAAATGAGCCCATCCATATGAACAATAGAAAATTTGATGTTAGTTATCATGAATGCATTCAACTATGCTCTAAAAATGATCTATTTGCGAAGTAATAGATGAGGTGCCACATTATTGAGTTTTTTGTCTGTCAAATTTACTAGGTACATATTGGAGTTGCTGTCTTGGTGTTTTGTTTGTCATGCTTGCATTGTAGATAGTGTTTACATTAGTCACTTTTCAACCCATGCATCATATGAAATTAGGGGTTTGGCTTTTGGGAGCATGACCTGGTTTTACAGTTGTTGCTTGTGAGAAGAAAACTATTGGAACATAAAAGTGATGGGTATGCATCAGTCTTTGATTACTTTTTCTGGTTTCTCTTCTTATGATATATATTGATCTTCTGGCTTGACAGAGGCTGAAAATTTTATGTTTTTCGGGGATATCTTATACCTTATACCTTGGAAAAAAAAGAAGAGGATGCCATGCATTAGCAATCCTTTTCTTCTATGGTTATTGACCAGCAATTATTCTGATGTCTTTTGATTCAATTCTTCCAGGTTCATCCCCAGTTAATGGGGATTGCACCCGCACGAGTACCACTGCCTCATGATGTTATGCAGGACGAACCCATCTATGTCAATGCAAAACAGTACCGTGCAATCCTCCGGCGGCGGCAGCTACGGGCCAAGTTGGAGGCTCAGAATAAACTCATCAAGGGCCGGAAGGTATGTTTTCGAGAGCACGACCATATCAAATTCAATTTTTTTTGTCAATACCAAATTTTAAAATACGTATTCCACACCTAATAATTCACTTTCCAGAAGAGTCTTAAAGCCATTCTGGGTTCTTCTGATTTATATATTTTCACTTGCATGTGAATATTTGCAGCCGTATCTTCACGAGTCTCGGCATAAACACGCGATGAATAGAGCGAGAGGAAATGGTGGTCGCTTCCTGAACACAAAAAACTCCACAAACCAATCCAACAGCCGCGCAAAGGGACAGAATAGCTCGGATTCGACTCAGCTACAACTGGGAGGGAGTGGCATGTTGGAATCTGAAGGCCACCCCTCCGAGAACGGTAACCACCGAGGCACTTCAACCACAACCACGTCCTGCTCAGACGTCAGCAGTGTTTCGAACAATGAGAACATGGTTGATCAAGCTGGGCACAGGTTCTCTGGTTTCCGTGGCAGTGGGGTCATCATGCGGAATGGGCCCCATCGTCGGGTTCCCGTGATGCAGTGAGCATCGGTTTGGAATGTCCTTGCCAGTGGTTTTTGTGGGCGTTCCTTGGCAACTCATCCTTGGCTTCTAATACTTTTCTTTATCTGTTCCTCCTGAACACCCACCCCTCCCCTCCCCTCTCAAACTTGTTTATTGAGGGGTTCTTGTTTGTGTAATTGAAATGTTGTGCTTTCTTCCCTTACACTTTTGTGGGATGATTTGTGGGTAAGGAATTCTGAATTATATCAGGTGAAATACTGTCATGTGAAATACGTTCTGATTTGAGTTATATCAGGTGGGAGTATTGGCATGTCTTAGTGCATTTGGATTTTATTTGTGATCTTTATTTGCTCTGTTTCTATTTGATTTGGGGATATGTTTGCTTCCACTCAGGTAATATCGTTTTGTTGTTTTTGTTTTTTTGTAAAGTTGTTCCCTTAATTTAGTGAGTTTAACTTTTTTGGAAATTGTTATATCCAAATTTTACATTAATGAAGATCTGTTTATGGTGTTATTTTTTCTTGATAAAGTGTATTGAGTTAGTTATGACAATTTCTTATTATTGTTTTTATTTTTGGAAAAATGAAATGGTAGGCTAGCTATTTTTTGGAGAGCTTGTATTATTTCTTATTATCGTTACTAATCAAGAATGAGAGTTAATATTATATTATTAAAATAGAAATAGAGAAGATTTAGCATTAATATTTTCTTCTCCTGAGGTCTCCCCTGTCCGCACAATTATCCTTCAAATATGATAAATTCTACAATATTAAAGTCTTGATCCATGACAAAAAATTTTATAATAAATTTAGTGATTTAGATTTACGAGATGGTTGTGGTAGGATGCATAAAATAACTACAAAAAGACAAGGGCGTGTCTATCCCTATCAAACATTTTTCTTATTCCATCAATAAAAAAAAAAAATCGGTGTTTTGCTGGTCCCACCAATCCAGTTTGACCGAAATCGGTCGCCATTTCAGGTTTTGGGCAATCGGACTTGGTCGCCATTTCAGGTTCTGGACGACCGTAATTGATCGTCATTTCAGGTTTTGGGCAACCGTAATTGGTCGAACAATGTTCAGAACTATATCTACTTATTCTTTGTAAACAAATAAATTTTTAAGTTTATCTATCATATTCTACATTTATTCTTTTATCCAAACAACAACTAAGGGACTGAAAAAAATGTAAGTAGATATACTTTCAATTAATTCAAATTTTTATAGAAAAATATCTTATTAGACAAATATATATAATTTTTAAGCTTCGTTTAAATTCATAATTAAGATGATTATTTGTTTGAAAAAAAAAAACCTACCAGTTGATCCAAACACATTTTATATTTAACTTTTGAAATTTGTCTGTAACTTACGTAAAAAAAATTGTTCTTATATTTTACATTTAAGAATAATGATTTATTTTCCCTACATTACAACTCAGACTTATAGTGATATGAAAGATTCAAGGAGGATACACATCGTGGGATTATGTTTTCAAGAAAAAAAATTATAAACTTTATTACAGATAATGTTCGATCAGGTTCGGTCGCCTAAAACCTGAAATGATGACCAAAGCCAGTCGCCAAAAACCTGAAATAACGACCAAGTCCGGTCGCATAAAACCTGAAATGACGACCGAATTTGGTCGAATTGGCCGGATCGGTGGGGATAACAAAACACCGATTTTTTTTAGCCGATTGGTGGGGTAAGAAAAATGGTGGGTGGGACTAGACGGGCCCAAAAGATATATCTTTATAAACAAAAAAATGAGCTTCTTAAAAGCCAGTCTGTTTTTATTTCATAATTATCTAATAAATCTATTTATTTAAAATTTAAGATTTCAAATCTGATTTAGAATTTTACCCTTTCATAGATTAATAATAATACAAATTTATATTTAAAACTCAAGATTTCGATGCGTTTAATTGCATAATTGGACAACTTTTGCGTTTGCAACAAGTTACATTTCATAATCTTGCGATCAAACAAAAAACTATGGCAGTTTTCTGCAAACAGATTTGAAGCAAATAGTATCTAAAAGATGTGTTTTCCAAAATCTTGGGGGGGGGGGGGGGCTTCTATAGAATCAGTTTTAAAACCTAGCGTTTGCAGAATATCGATTTTGCAATCGCGCAACCAAATGCACCTGAATAAAATTTAGATAAATCAGATTTATAAATGAATTCACAATTCAATTTAATAACCACTCATGTTTATTTGTTTAATATTTAGGATTTCAAATGAGATTTAGATAAATCTTTGTATATTTTAATATTTCAAATTTAGATTTAATTAAATTATACTTGTAGAAGCCAAAATTTGTCACATTTTAGGATCCGTTTAAAAAGTCATACCGTTTTGGGCCATCAAATTCCGTTATAACACACCACTATCTCAGGTCGGGCCAATAAACAGTCTGGTCGGACTCCCGGCCAGACCTGGGTGAATGGGGGCATGACTCCTGTTCGACTTGAATCAAAAGCACGGAGTCTACATTAGCGAGATATTATAAATTCCAATGAATATTCTCTGATATAGTGGCTATAATAAACTGTTAGAAAATGGTTATGAGGCACTGATCCTAAGATCCCACGTGTCGACCGATCCAAGAGTCACGTGAAAGATTTCATCATATGATATGCTCACATCTCCATGAAAATAAACACACCCCTCCCACTATAAATAGGGGGGAGGGGGCAAAGAGAGAGGAAAACTTCTTTTTCTTCCCTAAAACAAAGAGAATCCTAGACCCAAGCTTCAAAACCCATTTTTGATGGAGATTGAGCTTCATCGTCGGAGGTTCCCACTAAAAGGGAACTATGTGTAGCTTGATCTCTGAGAAAGGGTAAATAAGCAGCCTGATTTACATAAGATTCAATCCAAACAAACATCCACCCTCATCGTCTCTTCCACCGTTGTCGTCTCTTTGCGGATCTACCCAGACCAAGCCCTGACCGTGCTCGAGTCCGACCCGTTCAAGGAGGAGGATATTTTCACCTCTCACAAATTGATCTACCCAAACCAAACCCGAACCGTCTTCGAATCCGGCCCATTCAAGAAGGAGGATATTTTCACCTCCCACAAAACTAATATGTTCAAATTTTAATAATTTAACATTAAATATATTTTAAGATATAATTGAAGCTGTGAACTTAAAATGTAATATAAAGAAGAGAATTATCAATCATTGTATAACATAATTTGTAGAGACTTAAAAATAAAAATCTTATCATGACTAACAGTACATAACCGATGTTTGGTGGAGGGGCTAAAAATGAAATAGGCGGTTGAATTTGATGATTTAAAAAAAATAAATAAAGAAGAGAATGATCAATTCTAAAATGGACACAGTGACTTAAAACTAAAAAACTCTAAAATATTAATTAAATCCATCTTAATTGAATTCTATGAAGAATTATTGCTTTATTAAAAATTATTTTAACCATTCAAAAAAGTCCTTAAAACCGTCCATCCACGCCTTACCAAGTTTAAACAATAATCCAAAATTAAATTAAAATCACTCGAAGATCCGCAGTTTTTACCATTGGTGGTCCTATCGCCTTAATCTCTTGTTTGGGTAAAGACTTAAGTTATTATGATATTTATGACTATTATAGTATAGATAAAAAAGAAGTGATTTTGGTTAACCATAAATAAGTTATGGATAAAATGTGAATAAAATGTGGATAATGATTTATAAAATATAAAAAATTGATTTAACTTATAAGTCTATTGATTTATAAGAGATAATAACAATTAATTTCATATAGGAGCCCACGTATTCAAATGAGTTGAATAACTTAATTTCAATAAGTAACATAAATTATTTTATACTATTAATTCCAACATACAAATTTTCATTTATTTAAACATTTCAAACATCCATTTTATCACTGTTTCAACTTATCCCTCATTTATGTCACCTCCACTTCCCAACCTGGCTGATAAATAATAAATATCCCCCATAAAATGTACAAAAAATAAAATCCCCGGAAATCACTGTCAAGATCCCTTCCACGGACACCACTCACACGTCACGCGGTCCGTAAAAAAAAAAAAAAAACCCCAAAAACCCTCCAAAACCCTCCCCTTTCAATCCTCTCATTCCCCGAAACACAATACCCTCACCGTCTGAATGATCATCCCGTGCGCCTCCTCCGCCCGTTCTCTCCCCGCCCTCCATCGCCTCTCCGATCCCGACTCACCCTTCCCGCCCCGTCTCGGCTTCCATCCCCAGTTCCGCTCGCAGAAGATCCGGACTCCCTCCTTTTCTTCAATCCGGGCTTCGATCACAGACGACAGCAGCAACACCAAGAACATCCCGATGGACAGGTATATAAGCCCTTCGTCACCACATTTTGTTAATTTTTTTTGTGCCGACATTGATTGGTTTGGTTCTAACGTTGTAGGAAGGAGAGTCCGGTGGTCCGAGGGGTCTCGGACACGGTGGTGGGCGTTTTGGGAGGGGGACAGCTCGGGAAGATGCTGTGCCAGGCGGCCTCTCGAATGGCTGTCAAGGTGATGGTTCTGGACCCCCTGGCGGACTGCCCCGCCGGATCGGTGGCTTTCCGTCACGTCGTCGGGAGCTTCGATGACGGTGATACGGTTGAAAGTTTTGCGAAAAGGTGAAAGAAAAAAAGTTGTCTTTTTTTTTAATGTATTGGATAACTATGTGTTTGGGCTAGTCATTTGTTTCTTTGGGTGGTCAGGTGTGGAGTGTTGACTGTTGAAATTGAACATGTTGATGCCGTCACGTTAGAGAGGCTTGAGCGCCAAGGTGTGGATTGCCAGCCGAAAGCTTCTACCATTCAGATCATCCAGGCGAGTTTTTTTCCCTCGATACTTTATGTGCTTTTGATCAACATTGTGTCTTTGAGGCCCCGAAAGGAGAGTAATTGATATTTTTAAGTGTTTTGGATGAGCATTCTGTTTGTGAGACTCCAAAAGGTGAGTAATTCAATCAGAGAGCGATTTGGGATATGGTGAATGGTTTTTATTGATCTAACATGCTGATGAATTTTTTTTCCGGAGCATACCTTTGACCCATCCAGGAGTATTTATCCAAGTGTCTTATTCAAGGCATAATAACTACTGTTGAATGGTTTAAGATAATGGTTCTCTGCGTTGACATGGGGGTTATCTGCAGTTATTTATAATTTTAACTTAGATTTGTTTTTGATCATTGCAGGACAAGTATCTTCAAAAGCTGCATTTTTCTCAGCATGGGATTCCACTTGCGGATTTCATGCAGGTTAGCTATCCAGGTTTCTCATTTCTTTTATAATATGATATTGGAATCTCATTTTTATACATAACAGGTTGATGATATTGAAAGTGTGAAGAAAGCAGGGGACATGTTTGGTTATCCTCTGATGATCAAAAGCAAAAAACTAGCTTACGATGGCCGTGGAAATGCTGTTGCTCACAGCCAAGAGGAGATACCTTCTGCTGTTTCGGGTATGTTATGAATTGCTCATATGTCCTCCCTGGCACAGACGTTATATAGTTTAGACATCTTTTTTTGAGGTGACCAACATATTCGGCAAATATTTTGTGATGCTTTGCTTTATCTTCCTTTCATATGCATCAAACTATTTTTTATACGTGGGCTAGGTTTTTTTACTTCTTTTTCTTATTTCACTTTAAGGTTATGATAACTTATTTGTTTCATTTTTCTTCATTTCATTCTTTCTTTTCTTTTGTCACTATATTCGCATTATCAACTTATTTATTAAGCTGTCACATGTCCTCTCCAGAAAAAATAATTGCCATATGTCATGGCTATTTTGGAATGGAATACCAAACATTATAAAATGTTTTTATCCTTTTAAATCTGAAAAATGTTGTGGAACATAGAGAACTAGGCGCTTAAGAATTCTTTTCAAAATAAACTTCATTATATGTAGTTTATGGGTAGATTTTGTATAGATGTCAGTATGTCACAAATAGGCAAAAGTTCTGGTTGTGAATTTATTACACAATTCCTGAAATGAAAGAATGCCCCTGTAATGCATAGATATATATTGGTGATGCAATCTGATCTGACATGATTCAGCTATTTTCTACGGCTGAATTGTAGCCTCTGATGGGAAAATTAAGTTGGTTAATTCAGTATAGGTTTATGCATGGGGAAATCTTTTGTCCTGTAATTTTTTTGTGAACCATGTTAGGTTGTCCGTAGCCTGTCCTAGGAGGCTTGGTGTGTCTATGTGATTTATATATTTGAGAAGAAGTGTATGATGGATGAATATATAAATGGACAAGTGCTCCTGAGACTGCACTACTCCAGGTATTTTGTGGACTGGATGACTATCTTTATGTTCCTTACTTCATCATGGAGTCTATTCGTAGAATATAGGTCTTTAGATTCAGTGAAAGTTTACCTGAATCTTGGATCTCAACTTTTTCCCACCCTTTATTGAAGAGTATTCTCCTTTTAAGTATCACTGCTCCTTGACTTCGGCATATGTGACTTCTGTTCTGAATTTTTTTTTACTGTCAACCCCTTTGGCTGTTTTGCTAGTACATTGAGATCTGATAAGTCTCCATATATATCCTTTTAGTTTAGCAGGCTGAAGTACGTTGAGCCGTAATGGTGTTTTATACACACTTTAATTTCTTTTTCCCCTTGTGCAGCTCTAGGAGGATATGGAAGAGGCTTGTACGTTGAGAAATGGGCACCATTTGTGAAGGTTTTTTCTTTCCTGCTAGGAATCATAATGCCTTAATTTCATTCAGTTCTAATGTGCTTTTCCATGGAACTCAAATCTTAGTCTTCATTTTTGTAGAGTAGAGCAGAGATATTTTTTCTTTCTTTCTTTCTTTTTGTATAGTCTATCAAGCGATTTGTGCACAACATCTATGACTGCAGACATCGATATTCAAACAAATGCTCATGTAAAATTCATAATTTTGCCTTTATTTTGTAAGCAATCTAGTGTTTGCACTACATTATGAATCTGAATCAAGAGTAGTTCAGAGCATAGAAAATTGTCTATGGTAGTGGCCCCAGATTTTTTTTTAATGGTGCCTTGGGCTCAGTTTCTTTAAGGGGGGTTACAGACATTTTCCCTTCGAAAGGGTGAGTGGGCATGTGGGGGAGGATGAAACATTACAGTGACCTGACTCTAGGCCAAATAAATCTATTTAATGTAGCCTTAACACCATTTTTTATTTTTTTGTTCACATCATTTTATTTTCAATTACCTTCGCACACTTCAAGACTGCTAGTTTGCTGCCTTACCATTTATTACCTGAGCAGTTCATATTCTGAAATCTGAACGACGCGGTTGCCCTTTGTTTTATGACATGCATATAATTAGGGGCCGTTGCTTGGAGAAATGGTAAAGATTGTAAAGTGTTTGGGCTAACAGGACAAAGTCTTATGTTTGAGTCCTAAGAGCGGTCACTTTGTCCAAATAAATGCGAAAGGTTGTACTGAATCTCTCCCTTCCCAACACCCTGCCGCTCTGGGTGATGGGCTTGCATATAATTGGTTTTCATATAGCTATATAGCATACAGGTTGGTATTATGCATGTATAGCAAATTTCTTAAGTTTTTAGGTGATGGTAGTGGCTAATGTTTGATCTGATGTAACAGTTTGATATTTGATGTTGGATGTGCGAATTATGTTGCCAAATAGATTCTGAAGGTTTAATCTAGCACTTTGTAATTCATGATGTATGTACATACTGTTACAAAGCATCTTTCAAATCAAAGGACCTCATATATGAACAATGCACTATTTCATTTCAATTACTGGCTCATCTCTGTGAAATAACATTACACTCTTAGTCGACCTGGGATAGGAATTTCTGTTTGTGCCCCTTTAACCTTCTTTGCTTGCTAATCAGTCATTTGTCTCATTGGTTTAGGAGCTATCTGTCATCGTGGCAAGGGGAAGGGACAATTCTATGTCATGCTATCCTGTGGTTGAAACCATCCACAAGTGAGATATCATATCCACTTTCTTATTAGCCCTCAATATATATTTTATTCTCATTCTTTTAACTTCATGAACTAGAGACGCTTTAAACATATCATTATATATATAATTATCAATTTCCCTATCCTGAAATCCATAAGTGCCATTTGTTTTACATATTATATAATCTTTTGTAGGGATAACATTTGCCACATAGTTGAGGCCCCGGCTAATGTTACTGAGAAAGTAAAAAACCTTTCCATTGATATTGCAAAGAAGGCCGTTGATTCACTAGAGGGTGCCGGTGTCTTTGCGGTCGAGTTGTTTCTAACTAGTGATGGTCAGGTTATTATTCTTTCCAGGGTGATTTTATCGATAAATTTTGTACTGACTTGAGATCTAGCGTATCATTTTATGATATCTTTGATTGCTTTTGTTGTGGGCTTCTTGGCTTCAAAACTAAGCATGCCCTGTTTTAATTATCTGCAGGTTTTGTTGAATGAAGTTGCCCCAAGACCTCACAATAGTGGGCATCACACAATTGAATCATGCTACACCTCACAATATGAGCAGCATGTGCGAGCTGTTCTTGGTCTCCCGCTTGGTGATCCATCAATGAAAGTCCCAGCAGCCATCATGTACAATATATTGGGTGAAGACGAGGTGTGATATCTTAGCTTTACAAAGTGCTGTTTCCATTACATCCACACTTATGACTTTCCTTTTTTTTCCCTTTTAATTTAACTGAACTGTGGACAATTTTCACTACAATGCTTTTCAAAAAACTTGAAGGAATGGCACTTTATGGTTTATATTAAAAAATAAATAAAAAATCCAATGCTATGCAACTGATGAACATAACATGGTTTAAGGTTCCTGCCAGACTGTTACAAAACACATTATTGGAGTGCACAGATAAGCGTTAATATATGCTCAAGCGAGACCAAGCATGATGCACGAGAGCTGCTGCAAATCTTAAATTATGGCTTTATATTGTTTTTATATGGACAGGTCATTAGGTTGGTTATGTGGAATGTTTAGTTGTTTTTTTGTGTGTGTTTGAGAGGGAGGGCACTTTGGCCACATGCAAGGTATCTTTTCACACTTTGCTAACCACAATTGAATTATAATCACAGATAATTTGTTGAAACCATGCATGGTTAGTCCACTCATGCACTTCACTGGACATGAATACATTGAAGACATTTTCGCTAGAGGTTTAGAACACCAACCTGCTTCATAAATATATTAAAAGGGCAGAACCTGAAAAAATTGAGGACCAACCTTGTGCAGTTTGTACTTCATTACTGATCTTATAATCTCTAAGCAACTTTTACCACTTTGTTATTTGATTTGATCATTCACATCAGACTAGGATGGTAACTTAAAGCTTGGGTTTCACACCAGATCAAGTCACTAACTGAGCCGAACTATTAAAGATGGAGTCTAGTCACAATGATCTTAACATTTTATTTGATTATGTAAAACTTCTTATATGTTTATAAAGTCTAGGCTAATGGATGGGATAATTCTAGGGAGAGCCAGGCTTCTATTTGGCTAATCAACTGATGAAGAGGGCTTTAAGCATTCCAGGGGCTTCCATACATTGGTATGGTAAACCAGGTAATTATATGAGATGCATGCTTGAAATGTTCTATACACACTTTACACTAAATTCACTTTAATGTTCATGTAGAAATGCGGAAACTACGAAAGATGGGACACATCACTATTGTAGGCCCTTCCTTAAGTGTGGTAAAAGAACGATTGGATTGTATCTTGAATGAAGAAAGATTACAAAGCAGTACCGCAGGTTGATTGCTCATTCTCTCCGTAACTCCTATCATTTTTAGCAAGTTTTTCTTTAGTCATAAAAATTAGCAGTTTTCTATTTCCTAAATTTTATTAGCTCAGGTCAAATTGACCCAGTTCTTAATATTATGAACTAATTTACCACAGTGAATAGGATAGTATAAGCCTTTGGACTTTGAAGCATGGTATAAGGACTAATCTTTTGTTCACTACATATGTTTAGTTTAGTCTTTGCACACTTAAAAGTCAAATTTTGTAATACAACTGTGAACAAGGCAAGGTTCACATGTGAGGCAGTAGTGTCAGTGCCAGAATTTTGTCTTCAAAGGCTTGCAAAAACAGTTATGCTTGCCATATTATTACCAGTTGAGCACTATGATGTGACATGAATGGTAAAAAACTTATGAATTTAACTAAGTATGCAAGCATATCTTACTAATTTTAGAAGGAATTTATTATTTAAATGCACAAGTGTAAAACACATTGCATAATAATGCATTTATTGTAGTGGTCAATGGCACTTGTTCAATTTCACCCACAATGTAAACATTTGCAATTTGCCCCTTTTAACTACATTATCTTATTCAACACTCATCTCATATGCTTGAGTAATTTCAATGTTTAACTTCTCATATTACGTTTATTGGCTTGCTTTGCAGTCACACCACGTGTTGCTATAATAATGGGTTCTGATTCGGACCTTCCTGTCATGAAGGATGCTGCCATAGTGTTGGATTCATTTGGTGTGCCTTATGAGGTTGCCCTTCACATAATATATCTTTTTTAGATATTAATGTGATATGTTGTTAAAGTGTTCGTGTGTCCCATTTATACTTATATTTCTTAATTTGTAGGTATCTATTGTTTCTGCACATCGGACGCCTGAAAGGATGTTTTCTTTTGCGTTATCTGCAAAACAGAGAGGCATTCAGGTCATCATTGCTGGAGCTGGTGGTGCAGCTCATTTACCAGGTCAGTTGAATTAATATTCAAGTAAAATAGAAAATAATATTATATTGGTAGTCCTTTAGTTTCTTATTTGGAAATTTGAATTATTTAGGCATGGTGGCTTCATTAACAATCTTACCTGTTATCGGGGTGCCTGTCAAAACCTCTTCTCTCGATGGAATTGACTCCCTCCTATCAATTGTGCAGGTATGTAATGCTTTTGGTTTGTGCGCTTGTCTCACACGATTTTTATATTATGGGTGCACAAGTGCTTGGATTGCTTGCTTTCAGTATATTTTATCATGTTTTAAAAATTGAATAACATTTTATTTGAGTGACGTGTTGGTTACATAAATGTCTTGAATTTAGCTCAGCAGGGATCCTTTAAGTAGTTTTTTTAGTAGTGGCTGATTCTATGTAAGACTTATTAATGAGTAATTTAATAAACTTGACTTATTACTTGGAAAAATACGTGGCAACAGAAACGCCACCTTAATCGTTTTTTATGGGTTAAGGTAATGGGATAATATTGTAGGAAATTGTAATCGAAAAGTTGTACAAAATGTTTATATGCTGCCTGGATGATTTTTCTTTTCTCTCAACAGTTCCAATGAACCTATGCACTAATTTTTCCTAGGCTGCTGTCCATATGGTTATGTTTTTGGCATATAAATCCTCTCCCTATTTTTTTTCTTCTAATTAAACTATTTGTATTAATGTACACTGAAATGGCCCGACCAGCTATCCCATCTGTTGGTTTGATTGATGAACTGCGGTGGTTACTGGTTATACATACAATTTAGTGCACTGTATCATTTCACCCCCCAAATTCATGCCTAGATGCATATATAAATAAAAAATTGTGCTTGAAAGTTTCAATGCTTTTAAGGTAAAAAATATTGCACCAGCTTAAATGTACACTAAAAAATGTTTTTTGTTATAATGTAGATGCCTAAAGGTGTTCCAGTTGCTACGGTTGCAATTGGGAATGCTGCAAATGCAGCTCTTCTTGCAATAAAAATTTTGGCGATAGTGGATGCAGATTTATCGGATAAGTGTGTTCTTTAACCCTTTTAACTTTCAAGATGTACAACATTGGTAGATACAAATAATTCATTCATTCTTTTCTTTTATGTTTTAACAGGTTAATTCAGCATCATGAAGGAATGAAATCCACTGTATTGAACAAAGCTGAAAAGCTTGAAAGAGATGGTTGGGAGAAATACTTAACCCCATAAAACTTGGGGCCATATACATTTAGGTAAATCCTCAAATATTCTGATTATGAATATATGTTCTCAAAGTATGTGTCATAATTTGAATCATAAATTGAAACATGAATTGTGGTTAGTGGAATTGGACCTTAAACATATTCAGTATATGTTTGCAGGTTACTTTTTTTTAATCCAAAAGGGAATCAAAGCAAGCCTGTGAGAAGAAAAAATGCTTGTCCCATGGTGGTTCAACGGGGATCTACAATTTTGTTTCACCAGTCTCAACTCAAAATGCATTATTTTATTTTACCATGAAATTATTCATCTGTGTACTTTCCCAAGGTAAGTGCTCAACTTATTGTATGATGAATAGTATAAAAAATTTAAATCTTTTATTTTGACGGTTATAAATGTATGTTGTGGGTTTTGGATATCAAACCCTGTATGACGTGAAGTAATGAATCAAAATGGCTCAGTATTTTTGCTATATCTTCAGCTTACATTTGCTGATGAGTAAGGGAGATGCGTCAAGCTAGTTTTATCAAATCTATAAGAAGTTAGGTTACTTGAAAATGCTGGAAATTCTTATAAGGTGGGCCTATTTAGATTACATTATAATTAGGCATTGTTAACTGTTAAATAAAGAATGAGTAGTGTTTATTATATCTATCAAGTTATAAGTTATGATTTAATAATGATTACACTTGCATTTGAGTATGCATCAAGCTTGTTTGATCAAATTTATAAGAAGTTAGGTTACTTGAAAATGCTGGCCATTGTTAGAAATTCTTATAAGGTTGACCTACTTAGATGACATTATTAGGCATGGATAGCTGTTAAATAAAGAACGAGTGGTGTTTGTCATATCTATTAAGTTGTGATTGAATAATGATTAGGTTAAATGATACATCTCTTTATGCATATTCACACAAGTATGAGTATATATTTATTTTTGTGTATTGTTTGTGTAATGACCTATTAAGGGTTCATATGAAATTCTAGTAATCATATGTATAAATGGTTAAAGTCCTCACTTTAAATCCTAACATTTTTTTTCTCATATAAAAAAAGAGAGTGTATTGGAGATGGTATACATGTTGTTTGGATCTGCGAAACAATAACTACAAATATGTAGGCATATTTTTCTTCTTCTTTTGGATCCCCATAAGATCTAGTGTTTTGGGGTTTTATTGAAATCCCAACTGCCCCTTGTGATTATCTTGGGAGTGTTTGATCCGATTTTTTTTTTTTTTTTGATGATGATGAAAGAGTGTTATGTTTGCCACACTTCATCGGTATTAAAAATTTGAAACAACACGTTTCATCTTTATAAAACATGAAATAAGACTAGGGGAAAGGTATACACAATAACATCATTGATTTGTTTTTGTTTTTTTGGTGGGTAAAAAATAAATTTGTATTGCTATGATTGAGTAGTTATATTAAAAAAGTTACAAAAATCAAAATATAAAAAAAAATTTAAGTTAAAGCGAACAAAGACATCCAGAAAAAAAAAGTCTGAACTAGTGAGATTGTATCATGTTTTTGAACAGGGTAGCGTGAAGGAGTTAGCGCCTACCCATCACATTTTGACAATAAGTCACATTCATGTATGGCATAAAGATATGCTTCACGTGAATTGACTGAATTCAGCGATTCGGGACAGTGGATCCATTGTATACATCAAGGAATGTTTTTTTTTTTTTTTTTTTTTGTGGATTATTGAGCTTGGACGGTGAACAATTAAGTTATTCCATATTATTATGTGCGTGTATACTGTCAAATCAATTATCATCATTTTTTTGTTTTTTATAAATTTTTATCCACACCTTATTCACATTTTATTTAAATAACAAAATTTTATTATTATATTTTTCAACAAGAATAATTAAAAACACAATCAAACACAAAATCAATTTATCTTTATTTATACCTAGAATAACTATAAAACTAAGAATAATTTAAATCATTCATCACTATCCAAATGGGTAAGAAATCCCCCACAGAAGTCCGCAGCATCAATTCCCTGTGGACACCCCTAAAAGAGTGACACGTGGTGTCTTCACCACCCCGATTCTCTTATCACTTTACACCTAACACTTTAAAAACAAATTAATTAAAGCAAAATAAATAGTGTGGGCTTCATTGTTTTATTTTTTCAGTTCTATTCTACAAACAATTTTTGTCGTTAAAAAATTATCAAAACATATACGTATTAACATGATATGCTTCAATAAATTTTTCCACATTTTTTATAATTATATTAATACAATTTATTGCAATATATGTTTCAATTTTATATAAAAACATGTATATCATTCAATAAAGTATATTATTGTTAAAAAATTATATAAATACATCAATAACTTACATTATCACTAAATTTATTTATATATATGACTAAAAATTTATTTTCTATTTGAGTTAACTTCTCAATTCTCATGCACACATGATTTTAAAACAAGTTAATTACATGAGATAAGGGGACGTAGATGTTCTAATCTTCTTTATTTATTTTAATTCATATGTCACATCTATATTAATCGAAGATATTGAAAGCCAACAAACATAAAACAAACAGTGTGACCATGATGTTACCTAACCAATACTATAATAAAACCTGTCACGCGGATATCCCCACCCACACGCAGCCGACGGTGGGGGCGGCCCCCTACCCGTGAAGTCACAGAAACAAAAACCACCCAAACCTCCTCATCCACACCTCACACGTGTCACCTCTCCATTATAAATCACCGTCCCCACCCCCTGACACGTGCGCGTCACGACAGCCACCCATCTCTAGATTCTCTCCTCGTAGTGCACGTCAACACCGATAAGCCGGTGCCGACTGCCACGTGTCAGTCAACACAACCTATATAAATCCCCACCCCCCAATCACTCTCAAAAACCACACAGCACATAATGGGAAAGCCAAAGCAAAGTTTCTTCAGCCTTAACAAACTCAAACCCTCCAACAAGAAAAAAAACTACTCCTCCCACCACTCCTCCTCCTCCTCCTCCGCCTCCTCTTCACCCAATTCTCCGATTTCGACGCTCCACCGACCCCACGACCCGGCTGGTCTGCGGCTCGTGTTCGACCGGTTTGACTCGAACCGTGACGGCAAGATCTCCCTATCTGAGCTTGAATCCACCCTCCGGTGCCTCGGCCACCATGACCCCCACCGGACGGTCTCCGAGGAGGCCGCCTCGATGATGGAGGCAGCCGACCTCGATGGTGATGGGTTCATTGATTGGGATGAGTTCGTGTCCGTTAACCGGACGGGAACCGCCGCCATTTCTCCCTGCGGCGCTGATGAGGATGACTTGAGGCGGGCGTTCACGGCGTTTGACAGGGACGGGAATGGCCTCATCTCGGCCGAGGAACTCCACCAAGTGCTCTGTGGCGTGATGGGGGATGGCGCCGCCTCGCTGGCCGACTGCCGCGGGATGATCCGCGCTGTTGATCGCAACGGCGACGGCGCAGTCAGCTTCGAGGAGTTCCTGACGATGATGACCAACCGCACTCTGTCCGTTTGAATGAAATGATGTTTTAAGTTGTTTGTGATTGTACTCAGAATCAAAGAAATCATGTAATGGAATTCTTTGAATGAGATCTATGTTTTAATGTTTATATATATGTACAAATTCGAATTCTCATAGATTTTATGAGAATGAGACTAAGAAATCAAGAGAATTTTGACTAGGATACCCGATTCCAAATGCTATTCCAGTAAAAGGAGAATGAGAATGTTTATCAAACTGACCCTGAACAATATCAGGGGACATCAGGGGTCACCACAGCTCTTTGAGAGAGCTCGCCAATGGCGCAGCAGTGCTTCTCGCGAGTGTTGATCGCGACGATTTCTTGACTGAATATGCAATTTTCACCTGGTGTTACCTGGAAAGAAATATCAGTTTTAGAAAAGAAAAAAAAAAAAGAGAACAAAACAATCTTGAATTAGTTTCATTGAAATTCACTCACATCGAAAAGGGTGTCTCCGATCTTCATCTTCACAGTGCCGCTCTTGTAAACGAGCATCTTACCCATCAAACCCTGGGGAAGATCCTCCAATCTGGAACTCTGGTTTCTCTGCTTCTCGGACTCCTTTCTGGCCACGACATCTTTCCTCTTGCTCAATGGGAGTGTTTCAGGCAGTTGGAAGAATATCATCCTTGGCTGTTCGACGTTTTCCTATGATCATCGCAACCCCAGTTTTTATAGCTTAAAATTGTATATAATAACATTTGCATCACAGAGTATATACCGTCAGGTTGAGTTCTTCTGCAGCGTTTATCTGAGTTTCATCATACTCTCTGTTTCTTGAAGCCTCCCCGAATTCCTCCTCATCAAGAATTACTGTCAATGGGAAAGAAATGAGAGTTGCTGTTGTATAAAACAAACACTATCACTTTGAGAACTGCTTCACTGAGTGTTACCAGGATCTCCTGAGAATGGCCTCCTAAGAGGGAGTGTGACAGGGTAATTCTTGTAGTAGTCCTGCAAAACAAAAAAATATTGAGTGTGATAGGACAAAGAAAGAGGGGGGGGGGGGGGTTGTTATTAACTCACCCAGGGTTCTACATATTCTTTTGGTGTATCCAGAGCCGTTGATCCACTGGAACTGCCTGTGAAAAAGGAATCAATGGGAGGGTGTAAAGGCAGGCCAAAAAAATAAAAAGGAATGGAAAAAAGTCACTATGCATGGGACCTTGAATGAGACTGCCATTCTTGCTGCTGGTCCCATATCGGGGAATCCCAAATGTTCTTGCAGAAGTTTGGCCTCCACGCCCAAATGCAACTTGGACAGGAGCCACTGCAAATTACCAGACCACACAATACTGTATTTTAGAAAAACTAAAGATCACAGTCTCAGTATCGTTTACGAGTGCTTTCTACTGAGCTACTTTTCATCATGAGTGCAAGAAAGGTTAGCTTTGCAAACTAATTTATAACAAAGAAACATAGAAGCAGGCATATGAGAAGTTCGTTTGGATAATTATCACGAATGTCACAGAGACTGGCAGTGAGGCTTTAGACAACCCTAAAATATTAATTTGCACTTCGTGTATAGTCTTCAGTTACTTGGTCAAGTATGAAGATACAAGAATTTCACTGCCAACCTCATTGATACCTGTGATAAGTATCCAAGAAAATGAAGATAGCATGACTTTTTACCTGGAAAATAATAACAATATATTTCCTACATCCTATAAACTTTTTATCCCCATGTTCTTTGGGATTCCATTTATTCATTTTAAAATATTACTTTATGTTCCCAATGAAACAATTTGGCTTTCCCTGGTTTCAGGTTACACAGCTTCACCAAATTCTTAGATAATGGTGGACAAATATGTAGAATAGCAACATCCACTATCAAGCAAGAGAGCCATTCGCTTCTTCTTACTGGAAGACTGTCAGTAAAACCATAAACCTTGCTGATTTTCTCAATTATATAGTATGTACTGAGAAATGAGTTATTGGACATAAAAGTTTTATGGTATCATCCAAATCTCATGAGTTCTGTATAAAGAACCCAAGAACAATTAAAACCACATCAGCTCTAGAGATGCCAGTCCTGACAGATCCGAATCCAAAGTAGGATTAATTCTTGTCATCCTAACATCGTATGGTGTATTTTTTCCAAAAAAAATAAAATCGCATCTTGTATAAAATATATAATAAATTCAATTGAGTGGGTAATCATCTACTCCAAACCCTCAAAATATTAATATTGAAAACTCCTCCTAAAAAAACGCTTATAATCCCTACAGATTTCTCTTTTAAATGTTCTTCCTCCTAGAAGGTGTCTCTTTAGAGGAGCCTTTATTAGTTTTTACCATGGTTGGGGTAGAATTTTTGCACATCAGAATTTCTTCATAGTGGAAATTTGAACCTTGCACACATTCTCCTGGATCATTGGCCCACTAGTTTTCAACTGAATTAGATTTGATATTAGCATTTTAGAAGGCAAAACTAAAGTTGTACACCTAGATGGAGCAAACCAAACTAGAATTGTTCAAGAGGTTACATCTTGGAGACGCATCTGAACAACAAAATATACGTGACATTCATTCCAGGGATCAAGCTCACTCAAATCCACATAAAAAAACACAAATGACGTGGAAAAAAACCTCAATCGATGTCCAAAATAATGTCCAAGTAAACCATCACCACAACAGCATCCTAATTGTATAACTTCAGTGCCTAAGGTATCCTTTTCCTGTTCCACAAATAAATGATTCTTCATCTGAAAACAATAAATAGGTCCTAAAATCCAAGTCGAGCTAGCCATCTAACAGTGGAAGAGACAAGAATATCCCAGGTCTAGGAAAAACAAGGGAAAATCTGTCAACCTGTGTGAGATTTTAAACATCATAAATGTATCGCCAGAACTAATTTCATTTCATGTGCTACAAGTAGCATGACACTCGATGCAGTGAGAGAACAAAATTTGAGCCAGGCTTCTACAGTTTGTAACACATATATGAGGTTTCATGTCTTCTATCTCAGCATGCATCACATAGGCTTTCTTGGATACCAGAATCAAAATACACAGGCATACCAAAAACATAGCAGGAGGCTACAATTTTGACTTGAACAAAAGTTTAAGAAATTGCAACAATATCCATCTCAATGTTCTCTGTTCCATAAACTAATAAAAAAAATTCCCATAATGAACAGATGAGAAAATCTAAAGGGGACTATAATGATGCAAGCAACAAAATTCTACCTCAATTAAAACAATATAAAAAGGGAACCTGGAAACATAGCCAAAGCTAAAAAGCGGGTGGAAAAAATGTGTTATAATTTCTAAGCTGGAGCAAGAGAAACAGGGATAAGAAGATCAGGAAAGAAAGACTTACATGTCCTTTCTGGTCTTGACCCTTTCCTATCATAAGCTTCCTTGGATTGCTGTTTAAAACAAATTTAAAAAACCAAAAAAAAAATAATTTTAGCCTTCAATCAGTGGAAACACTAAGCCAAATGCTAATTTAAACAAAGAATTCGATACCCATATCAGCATCAACCATGATTAAAAAAAAATTGAATAAATATTTTTTTTTTATGTGTGATAACAAGTTGGCATTGTCACTTATCTTCTACAATTTCATTTCAATTTGTAAACATCCAAATCATCAAAACAATAATCAGCATCAACCACAACTAAAATACACCAACTTTCATTACCAAAACCAAATATGTCTTAATTACTTTGTGAGCAGATAATTCAATTAAAAATGTTTAATTGAAAGCATTAATACCTTTACAAGACTAAGCAGCTTGTTCTCGACAGCAGCATTGTCCGCTTCAGTAGGTTTACTGAACAAACACAAAACAACAACAACAACAATAGTTGGCATAACTTCATCCGTGAAAATTCATAAGCATCCAAACAGCAACAAAAAACGAAACTGGACACAATGGAAGAGAGAAATTACGGCTTAGCAACTGAGTCGGCTTGGGCGGTGGCTTTTCGGGCAGGGCGGAGCTTGGGAGTGAATTTCAGCTGAACAAGAAACATCAAAAGATGAAATGAATGGGGGGGGGGGGGGTAGTCAATTAGGATTTTCATGGACAAATTGTCAATGTCCATGGATTTGTAAATCTTGTGTTTTTCAATCAGGACATTGGTTCGTGGACAAAAAATCCAGTGTTATTCAATTGAGACGTTATTTCGTGGACAAAAAGTCCAGCGTTATTCGATTGAGACATTATTTCGTGGACAAAAAGTCCAGCGTTATTCGATTGAGACATTATTTCATAGACAAAAAGTTCAGTGTTATTCGATTGAGACATTATTTCATGGACATAAAGTCTAGTGTTATTCGATGGAGACATTATTTCGTAGACAAAAAGTCCAGTGTTATTCGATAGAGACATTATTTCATGGACAAAAAGTCCGGTGTTATTCGATAGAGACATTATTCCGTGGACAAAAAGTCCAGCGTTATTCAATTGAGACTCTTCATAGTAGACATTTTGTCATGTGTTATTCAATTTAAACAAAATTTGTAAAGACTTTCATAAGTGAGGGATTTTTGTGGACTTTTGTGGACTTTAGAAAGAGAAATACGAAGGAAAAAGTCATTTCAAAATCCCACCCAAATGAGTATGATTCTCATGAACTTTTATTCTAGTATTGTGAATATTTCTTTTTTTTCTTTTAACAAAACTCTTTTATAATTTTTATTTCATGTCTTTCATATTTTTATTCATATTTTTTTCTTTATTTATCATCTTTTTTTTTGAATGTCCATTTGTATGAAATATTGTTATCACCTCATATGTTTGTTGAATATATGAGAATGATAGATTTGCTTGTGTTGCAATCAATCATTGCATTATTATCTATTATATAATATATGCCTAGATCATCCACAATTATTTTCTAAAATATAGATTTATCAATATTCATGGTGAATTAATGTAATATTATCTAGTTAAAAATAATTTTTATTAATATTTATTATATTAAATTATATTTTATGTTGGGTATGATGAGTTCTTTATTTGTTATTTAAAAATCCAAAAACATTATTGTGTTTATTAATAGAATTCCATATGTAAAAAGAGTCAATCTGTTAAAGTTTATTAAAGTATGTGAAAGTCTATAAAAGTCCATGAGAGTGATTTGTGAGAGTCTGCAAATATATGTGAAAGTCCAGGAGAGTGATTGGAGAAAGTCTAAAGTTTATGAAAGTCCATGAGAGTCAATATGTGAAAGTCTGTCAATGTCTATGAAAGTCTGTGAAAGTCTATGAGAGTCAATCTGTGAAAGTCTATGAAAGTCCATGAGAGTCGATCTACGAAAGTATGCAAAAATCTACAAAAGTCTGCAAAAGTTTGCAAAGTCTACAAAAGTCCATCACTTAAACAATGTATACAAAAATTCATCAAAGTCCGTATCGACTACCCCAGAAAACCAAAAAGAGGGATGCGTAGATATGAAGAGATTATTATAGAAAATAAAAGACGGACCTTTCTTTGGGGGATCGGTTCGGTGTCCCCGAAATCCATTTTTTCGGGGGATATGATCTTCGATAAACCTTAGAAAATGGAGAGACTAGCAGACCAGAGGAGCGGCGGACGGCGGCACGGGAAGACCGGAGAGAGAGAGAGAGAGAGGACGGCGGGACGGGGGTTATCGGAGGCGAACGGGCGGCGGTTGGGAGACCGGGCCGGGACAAGGGGCGAGAAGAGAGGAAGAGTGAGAGAATGAAATACGAAAGGAATTTTAGGTTTTTTTAAAGAAGATGTTATACCCCATTTTACAATCCAATACGTTTTTTTTTTTAATCATTTATTACATTCAATGAAACATGAAATTATAATATAATAAATTAAATAACATCATTTTAAAAAAATACTATTTTTTGTAAGAGAAATGTTACCCTCAAAAATTTTTTTAATCGTCTCAAATGCAAACTTATATGATTGATGAACCCTAACGACTAACAAGATATATACATAAATTTTTTTTATAATTTTTATAAATGATACCATTTTATTCACTGAGGTATATATTTCACATTTATTTTATAAAAGTGCATACATAATTACTTGATATATATGATTTAAAAAAATAAAAATACAATATTATTGTATATTTTTATTATAAAATAGATTGTACCTCTTTACAGTCCACATCGGGTTTTTTTTTAAAAAAAAAAAATCATATATTCTGTTATTGAACTACATACTATTATATGAAATGATGTATATACAGAGATATATTAGTGTTTTTTTATTTTTTTTAAATTTTTTACACCATACACTATAATAGAACCTCGTTCACTATGATAAAGTAGTACATACTTTTATAGTGTATGAGCCTATATACTAGCTTGTAAAACATAGGGTCTGTTTGTTTCAACATAAAAGTCTCTGAAAATCAAATTACATGAAATCAAATGGACCCACTATGAATCAGCGCTCCTTTTTAGATTGTCTAATATAATTGGGTCGGGCAATACAAGGCAGGCCCATGGATATTGATATGTTGGGTATTTGGATCGTATAGGCTAGAGAAAGCAAATGTTACACTCAGTCCATTTTATAGTATAAAACACGGTCCGTCTTGGTTTAAAATTATATATGAGGTATGTAATTTTAAAGGTGAAGAATATACTCTAATACATTAAATGGTATTGTGTATAAAAAGAATATGAAAAATTTTCAATGAGGTAAACATATCAATCGAGGGAACTAATGAGGTATATGAGAGTGAGATTGCATTTGAGACCATAAAAAAGATTGAGTGTAACAATAACAGAGATTGTCAAGAAATCAACAAATTTTCTTTTATAAAGGGACTCCATTATAGGATGAGGTCTGAGTGAACCTCGATCACACCCGTTATAATATGTATTCATTCATTTTAATATATAAATCATACAAGTTATATATTTGAGTAGAAAATTACATTTATTTATTTTTTAATAAAATGTCAAAGCAATGGTCGTAGATAAATAGTTTTCCAGTTCAAAAGTCCATGGAGATTGGAGTAATAATAAATTAATAACCTGCTTGGGAATGCGGTGAGAAGTGAGAACCCCTTCCAATAAGCGAGGGGTTGAAAGTTGAAAGTTGAAATTTTATATTTGAAAAGCTTTGTTTCAAAAGCTTTTCAAACAGAGTTATTTTGCACATAAAACACATAAAAGCACGTCTAAAAAAGGCACGTCTAAAACTCCCACCGTCAGATTTTATTTAGAACTGCGGTGGATTTTTGGCCCAGTGCTCGCTGCAGAATTCGCTAATAAGTTAAACTGTGAATTTTGCCAAAATGTTTACAAAGCTGCTTTATATGCCTATGATGTCCCTATGTGCCCAATGCATTAAATTGGGGATAATCTCTCCTTTTGAAACCTTGTGGATCATGCAAGTGGCTAATATTTTCATACAATCAAATATATATATCAAACCCTTGAGGCCTTGATGACATCGATCTGTCTTATTGTAAAAATGTTTAGTAAACTTTGCGAGTGAGTTTTCGCATGTGTTACGAGCACTACCTGTGGCCTGTGGGAGTGGATGTAGGTTATTGTGTAAAATGTTTTTTTTTTCCTGACAAATGACCAACTTAAATTAAATAAAAAAACAGAGTTGGTGAGATTGTGATGCTGAGGGTGTCCATGTGGGATGTTTGTCTGTCTCACCATATAGTTTATATTTTTTTGATAAATTAGTAAAAATAAATTATTTTTACGTATCAAGGTTTATTTAAAATTATCAAGATACAACTATTACACTTTATTTATACTAAACAAACATGTTTATTGGAGAATTAAACTTAATCTTTTTTTATCCACCCTCTTGTTCTTAAAACAGTGAGAGTAAACAAAATATATACATAATTTGTCCTTAATTAGATTTTTCAAAATCATGATAAAAAGAAGACATTAATATTATTTAACCGGAACAAAATATTGGGGGGCTGTCCATTGAATTATGAGACCCTCTACACCAATCCGGTCAACAAACACGTACTTGCAAGGCAGACAGACGTACTCACCAGTAATCCCCACACGAGCACAACCCATCCTTGAAGTGATGAAACCTCTTGTTGTCCCTCACCACGATCTCCCTCTCCGCCACCTTCGACACCAGCTTCGCCGCGCCGTGACAATCCCCGCACATGCGCAGGTTCTTGCACACCCTTATCGTCGCGCGCCCGCCGACCCTCATCAGCCCGAACGCGATCGCGAGCTTCTCGCTGTGACCCCGCAACACCTCCACCTTCTCCTCCTCCTCCTCCAGCTCATGAAGCACGCACCCCGTATCCGCCACGTACCCGATCCCACTTATCCTCCCCTCCAATTCCCTCCACATCAACCTCGCCTCCTCCGCCTCCGGTCGCGCGTAGTCCCCCGCCACGAACGTATAGACCGTGCCACCGACGTCGGTCCAGCTGCGCCCGGGGTCCTTCGCGAGCCCAATGTCCCTCATTCTCCCCCTCAATTGCCTCACATTGTCCCACATTCGCGCGCCCGCGTACAGATTCGACGCCAGGACGTAATGTTCGGCTTTGTCCGGCTCCAGCTCTAACAATTTATCAGCAACTCTCCTACCCAGGCTTAAATCCCCGTGAATCCTACACGCGCCGAGCAGCGAAGCCCAAATCCTACCGTCCGGCGCCTCGGGCATCTCCTTGATGAGCCTCAGCGCCTCGCCCAGTCGCCCGGCCCGGCCGAGCATGTCTGCAACACACGCGTAGTGCTCTAGTTTTGGCTTTGTTTCATGAAGCGTTTGCATGTCACTGAAGTATTTGAGACCCTCTTCGACCAGACCCGAATGGCTGCAGGCCATTAGAACGCCGATGGAGGTGAATTCGTCGGGCTTCAGGCCTTGCTGGAGCCGCATGTTCTTGAGAAGTTCGAGGGCTTCTGATCCTCGTCCATGGATTCCATAGCCCGTGATCATGACCGTCCATGTCACTGCATCCCTCACCTTCAACCCATCGAAGAATGCACGGGACTGCTCGATGCAACCGCACTTTGCGTACATGTCGATGATTGAGCTGCACACGAACGCGTCGTCGCAGAGTCCCATCTTCAAAGCGAAACAGTGCGCCTCTTTTCCGAGCCTGAGTGCTGATAACTGGGCGCATGATGTCAATGCACTCATTGTGGCAATCTCGGGAGGTTTGAATCTGAGCCGCTGCATCTCCCGGAAGAGTTCGAGGGCCTCGTTAGGCAACCCGTTCTGCGAATAACCGGAAATCATAGCGTTCCAAGAAACCAAGTTCCTCTCCTCCATTCTATCAAACAGTTCCCTGGCAGAGGATGTTCTCCCGCACTGGATGTAAAGAGAGAGCAGCGATATGTCGATGAAGGAATCCATTGCCAGTCCATTCCTTACGATGAAGCCATGAACCGCCTTTCCAAGGTGAAGAAGCTTTAGACGAGCACATGCTAAAAGCAAGCTGCCAATGCTGAACCAGTCAGGATCTAAGCCTGATATAGACATCTCCAGAAACATATCTATGGCCTTCTTTGGGTCTCCGTTCTGCGCGTACCCACCAATAATTGCATTCCGAGAGCTAACAGTCTTGTTCGAGAATCTGTGAAAAACACGGTCGGCGTAACTTAGCGAGCTGCACTTCGCATAGGATGCGATAAGAGCATTGGCTACCAGATCATCAGAATGAAAATCGTTCCTGAATGCGTAGCCGTGTAGTTCCTTCAAGCCTTGCAACTCCGATGGGTTCAAACAAGCCGGCAAGACGTTCAATATAGTGACAGCATTAGCCTTTATTCCCTCCATCTGCATCCGTCGAAGAAGCCCGAAAGTCGTAATTACGTCTCCATTTCTCGCATACCCACTGATCATGGTGTTCCAACAAACAACATTCCTCTGAAGCGATTTCTCGAACAAAAGCTGCGCCTCCGAGAGGCATCCACACTTTGTATACGTATCAATAAGAGCGTTATTCACTCTCAATTCTTGATGGAGAGATAGTTTTACAGCCAGACCGTGAACCACACTTCCCATCTCAAATCTCCCTTCAATGGCACAAACAGGCAGTATTGTCACCAGCGTCGCATCATCAGGTACTAGACCTTCCCCAATTAACTCTCCCAAAACATCAAAACAATCCTCCGAATACCCATTCTCAGAAAAGGCACAGATCAGAGTATTCCAAGAAACCAGATTCCTCTCCAGCATAGTATCGAACACGCGAGTCGCCTCGTCCACGAGCCCGCACTTCCCATACATGGATATCAATGCATTGTTCACATAGACATCCAGAGGCAACCCAAGCTTCACTGCGATTCCATGGACCGCCCGTCCCGCCTCCACAGCCAAAAGCCCCCCACAAGCCTTCATGACACAAGGCAGCGTGAAATTGTCCGGCACGAATCCCGCCTCGGACGAGAGCAATCCGCAGAAAACCGACATCGCCTCATTCCAGAGCTCATTCCGCGTGTACCCGCTGATGAGAGCGTTCCACTGGAACAGATTTCTCCCCTGCAAGCCGTCGAACACAAGGCGAGCGTCCAGAGGCGAGCCGCACATCGAGTACATCGTGATGAGGCGGGTGTTGAGGATGACATCTCTGGCGAGCGAGCTCGATGCGGAGACCAAGACATGGATCTTCCGGCCGATATCAAGATCCCGACACCGTCCGCAGGCCTGTAAAAGCACACTGATGGCTTCCCGGCTACACGCCGGATTGGATTCATTTAAGCTATCCTGCACAAGATCAAGAGCCTGACTGAGTTGTCCGTTTTCACAAAGACCGTTTATCTTCTGAAACACTGGTGAGATCTCGAGCTTCAGTGGACGGGGTGGAGAGACGCGGCCGAAGGTTCTGCTTGAGACCGAGAGACTTGCTTTTACTGAGGCTTGCTGGGAATACCTGTGCTTCTCGCGATTGCTGATAATTTGTTGAAAAGGGAAGTGCAAGTGTGCTGTGGTAGTCCAAGCCATTGAAGCTCAACGATATAAAAGCTACAGCTGTTCTTTTCAATCTTTAGATAAGATATAATGCATATTTATTATACCCTCTCTCTCTCTCTCTCAGAATCAGCAGAGAAGTCTCCTTGACAAATCAGCTGGAATTGGAAGATATAAAATATGAGCGAAAAGCAAAAACAAAAACAACACAGAAAAGGTTAGACTTCTGGCCATACAAGATTTAAAAAAAAGGGTAAAAAAAGAAAAGAAAGAAAAGGACAAAATCATTGACATTGGGATAAAATGTAATTCTGACATTTTTTTTAAGGTGAGATGGCAAAATCAATTCATATACAAGCTCTGACAAAACAGAGAGAATACAATGGGCAGAAACTCGAGGTCAGATTTCCTGTTAATGCCTGGATATAACTCTGTAATGGGGTTCCCCTATTTTTCTCACTTCCTGCATGTACAAGGGGATGAAGCTCCCCCAGGCCAAAAAGAATTAGAGCAATGTGCTCCGTCGATAGTCCCAAAAGATTGTAAACCAACACTCCACCAAATGGGAATGAAAGAATGGGCCCGTGCCAGCGTGAAACAAACACAGGAAAATGCCAATAACTGTTCGGGAGGAGAGGATCAAAAATGGTTGCCAAAAACTTTCACTGAGCTGATCATGGGGCTTTGGACCTATGAACTTCTGATTTCTCTGTGCGGCACATACAGTCCGGGCAGGGGTAAGTGTATGCCGAATCAGTTGGTCGTCTGATCTCAATCCCCTTGGCATCACTCTGAGCTCGCATGCTTGCCATGTGACGCTTGAAGTCCTTCCATCTGCAGAGGAAAAATACAGGAATAAGGAAAAAACCGAAAAACGTGGAACGGCAGCACATAAAGAACATTGACAAAAAAAAAAGATCCAAATCAGACAAATAGCTGGATATTAAACAATCAATTATGTAAAGTTTTGCAATGTTGAGGACAAGAGATATAGATGATCCAGAGTATCACACAACAGCAACGATAATATCATGCCTTGTCCCATGTTGACCTCTTGAAAGGATGGAACAAAATTTTGTAATCTGTTAACCTGTAGTTGGTGCAGGGAACCTAGCCTTTAAGTCGGTCACCAAGTGATCCAAAAAAAAATATTTATACATTGGCCACAAGAGGTGCATTTTCTAAGGCTGTACCAATATATAAGTGTATCACTGCAAAGAAGGCAACATGCACTTCTGTATAAAAAGTTGATAAAGATGCATGCTTCCTCTTTCACTCTTGAAAGGATGGAACAAAATTTTGTAATCTGTTAACCTGTAGTTGGTGCAGGGAACCTAGCCTTTAAGTCGGTCACCAAGTGATCCAAAAAAATATATTTATACATTGGCCACAAGAGGTGCATTTTCTAAGGCTGTACCAATATATAAGTGTATCACTGCAAAGAAGGCAACATGCACTTCTGTATAAAAAGTTGATAAAGATGCATGCTTCCTCTTTCACTAATATGATCTTCAAGTTTTTCACTTCAAGCAATTTCAAGAATAACGAGGATGACAGTAATATGATACTTAGAAACACTAAATATTGATAACAACAAAGAGATGACAGAATGTTGTGGGAAATGACTGTAGAATGTCCAATAGATGGACAAAAATGACATTGTCTCACAACAATGCAATGCAATCTATATCCGGTGAAGAATTGATACCTGAACCAACAAAACAAGGGGGAAAATATGACTAGAGAAGAAAATTAATGCTAAATATGCATGGGTATTCAGTTTCCAAAGGCATAAAATTTATGGGGCAAGAAAGCTTGGAACCACAACTTGAATGAAACAGTATGCAATTAACCGTCATTCTAGACCAAATGATTCTGCATATCACAATACAAAAATGCAAAATAAAATGGTGGTGTCATATGTATAAATAAATATACAAAAGGGGACTATGACGAGGTATACCCAATATTAGGATTGTCAAACAACAAGGCCAGCTTCCTCTTATCAGGTTTGATTGTCTTAGAATGCCCACCATTTAAATATCTTCTATGGCCAATCAAGAAGTGAGGAAAATTTCCCCCTTGAGTCGTCACAAACACTTCACTGTAAAGACAAACAGTATAATCTATTGCAGCCATCCTGGAAGAGAAATTCTGCAAGGAATGACCAAAGTTAGAACCGAAAAAAAAGGTGCCTAGACAATTAACTCAACATGCAACACAGGACAAATCAATTCAGAGACATCCTTAGAAGCAAAAAATAACCATACTTTAAAGGGGGCAAGTTCTTCTGGTGCTGCCAGTGTCTCCTTGGTTTGCAGAAGGGGAAACATTTCAAGAAGTGGAACCATATTTGTCTCTGCATTGTAAATCTTCCCAGATGCCAAATAAATAGACGTGTTGTTATCAAAACCCATGCCTCGAAGCATTAACCCTACCTATAGCCCAGAAGAGGTGACATGAGAAATTTCATTAAAAATAATTATCAAGCAGCAGTCATCAGAATGATGAAACCACCACGAAACTATTCAGAAGAATTTAAATTAAAGACACTTAAAAATTGATATCTGAATGACAATTTTAACACTGTTAATTTAAGTTATGAAATTTTAAAGGGTTACGAACACTCCAACAATCAAGGGTAAAGTTGTAATCTTTTATATGGTGGGGGATTAAACCCAACCGCTGTTGGGTTAGCTTCCCAAAGTCGAACAAAAATTAATTGTGGGGGGTGAGATACAATAAAGCCAATTGTTCATTTGGAAAGAGGTTTCCAAATATTAATTTTTTTTAAAGAAGTCATCTCTAAACATTATTTGAAAAGTGGACATCTAGGAAACTGGGTGGCTTCCTAGACGAGTCTCATCATCAAAAAAAGAAGCCATCATCTTTGGACCATTGCTTATTGTTTATGGTAAAGCTGTCAGCTAAAGGGTCTTCAGGCATTACAGACGATTTGCAGTAGATTCCTCAGCAGACCTTAAATGTGTGTGCAAAGAAATGTTTAATTTACAAAATGGTGCTTGGTTAAGTAAAACAGAAACATTAAATCCAAACATTAAGAAAATGTCTATATCGTGCCATCTTATCTAGAATATATTAATGTTCTTAATATCGTTCCTACATGCATAATCAAATGAATTACATAAACAAAGTTTTACAGGTCGGTTACTGAAAGAACAGTCATTTTAGGATAGCTTTGCTTTTATAAGCATAAAATGGGACTGACAATAAAATTAAACACTTTTTACCTCCAAGGGACTAAGGGGACACTTCCCATTCATCCTAATTGCTCCAGGCCGTATGATACGACCAGCTCTTGTGAACTTTCCTCTCCATCCTCTCTCCCTTGCTGCATTCATTTCATGCTTTTCTTGCTCTCCACCATCATAAATGCAACATGAGAAAGCAACCATATCCTGTATGCTAGGAAAATAAAGATACATTTACTACTCTCGGTACTGATGAATTAAAACAAAGAAAACATGAATTTTGAACTTTTAAATCAAGGAGATAAACCTCTTCAAAGCGAAGATGTACTGCAATGTATCTTCCATTGTTGTGTTTACTATGCTTTTTCATTCGAGTGACCAAGCTTTCTGCAAATGTTGCAATCGGATCTGAAAACCGTAATGCCTCATAGTTTGCCAAACATCTTAGACGCTGAATTGCTGGAGGGGCATCTATTGACAATCGATTTGCAAATGGAGCAATCCTAATAAGCCTGATAAAGTTCATTATGGAAAATCAAATCAGAATCTAATATGAGTAGATGATTTCAGGTAGGGAATACACGCATAAATTTAAAAATTGATAGTTTTCGAATTTAGCAATAGGATTTCTACATTGATTTTCTGTTTCTCTACACTTACAGCATATTGTCATTTCCTACATTCAGAAACATGTCAAAAGGTCAAAAACATCGACAAAGGCTGGGGTGAATAAAACTCACCGTTCTTCGACCAACTTCGGAAGAACATCATCCTTGTAATATTTAATGGATGACCATGCCTTCACTCTAAAGTTGAAAACATTACTCATATTGTGACCGAAACGATCCATTATATATCCAGGCAAACTGTTGACCACCCGTACTTCAGTTTTCAAAGTACTGATAAAATGCTCTTCGTCATAGATGTTGTTAAATTTACTGTGGAAATAAAGAAAACATATGTTACAATTGCTACAACATCATATTTAGAGGATATAGACCAGCCAAACATAAGAAACCATCTGATATGTATATTGAAAAAAAATACTAAGTGAACTCAAGTATCAAGATCATGCAAAATACAGGAAAATGCTGATGTTAAGCATGAGCAATAGTTTTCACATGGTTCTTTGAAACAGAAAAGTCAAAATCTTTCAGCATTGTATGAATCATTCTTGGAAATGAAATGATAAATTTTTGCATTTCGCAAAATATCAAGAAGGCAAATAAATGGCGGTAAGTTGGTCCTCACTGCAGGGCAACAGAAGAACTTTTAAAGGGATCATATGATCACAATACTTCACTTTCCAAACATGCTAATGTATCAGTTTGAAACTCCTAATTAAAAATCCTTGGCAGGAAGTTCTGCTGATAATTAGACACTGATGTTCCCTCAATATTATCTTGCTTCTCAATCTAATCCAGATGCAATGTCTAACCCCGCGTTTGTGTAACGGAATAAGGGAGTATAAGGGCGGTATAAGGGTGGTGTAAGAATGGATAGGAAAAATAGTTGTTTGTTTGAAGGGTATAACTTGGCATTACTAAGCCAGTTTAAACGAGTATAAGAGAGTATAACAATTCTAAGCAACCCCTAGGATAAGCTATACGCACCTTATCTATTTCCATGGGCCCACATGTCAAATCAACTTTTTACACATCATCACATCAAATCACCTATCAACACCTCTTATACATCAATGGGCCCACATGTCAAATCAACTTTTTTACACTTTATTTATATTTTATTCTTTATCAAACAAACAACTCAACCTTTATTCTTACGTTTTCCAATAAGAATAAAAAAAATACAACCAAACAGAAAATCTTTTATTCTTGTAGATTTGTTATCTATACTGGCATAGTTATCTATCCAGAATAACTCAATTCCGCTATCCAAACGGGGGGTAAGAGTTCACTCAATCAGTTCATGCTTGACCATGTAAGATCACCTGATGGAACCTGAACAACATTATTGAGTAGTGGATCTAGGGCCGCGTCAGGCACATGACTAACAACAGAAAGCTAAAAGGACTCATCCACAGCCAGACTATAAAAAACCTATTTTGTGATTCTTGATGCTAAATATCATGTTCTTTTAAGCATTACAAGGGATTTGGAATAATTAGTTAGATATTTTTCAAATATGTCTGTGATGCATTGATGAAATGCACTTTTGGAAATTCATTCTCTAATTCTGTATTCCTCGAGTCATGATTCTAAGTCAGATTCAGTATTTAGCCCCAAATATTTATCCCAAACAATTATCATTGATCTGGGTTCAACTGGGAATTTGTGAAATCTGATGTAATAGGAAAAAGGGATCAAAATCACAGAACCATGCTTAAAGTAAAGCAGTATCCCTGATTTATGATTTAAGTTCAAGAACCTCCGTGGGTATACTCCATTTAAAAGTATCTTTTTGTTTTTAAGAAACCAAAATTCTATTAGAATTGATACCTGGTATATTCTGGCAAGAAAAAAGTAGAATTGGAGGCGCGGTAGATGAGCAGTCTACACAGTGTATCCAAAAAACACAAAAGAAGCTACAACAAAAGGGAAAACCAACACTGGCATCTAATCAGCCCCGCTTCTTTTCTAATAATCCCCATCCTCCATATTCAGTCAAACACCACCAGTCACCTTTGGACCATCTTACATGCTGTGGTCCCACTAGATATTTAGCCCCATCCTTAACCCCAATGTTCTCCTTGTAAGGAATGGCACCTTTGAAAACCACCTAAGATCTCAAGAGCCATATAACCCAGCAGTCGACCGGGATACACATTTGGGAGACCTATGCTTTCATGCCTCTATCCTCCTTTTTCTTAAAATCCTTATCGGCCGTCCACCTATCCTCAAGAGTATTTAAACCATTTTTTAAGCCAACCATCTAGCCCATCTGCCGCTCGCTTTCGCTAAAGGACGGTTACAAAACAGGTGACACACCATCTCCATGTCTCCTAAATATGGCCTAAAAATAGAATGTGCAGCCACACATGCTACACTCATACGCACAAGGGACGTCTGTGTTTTCCCCAACTATCCATTTGGACCTATACTCAATAAATCTACCCATGTAGGTGAGCCACATGAATCCCCATAACCTTTAAAATTAACTTACTACAACTTAAGAGGGAAGTGGGGGCATCAAAGTCAGATGACAACCTATATCCTTTCATCTGACAAACAGATGGTATATTTAAACATATTCACATATGGCTCTTGTAGTATGGATGTTCAAGTCCGAATGTACATAACATTATCCGATACTGAATTGAGTGGGTGAGATTCACAGAAGGAAAGACAAAAATGGCATATCATGCCCACATCCATGTCGCATCAATAATGTTGTGTAGAAACACTAACTGATGGAAACTATGTGATGCCTATTTATAAGACAAAAAAGCACTTATTTGACAATGAATTGACATATCAAAAGGCATTCTAATTGTGCATCACTGGTATGAAAAGGGAGAAAAATTTCAATGCACCTTGGGTCTCTCCAAACACTGTGAAAATGAAAATTTGGAATCACAAGGGTTGCATTCAAATACCCAGCCACAGCCACTGCATTGCATATCTACAAGCATAAAACAAAAAACTTTCTTCAGATAACCAAAAACATAATGTACAACAGCATTTGCTTATTGAACAAAGAAATCAAGGGAGAGAGAACAACCGATGTCCTTTGTTGATTTAAGCCACCATTTGCCTCAACGTATAAATATCCATTTGAATCAGGTAAACCTATAAGTGGAGTCACAATATTTTAGTGATAACATCATATTAAATCATTCTTTTTTCCAAACTTAGAAACTCAACTTTCAATGTTGAACGAGGGGGTGATAGCACTGCCAGGTTGTTTGGGGTTGGGGACATCTCTTATGCCCTCACCCCCTTGTTTCTTTATTTTCTTTTCTGTAATAGTTGTTCATGGGTTTTATTTTAACTTAATGATATCACCATTTCTTCCACACAAAAAAAAGGCTGAAGTAAGATGCAAGAGAAGAAGGAAGGAGGAACAACTAAATAAAGAAGCAGGAAAAGAGGGGAAAAGAACAAAATTTGAGAAAGGACTAAAACAATAAAAAAAAATTCAGCATATGTCGTACACAAGGTGATGTCCAACAAGCAGATACCTGATCATTAAACTAAAATTGCATTACATAAACCAAGAGTCAAGTTTCCTTTTATGATTGCAATACTAAATCTAGATGATTTATTGAATAGAAACATAGTACAAGAATACATTGGAAGGTTGAAAAGATTATTTACTTTAAGTCTACAAGTGCCCAATGAAAAAATTCAAAGTTTCCAAGGGAAATGTTTTATGCATATCTCATTAGTTGTACAATATTTGCGGGACAAATTCAAATAAAAACCATTTGGTACCTTAAGTTTCAAAAAGATTTTAATGCTTGAAGATATGATCAGGGAAAGAGATAGCACCATGCACTGATTTTTGGACAATTTTTTAGGAAATATTTGAGCCTTACATTATAACGGTGAAACTTAAAGTTGCATGGGATCCTAATTATTTGAGCCATACAGTTAGCCATCACAAGGTGGCAAGCACCTGTTCATCTCTATAAAATACATGCCTTCTTGAGGTGTATACATCACATGCCTCAATGGATTGAATACGTACAAGTACTTTAATAGCATGATATTGACCCTCCATTTCTGAAATAAAGCACCGGTTAATTGACAAACTAGAAATTAGGAAACAAGATGGGGATTATATTTCATATTTTTTATTCCAAGATTCCCTTCGAGTACCTAATAGCATCGATTCTTCAAATTAATCATATCATAATAATATTGCATTTCAATTATTTAAAAGTCATATATCAACATTGTCCTGTGTTCGACATTAGGACATAACCATAACATTACTGCACAGATAAATACCATGAACACAAGATCATAACAGTTTCCTTTGAGTATCTGCTTTCCACAAACTGAGAGAGAATTTATCTCATGCAAAACTACACCCTATTTTTCAGAATTCGTATTATAAGAGAGAGAAATCTACAGTATTTTAAAGAAACCAAATAATATTTACATGTGATACGAGTTGAGGTATGAGCCAAAAGTTTAGTTCAAACAATCTATCCGGAAAAAAATATCTTCCAAATGAACAGTTAAACATCAACTTTCCATTTATAGGGTGAAGAGCAGGGAACCAATTAAATGAAAAGCTTGTTTAGTAGTTATCACATACAAACAAGTATAAGTTTCCACTATCATCATCTGAACATATTCCGTGTTTATAAAACAATATGAAATCTCATCATTCAGTAGAAAGGATATGAACAATAAAGATAGTTCTTACCTACTGTGGTTGTATTAATGCACGGTCTCCACTCAGCTCCTTTATTGGTGCGTTTCCATACATTAGCTAACTGACAACAGGCCAAAACAAAAAGCAGATGTTATAGGTAAAAATGAAAAGAAAAAAAAACATGAGATGAAAAATAAAGGAACATTTAAGTACTGCAAGCAGTACAATTGTTCGAGGTTTTCATACTAATCAAAACAAAAAACAGTTTTTCATTCATTATCCAGACATTTCAGCCCAGAGGCTAAATGGAGCGTGCATCCCTTGAACTTCCCAAGTAGTCACAAATCATCTCTTCGAAGGGTACTACACAATTCATTTCCCACTATGAATGAATTAACAACAATTTTAAAAAGGGAGAAATCAATCACAATCTGTAACCCAGGGAAAGAAAACAAAATAGGCCTTTGAAAGTAACACTAATAGACTATTCTTATTTGAGAGAAGAAAAAAAATATCACTTTGCAAAAAAATTTTGAGGGATGCAACATGAGGACTTCCCAGGGGCATAGTAACAAAGTTCGTGTACGGCAAATGTTCGGCTAGTGTTTTTCGGTACGGTGCGTGTACATTCGTGAATCATACGGAATAGATACGGAAAATATACGGGGACATACAAATATGATATAAATCATGAGTAAACAAAAATATCAAACTATATTTTATTATCCTAATAGAATGTTGAACCACAAATAAAATTTATTATCAAATGTATTGAACACTAGCATTCAAAACTTTTATTTTAATAAAAAAGATTAGCACAAAATTAAAACATAAATAAACATATTATAAAATATTAGCATTTTTAATTCTACAAAATATAAAAGATAATAATGAAAATAAAAAATCTAATACTAAGAATAAGTAAACTATAATATAATTATTTTTTTAAAATAAAAATGAAATCCACTGAAAGGAAGACACGTAAGTGTGGAAGACAAATAAGTGTTGTTAAAAAAATATATTATATTATAACCCATGAGTAAACATGAAAAAAAAACCTTTCAATTTTAATAATAATAAAAAAAAGTAATAATGAATAATGATGAGAGTGTCAACATGTGTACCAACCCTTTGAAAAGATTTTTGAAAACAAATATTAAAATACTTTGTCAAGTCATATCATATTCAATAAAAATAAATAAATAACAAGTTAACAATACCACTTATGAATTGTGACTTGTCTCGACATAACAAAATAAATGGTCTCTCATCGACCTCAGAAACTCAAACAAGGTAAAAACCAAAATCCAGCAAACAGGGTAAATAAACGAACCAGGAAAAGATTTGTGATTTGTGAAGAGTGAAGACTGAAGACGGCGTCACTGCGGCGATTTGGGGGCAGGGCAGAGGAGGAGGCCGGACTCCGGAGGCAAATCAGTCGTCGTAGGTCGTGAAGGCCTTGAATTTTGTGAATGTTTTTTTTTTAAACTGAGAAGAAGATAAATAGTGATCCGAAAAATCCGTTCCATACGGATTTGGTACAGATTTTCTGAATATTCGAAAGATCCAGCGATTTAACGTATATTCGGCCGTTCTATCCGGGGCACCCTAATCGGCGAATTTCACCGAATATTAGGTGAAGTTCGCCGAACTTTGTTACTATGCCCAGGGGGTCACTCACCCTAATACTACTCTCTCGCACACTCTTATACTATTCACAACATCAAAAGTTGTTACAAAGCTAAAGCTGCAACTCCACTTCACCATAACTAGTGGAATGCTTTTCATGGATCTGGACAAAACAAGTTTGCCGCCTCCAATCCTCATGTTGTCCAACTAGAAACCCCCCTTTTGCCAGTGTGGGAAACCATTTCAAAAAAGTCTTATGGTGCAATGCTCATCAGATGGTGCCCGCACGAGTTTAAACGGATAAAATAGTTACTAACCAGTGCACACAAGAGATTTTCATTAAAATATCTATCAATGCATGTACATAACTACATATCAAGTGGCATCTATTGATAATGTCCAGTATACAGAACAATGATTGGCAAAGGGACTGTTCTCCAAAAATGCTAAACAACGTCATGCTCAATGACATAGTAGTATCTTTTCATGAAACCATGGTCTCCTCCATTTCTCATGCTGTCTGAGAAACTTAGCAATCCGACAAAAACTTCCCAATTTCCAGTGTGGGAGACCATTTAAAAAAAGTCTATATTGTGTTCCTCATCAGGCGATACGCACATGAACCAGATAAATTATTAACTAACCAGAGCCCACAAGAGATTTTCATTCCACCATCCATCGGTGCTCATCCATATCAAATCATATCTGTTGATATTGTCCAACATTCGAAAAAATAGTCCAGAAATGGACTAATATATACTAAATGCGGAACAACATCATACTCAATGACAGTACCATATCTCATGAACCCATAATATTCTGATTGAAATAGAACACAACGGATCCCAAACACTTGGTCTGCACATGGCAATGAGGACCTCGGTCAAATTCAAATGCAGTTCTCAAGCGAGTTAAATTATATTCTTCCAACTGGTGGAAATAAAGGGGGAAAGACAGGCATTCTTCAGTCCGTCCAAGGTCTAAACCAATTCTTTACGAGGATTGTCACCTCTATTCAATGGACCCAATGTACACGCATCACACAAACCCCTAACGCATATCAAATCAACTGTTTCAGCTAATGGCATACACCACACATGATCCAGATGCAACCCTTACACCACAAGAAGCGCACAATTCGCAACAAAATCACAGAGAGGGAGAGAGAAGGAAAAATAAAAAAAACACTCACAGCATCGCCGGAGGAGTTATCAGCGTCCATCTCCGGCCGAAGCCTCCGGTAAACCTCGGGACTCCGGTACACCGACCCCTTCGGAGGCCTCGACATGACGTTCGGCACAACAGAGTCGATCGACACGGTCCCCATGTAGAACAGCATCCCCGCGATGTAAAGCAGCGGCGCGAACAGGAAGATCCCCTGCCTCCGGAGGACGAGCGAGAGCGCCGCCCACGCGAGGCGGTGGAGAGCCGATCGGGGCTGCTGTGAAGCCGAGGAGAACCTCCCGGACCTCGCCCCGGAGAGGCGACGGCGGGGGGAGCGGAGCGGGGAGGTTGGAGGGGAAGGGGTGGTGGTGGTCGGGGATGATGAGCCACCTCCTCCGCCGCCGCCGCCGCCGCCGCCGCTGGATATGCGGATGTAGGGTTGCTTCTGGGACATCTGATGCGCATTTGGGCTCCTCCTCGGGATCGTTGTTTTTTTTCTTTAGATCGGTATGTCTGTTATTTGTTATTTGTTTTTAGGGTTTTGTGTATTTATATATACATTGTTTGATTGGAAAAGAAAGGGTGACGACGAAGGAAAGGGAGATGAAGGAGGTGGTGGTGGTGGTGGCGTTTACGAGGGGTTGTCGAAGGGGGGCACGTGCGGGGCAGCGTGGGCGGGCTTGCTTTGTGGAGTAGGTTTTTGTATTATTTTTATTATTGTTTATTTTATTATATATTATTATTGGTGGGGCTTTGTTTGAGGGAGTGCTTATAAAGAAAGCGAGGGAGGAGCTTGTGATGACATGACATACAGGGACAGCTCAAATGTGGTCAATGAGAGGGAGGGATTTTTTCTTTTTAATGATGAATCTTTTTATTATTTTTTTGGGGGACGACGGATTTTTCGATAGAGAGGATCTCGGAATGTCATTTTTAATTTTAGTGTATTTAATCTCCTGGAAAACAGAATTTGATTTCAATCCGAATCTAATAACTTGAAATTAGAGAAAGTTGACCTAAATTTAAACCGGGCCAACTTTCAATTCTGAGCTTACTTCAATTTCAATGCATTGGGTTTGGTTCTAATTTTATTCTGATTCAGATTTATTAGATTTAAGAATGAGTTGAAAGATTAGAACTCTAGCAAGAAATTGAATATTAAATTGAAAAAATTAATTTTGAATATCAGAGCTCTAGCGTCAAGTTGTAATATAACATATAAAAATGTTACTCCAATTGATTGTTAAAAAAAGCTAAATATGAGCCCCACCTATTAGGTGTTATTTTTTAAGTTAATTATAATTAGTGTTTTGGCTAGTTAAATGTGAGTCCCATTGCTTATTTTCATTGAAGAATTTAAAAAAATATATATTTGAGAGGTTAAATAGGTGGAGAGGTGGGGCTCACTATTATTTTACTTATTTTATTATTATTATTATTATTGGATATTGGAGGAACCTCCTCACGTTGATCATTCGGTGGAGCTCGGTAAGTTGCCTCCGCCTATCTACCCCGATGATATCGTATTAATTGTTAGCTAAGATACTCTTTTATTTCTTTTGTTTATATCTTATATGATCTTATCTCCCACTATTCTATCTCCCTGGGATTGTAAATTTATTTCATAAATAATTTTCATTTTCTTAAAGTCAAAAAAGATGTAATCGATTACTTACTATCTTTAGTTGGTTTTTTATGCACCTAATAGTATCAGTTTTAAGTCTATTTCTTGTGTTTAATAAAAAACTTTATCATAAGAAAATATCATTTAATTATTGTTGATTATAAAAAAAAATTAAAAGATTATAATTAAAATTTGATCCTACTAGAATAATTACATTTCTGGTTCCCCCATTGCTTTGTTGGGACTCTAGATGTGAAGAAATGCATTGTAGAAGACACTCTGGCCACCAATGTGTTGCATCCACTGATTCCACTCATGGCGTGCCGGAAGGGAAAACATCTACATTGCCAGAGATTCACAGGAATACAACCGGGATAAGACAAATATTGATATCTGCTTTCATTTCCATGATCACATTTATTTCTGTATCTGAAAACAAACATGTATGATGTGAAATACATATACTTTAATAAATAATAAACTAACTCGTGGCCCCACATTACCTTGGTCAAGTCTAATTGGGGCCTTTTTGGATATGAGATTAAAGTAGCCTTTGGTAACAGGTTTCTAGGTGATGCTTTTTAATTAATTAATTAATAGAAAGTTAAAACCGTTAGAAAATGGATTCACAGAGGTCATTAATAAAACAAGAGATCAAATATATAAACGAAACACCATAACATAAAGAACACAAAATATGTAGTTCGGCTTATGTTTACATTCATAGGGGATACGAAAACAAAAAATCCATCATAATAGTCGAGATATAAAAAAAAAACTTACAAAATTCTCATGGAGTTAATCTCCCTTGAATTTTCTCAACATCTCTCATGTGGATCTTCATAGATTCACTTTAAATGTTTTTTTTGAAGGAAATGTTAGACTATATAAGTTTAATAAGAGTTACAATAGTCTGAATTCTGCCTCAAAACAGGAAGGGAGAGAATAGACATAGGAACTTGATTCACTTTAAATATTAATGAAAAGTAAATCTTAATTAACCAACCAATTAGGTGTCCACTCGAATATGTTTTTACTATGACCATCCGAGGTGATACACCGGATCGAGACATAATCTGAACAAAAAGTGTTACAAAATACGTTTCATAAAGTAGACTTAATTAAAAAGTTATTTATAACTTTTATTATAAAAGATGATGTTTTTTAAAAAACGCTAAAAATGTACTTTTATGTAATAAAATCTATTTAAATCATTTTATTTAAAATTTTATTTTTCTAACACGTTTTCAAATGTTATTTATCTGCCATCTGATTCTCATAATTTTTTCGCTTTAAATGTACAGTCTTATTTAAAGTCGTGATGTTTGATAGGAACTATAGATTTTAATAAATTATTCAGAATGTTTAAAAATGCATGTATATTTAATATTATAGAACAATCGATGCTTTTGAGTTTTTTTTGTCGTGCTTTGGATTTTCAGGCAGTGATTGATTATGTGTTTTGTTGGTTATTTGATTTCACCAACTAATAAGGATAACCCAGGGCAGACTAAGGTATAGTTTGGCAACATGTTTAGAAGTATTTCTACAAAAAATTCCTTTTAGAAAAAGTTACTTATAAAAAAGGAACTTCTTATATTTGTAATAGAAGCTGTTTGGGAGTAAATATTAATAAATGCTTTCAAAAAGTAATTTTAAAATAGAAATAACATGAATTGTCTAAAATACCATTGCACCCATGTTATACAATTATCTTAATAGATCAATATAAATAAAATAATATAATCAACTACTATATATATCTTAAATACTAACAAACTTTTTATAACCACACAATTGGTTACAAAATCAAACTAACAAATCCTAACAATTAAAATACTAACAATTTTATTTTGAATAAAAGTAGATATTACTAACAAATTTATTTTAAAAACTAAAAGATACTAACAAACTTATTTATTTTTAAAATAGAAAAGAACCTAAACTAACAAATCTAAAATAAATCCTAGATTTGTCATATATCTCCTAATGAGATAGGTGAGAGAAAATATATTTTATATAACACATAAAATCCATGTTTAGTTCAAGAATAGAGCTAGAATAAATGAGAATAAATAAGAATAGTTTTAAAATTGGTGTTTGAAAGGCTGGAATAAATGAAAATTAGTATGTCAGAATTAACTGATATAAAATGGTATATGGATTCCAGCCAATCCTTAGAATTAAGTTATTCTAGCCAAATAAAAAATCACTTTATTTTTGTATATATTAAAATAGTAATAAATCTTAGAATAACTTAATTCAACCCGAACATGGGCAAAAGGTTTTTTGAGAGTTTGTAAAATTTCATAAGGGTATTTTTGTCAAAATATTAATTTTTTTTTAACTTCTACAGAAGTGAAAAAACTCCTTCTATAGAATGAGTTATTTTCTCCTTCTGGAAAGAGAAGTTTTTCTCCTTCTGCAGAAGGAGAAGTGGCAGTTATCAGGTTCCCAAACGCGATCACTTCTCCTTTTACAGAAGGAGAAGTGGTTCAGAAGTACTTCTGAGCAGTTGCCAAACGGTACCTAAGGAAATGACTTCCCCAAGGAGAAGTCCCCAAGTCCAACTGTTTCAGAGTTTTTTTTTTTTTTTGGGTAATCCGGGTTGTTAGAAAATTAAGTAGGACAGTGAGAATAACTTAATAAATTTTTAAAAAGTCATCAAAATAAAAATAATAACTAATGATTTAATCTATTGATTTCTTTTATAAATAAGTGGTGTTAGTTGACTTTTTCAAAACTCAGTTTACATTTAAATCTTGTGCTAGGTAATTATATTTTTAGAAATTTTAAAATGTGAGAAAAATAGTTTGAATGGGTGGGGTGAAGAAATACGAATGCATAACCGATAAAATCATTTGGATTTGTATTAGTGTTTTATTGATTTTTTATTGCAGATTTTGTATTATTGCAGATTCAAATAAAACCTTAGATATTATTTGGGGTAGCTCCACATTCAACCTCGACTCGCACTTGTTATGGTTTTTTAATGTATATCTTAAATAACAAAATATGGATTTCTATATGATATAAAGTATACTTTAATGTATACCAATTTACATTAAAAAAATTATATTACATTTTATTAAATGGATTACACACATCTTTAACAAAATAGAACTGCACTATATATACAATTTACATGTAACAATATGAATTCAGATTTTTAGAAATATTGTTTGATTTTGATTATTTTCAACGTTCATTGACCGGTTTTTTGTTTTAATTTACTATTGAATTGTGATAATTATGTGGAACTTTAATTATTATGAATTTTTAGTATTTTAGTACTCACTCGGACTATCATATTTTTAGTACTCACTCAGGCTCTTCTCGATGTATGATGACAGGCAGAATTTGTCAAGGAAGCGCCGTTGTCACACCACTCGAGATGTCAATGTTGTAACTGATCTCCGTTGCCGGCTATGAGGCAGGCGAGGACGATGAACAAAATTATTTTTAAAAGTTTGATGAAATTTTTGACTGGCAAAATTTGTCAAGAAAGGGCCACTGTCACACCACCCGAGATGTCGATGTTGTAACTGACCTTCGTTGCCGGCTACGAGGCAGGCGAGGACGACGAACAACATTATTTTTAAAAGTTTGACGAAATTTTTTTCACACAGAATACAAAGCATTGAGAGATATAGCTACGATTTAATAAAGAAGGCATGTGTTTGGCAATACAGATGGGGTTAAGAATTTGATGTTGACATTAACTTTTATCCAAATATATAATGAGACACTGGGGTCCCTTTGTCCGTTCAATTGCAGTTGAGGTTCTTTTACTCAAATATATAGCAACAACAAATTAATATGTTACCTGATCCACCTAGGCCAGCAAGAGTTGTTGCAGGTCCTCACCCTTTTCACTCAAATATAAATCAAGAAGAAGCCCAGTGTTTTCACATATGTCAAATTCTAAAGGCTAAAACCTATGAGACATTAGTGAATGGATGAATCAGTTGAAGATCTATAGTTTTTTATAAAATATATTTAGAAAATACTTATAAAAAAGTGATTCACATGATACAAAGACAAGAGATTATAAAAGACTTACAATATCATGTTTGAGAAAGATCCCTTCCTCTTCTTCTCTTATCCTAGCTATTACATAAGATAACTTAGAGATTTTTTTTTTTTGATGCCCCTTATGTTATGCTTCCCCTTTTATAGTTTTTCTTATCCTCTGGATTTCAAGGGTCTTGAGATCCAATGTCTTTTCACTTTTGATTGAAGTTTTGTCTTTTTTAGTCATTTTTTAGTGGAGGTATCACTTTTTGTCTTTCACTTTAACTTCCTTGAAGAGTGCTTGTTTCGTTCTTTTTATTTAGTGGATTGAGTGGAGGTATCCACGTCCTGTCTTTCACTTTATTCCCCTGGGGAGTGTTGCTTTGTTCTTTTTTTAGTGGATTGAGTAGATGTGTCACTTCATGTCTTTCACTTTATTCCCTTGGAGAGTGTTGCTTTGTTCTTTTTCTTTAGTGGATTGAGTAGATGTGTCACTTCCTGTTTTTCACTTTATTCTCTTAAAGGGAGTGTTAATATTGTTTTATTTTTTTCTTTAGTGAAATGTTTTCTGTATAGGAGTCCATGTGTTGTCTTGCTTTTGATTGAGCATATCCATGAGTGAATAAACTATGTCAATGAGTGGATAGAGTTGCTCTGTGAATGGATTTGGTGGATAGTTTTATCCTATTTTTTTAAGAATAATTTATGTTCATCCTTCTGCTAGATTAAATTCATCTTCTTAAAAATCTGTAGGCATGTCATAATTTTAGAATTTTCATTTTCAATCCCTGGGGAGCATATTGCTATTGTTCCCTGAGAGCTTGTTGTCACTTTATCCCCTCAATTCTCATTTTCCACGTGTTCATACGCTTTTAATTCAATTGCTTCTCTACTAAATTTTGGGAATTTCTTTAGCATATTCTTCAATAATGGATGCTTTTAATTTTTTCATAATTATCTTCTTTTACTTTTCTATAAATTGATCATTTATAGCCAGATATTTTTCTCAAGATCTATAATTTTATCATGGAAGAGATTATGTTCAATTCTTCTTTTCTTTGGAAAATGGAATAGTTGGATAGGTGGGGAAAATGAGTGAATAAACCCACGTTCCTATTTGTTTTGCAAAGAATAAATTAATATATCTATGTCAAAATAGATGCGATTAAGTTAATATTAAGATTTGAGGTTCTTATTGAAATAGTGTTATTCCACCAAATTTTTTCCGTTGGTATGAGAAACCCACACATTAAATCAACTGTCATCATCCAAAAAACTTGTTTGTTTTGCAAAGAATAAATTAATATATCTATGTCAAAATAGATGTGAATAAATTGATATTGATATTTGAGGTTCTTATTGAAATAGTGTTATTTCACCCAATTTATTCTATTGATACGAGGAACTCACACATCAAATCAACAGTCATCACCTCTTATAAATCATAACCCATATGTTAAATTATTTTTCACATTTTATAAATTTTTATTTGCATTTTATTTTTATTTTTTTTATCCACAATCAAACAATTAAAAACGTATATCATAATGTTTTTCCATGAGAATGACTAAAAAATACAATCAAATTAAAAATAATTTATTCATTTTCTATAATGAAATAATTTTCTATATATAAAAAAAATCTTATGTCACTACCCAAACCATGATAAAAAAATATAAATTAAAAAAGGAATATGTTAGACTATTTTTTTTATAGTCCAAAACGCATACCACACATTTTATTTAAAAAAAAACAATAAACAGTGCTTAATGATGTAAATGCTTTGAAAAAAATGTATGTCGCTTTATTTCGAATTAAAAACCCATTTTTAATATGTGTAAGAAAATATTAACAATGTGTATTAGATATTATATATGGTTCATTAGATTTTTAATGATGCATATAAGACCATATTTTAGACTCTAAAAAAGACCGAGTCTAATAACGCCCAAAAGAAAATATATGTGGACCTAGTCTCGACCTCATGAGGACCTGGGCATAATTTGGTTGCACCGTTGCACGATTGGATAGCTTTTACGTTTGTAAGAAGTTACTTCTTCAATCGTGCAACCAAAGCGATTTTCATATTTAAGGCAAATAGTACCCAAAAGCTATGATTTTTGAAAGGGCGTTATTACATCCAAATCTATTTCTAACCCTAATTCCAGTCCTACATGCGTCAATTTTTATCAACGCATATGCTTACGTTAACAAAGCATATGCTTCAAGTTTTTTTTTTTTACATTTTCTATAAATACATCTATGTAATTTTTTATAAAAACATTATCCCATTAGCTGAATTTTAAAAAAATTTAAAACACATGTAAATGAAATTGAGACATGGGGCTATTATTTTTAAATGAACTTCCTGTAAAATCAGTTTTAAAACCCATTTTCTTATATAATCAATTTTGTAATAATACAATTAACCGCGCCCTAACCAAGAAACCCCTGGCCCACTTACATCCTTGACCGACCCTACAGCGTAGGCCAGTTTCTTCTTCGACGCTCGACTCGGGTGCGATCTTTCTTGTTGTCCGTTCGGGTGCAGTCAGTACAAAACGTCGGTGGGTTCATCCTCCGAAAACGAACCCGAGAGAGATGGAGAAGAACAAGAACAAATACAGCTTGATCATCCCCACCTACAACGAGCGCCTCAACATCGCCCTCATCGTCTACCTCGTCTTCAAACACCTCAGGTTTCCCCGGATCTGCTTTGTTTAGATTTGATTTGTTAGAATCATCAACGTATATCGATCGATTTCTTGAGGTGAAACCCTAGATCTCGATTTGCTTTGAATTTCATCAATTCGTCGTTTCTGATATAGAGATGTTGAATTCGAGATTATCGTTATTGATGATGGGAGTCCCGATGGAACTCAAGATGTCGTCAAACAACTACAACAAGTGTACGGGGAGGATCGCATTGTGAGTATCTCGAACACTTGGAATCGAGTCTTTTTCTTTGGTTCGTGATTGACGACTCGTCTTTTGGATTTTGTGGTGGTGCAGCTGTTGCGAGCGAGAACCAGGAAACTTGGTCTAGGTCGGGTGTCTTTTTAATGCCGTTGTTCTTTTAATGAGGAATTCAAAATTAGCATAAAATGACTTTGAATTGTTAATCAGGAACTGCTTATTCCCATGGGTTGAAGCATGCTTCGGGGGAATTTGTCATAATCATGGATGCTGATCTATCCCATCATGTGAGTGTTGCTTTGTTGTATAGAGAAAATAAGGAAAGATGAGATCACTAATTTAGCATAACGAGTTTTTTGTTTCTTGAAGCTTTGCTGATACTTTTTCTTTCTTGCTGTGCAGCCAAAATATTTACCAAGCTTTATCAAGTGAGGATTCTATTATACCTTTGTTATTCATAGACAAATGTTGCACTTTTTTTTAGTATGCAATGGTATTTGTATCTATCTAATCAAGATGTTTTGAAGGAAATTAGTTGAACATTGTTTTTTTAGTGGAAATGGATACAAGTCATCTTATATTTCTATCTTATTAAGGGATATTTTGCTATCTTAAATATATAAGCTATGGAGATTGACCTGACCTTTTTTTCTTTGATGAGGAGATTGACCTGTTTAGTTACGGATCTTCTTTTGTCATGGATCTGCCAAAACCCAATTTTATCTACCCATACACAAATAAATCAACTCTTTCCTAAGGGAAAGCAGATCACCATAGCATCCTACATGCAGGTCAATTTTGAACTAGGGGAATGGTTTTATTCCATGCTATAAATTTTCTTTTTGACAACATTGTGATGGGTTATGGTTCCTCTTCATTGTCAGGCAGCTTTCCCTCACATGTTGTTTTGTTAACATTTGTTGTGAGAGTATTGTGAAATTCGTTAAATTTGTTGTGAGATTATTGTGAAAAGCACAACTCTGAAATTTGTTACTGTTAAGGGTAGACAACAATCAACTAACCATTTTAATTGGATAACATCAAATAAAAAACATGTAAATTATTGTGAAAAGCACAACTCTGAAATTTGTTACTTTTGAGGGTAGACAACAATCGACTAACCATTTTAATTGGATAACATCAAATAAAAAACATGTAATTTATTATTGATATGTTTCCTATGCATCATTAGAAAAGAGATAACTATGTGGATCATTAGAATGTCTGGTCATTATTTGGAGCAATGGTGAAATGCTCAGGTTAACAGGACAAAGTTCTTTGTCCTGGGAGGAGCAATCACTTTGTGCACAAAATATAACAAAGATTCTAGTCTCTTCCCTCCCAGCATGGACAAAGCCTTGGGTTGGAGTCCTGAGAGTATGTCACAAAGTTAGGACCAGATCTAGTCTCTTCTATCCCAGCATCTATGTATATGCGGGACAACTCTAGGTGATTGCAATTTTTATTAGAATATCAATGGATAATAGAGGCAACAAAGTAGGTCCTAAGTATATCATGACATGGCAATAAAAAGAGATACCATGTGATGTCCTTTATCATCAAGGGATAATGGAGGCAACAAAGTAGGTCCTAAGTATACATATATTTTTGGGTCAATGACTTTGTTAAACAAGATTAAAGCATTTTACCGTAAGAAGGCTGCCAGCAATGTCATGAAAAATATTCATCTGCTTCGTATTGGCTTCATGATATATGCTGTTGTCATCATCACGGGGATGGTTTACTTGATATGCCAGACATCACTTTTCTATGTCACGCCTATCAGGAAGCAGATGGAAACTGGTGCAAGTATAGTTACAGGGACACGGTATGTTAAAGGTGGTGGTGTACATGGATGGACTCTTATGCGCAAGTTGACAAGTAGGGGAGCCAATGTTCTTGCTCAAACTCTCCTATGGCCAGGCGTATCAGATTTAACTGGGTCTTTCAGGTACCTTGTTGCTGGTATATTTCTCTCTTTGTTGCTGTCTCTGAAATGATGGTTCTTTGTGATTAAGGCTCTACCGGAGATCTGTCCTTGAAGACGTTATAAGTTCCTGTGTCAGCAAAGGATATGTTTTTCAGATGGAAATGATTGTTCGGGCATCCAGGAAGGGCTACCACATTGAAGAGGTAAAACTAATTACCTCATGTTTACCAAGATATTTGCTTTAATTTTAACCTGTGTGCTACATACTTCACATTGTTAAAAAAACCTGTGGTTTTCAATATTCCTTGTTGCTCCCATTTGAGTAACACACTTCATGCAGCTATTTGGATATACTTGGAAGACATGACACATTTTTCCTAGTGGCTTATGTCTAAGATAAATTTGAAACTAGAATTTTTCCTGTAATTTGTCTATATCTTTCCTTGTTTTTCTTTTCATATTTTTTGCCAACCCTGCGTAGAGAACATTCTTAATGTTTTTTTATTAGGTCTGGGACCTGGACCCAAGATCTCATGTTGCAAATTATTGTCAACCACTGAGCTATGGTTCCAAACCCCCCATCTTAAATAGTTGAATTTGAGTACATTTGTATTTATACTATGGCTGTCCAACTTTTTAAATACTGACTGTAATATTTAATCTTGCAAATTACAGGTTCCAATCACCTTTGTGGATAGGGTATACGGTATTTCAAAGCTTGGAGGCTCTGAGATAGTTGAATATCTGAAAGGCCTTGTATATCTTCTGCTCACAACTTGAGACTGGGAAATGGTGCAAACATACTTTCATATTTAAGAGTGACAGGTTTGTTGTCATATTTTGATATATGATAGTGTATGGGTAAATAAAAATAATGGACATTCCCATGCTCTTTATTTCAATATCTCCTGCACCTGTCATCTTACTTTGTCTTTTGTTTGTTCTTTTTAAATCTGTAGTCTAAAGTCACATCCTTCCCTTCGTGGTCAATGCGATATGAATAAAATGTTCTATGTAGTTAATTTAAATTGCAGAAAAGATATGATGAAGTTTGATAAGAATCTATTCACTTGGGTCTGTGATGGAAATGATCTTTACTGCTCAAGCGTCTGTTGACATAAATTACTTGACATGAATTACTTTCCAATTAATGCGTTAGGAATTATGATTGATGAATGACTGCAATGAATTACTTTCCATAAATAAGTTTAGACCTATGAGCATTTGGTTGAAGAGGATAGTGACGATTGATGTGCATGCCATTAAAAGTTGAACACCATTCTATAAATTGTTCCAGCCATGTTAGACTGACCATTCCTCTTTGTTCTACCCTTTAAACCCATGGCAATGTGCAGCTATCAGAAGTTTAGAAGTTTTCATTGGTTTTTCTGAGTTCTTACCCAAGAAAAGAGTTTTTTAAGGATTAATAGACTGTCAGGGAAGTAGCATCTAAAGTCTCTATATTCTAGTGCAAGAGGTGTTGGCACTGCTGCTGTTTTCCTGTATAAGCTACAATTAGTATTATTTCTCAAGAGTGCAACTAAGGCCGGGTCAGGAGTAAACATGTTCTTTTCCCTTTTCTGATATTACTCAACGATTGAATATATTGAATTTAGAACCACCAATTTAAAGTTGAGACATTTGACAGCAATTTAATTTAATCAATGGCAAACTTACTTTTGGAGGCCTGAATACACTAATAAACAGAAAATAAATAACAGAGTACAAATTAAAACTATAAACCATTTGACAATTAGATCACCTCAGATAATCTAATTAAACAAAAAGTTTGATTGTACTATTGCAAGACTATGCCTCAAGTATTTGATTTATTAGAAAGATGCAGCCATTGACATGGAAAGAAAAGAAAATAATTAAAAATCACATCAAGCAAAGCCAACTAAGGCTAAACCAGAATCAAAATATCTAAGCTGTAGAAAATCTGCTCTGGTTCTCTAAAAACAACAAAATTTAGAACTATAAAAAAGAGAAATCGTAGATAAGACTGAAATAGTGAATTTCTTACATCATTTAGTGTACTTATTTCCAATCACGCACGATTGAGATTCAACCTCAAAAGAAAAGAAATAAATAAGTGATGCTGATTTAAAATGATCGACTGAGAATGCCTGAAAATTGTGCTAAAGTACCAACAGATCACTGGACTCTAGTGGATGTTAAACCACTGACTGCATCCAATGTCCAACTACTAAACCACTGTATAATAAAATGTGGGCCTAATCTATTTTTGCACTTATGCAGTTCTTGTTTCAGTTCTCTTCTGCCTGTCATATTTGCCTTCTTGTTGTAGTGTGTTATGTATAATGATACAATCTGTCAGACTTAGATTTTTTTTTTTGTCACAAAGTTACTTTGATAACTTAGATCTTGATGTTTCCGATCATAGTTTAGCATTGCAAAATACCTAAAAAACGTACATGGTGTTATTGTTTTGCCTACTTTTGTAGATACTGAACAACCATAATTACATCGGAAAGTTACTTTGGTACCTTAGATGTTGATGTTTCCAATCAGAGTTTTTAAAGGACTGTGATTGATTGCAACAAATGATCTTTTATTTTGTTGATAAGCTTGAACTCATTTCTTTGTAAAATTTTGGAATTCTGCAGGAAAATAAATCCTTATTTGGCAGAGACTGCAACGACGACTGCAGATCTTGTTCTCGGCTGAGGTTGTGAAGAGGATTGATGAAATTGTTAATTATGTTACCTGATTAGTGATTAACTCGTGACTGATTTTTCTAACTTGAGATTGTTCTCTGCCATAGGCTACTTATGCTACTGCAAGTAAATGCATTTTTGGGTTGTCTTAATTCAAGTTTCAAGAAAGTTCTATATGGGCGTGTATACAATTCATAATGTTGCATTTTGTTGTGTTTCATGTGAATCATTATATAGATGGAGATCGGTAAGTGAATTTATAATAGGTGCAACTTTGGAACTCTGTCACCTATTTCATTAACTATTATATTGTGATAGAATAAGCTCTGTCAATTATGTTGGTTTTGTTACAATGATTTAGAATCATTATGTAGAACCATTTTGAAAACATTTTATTTTTTGGGGAAAATGTCAGCGGAGGGACAATAATTCATGCGGCAGTCTCGTTTACAGTTTTTTAGAATGATTCGTAATCATACTGGAAAAACACATTTTGAGAATTTTTTTTTCTTGAAAAATGTCAAGAAGAATCATGCCTAATACATATTATATATTCATTTAATAAAATACACACTCATAAATATTTTAATAAATTGAATGCATATGTTTTTGTAACATGAAGAAATTATGTATATTGGGAAAGATTAAAATTTAGTTTTTACGGATTAGTATGAAGTGGGCCCGTATTTCTGAAAGAGTTAGCCCTGTTTTCAGTTTGGCACATGTTGAACTTTAAATAACATATATATATCAAACTAGTGTATTCTTATAGTACATATTCAAATTGTGCCTATGTATTTTTATGTTTTATAAAATATATATTAAGAGTGTGTTTGTGCACAATTTCAAAGAGAAAAAGAAGGAAAATGAAAGAATTTGAATTAAAGAGAAAATGATAGAAAGTAAAAAGAATTTCATTTAACTAATTATCATGGTGTTTGTGCATGTAAGAAAACTTTTTCTTCACTTTTCCTCAAATTCACATATACAAGGAACTCAAATTCATACATATGAGGAATGAATTTTTTTCCTCGCATTTCTTAATAAGACAAAATACGAGAAGGAAAGTAATGGAAATTTTTAAGAGAAAAAAAAAACTATATTCATTTATGAACATTAAAATAAAAATATCTCTTCTTAGGGATTTATTGGATTTCTGAAAAGAATCTATGAACCAATTTATCAAACCTGACATTTAGTACATTCTTATTTTGAAAGAATGAAATGTTTTATTTTTTATATTTTTTGTAATAACATATATACTGAGACAACATAATATATAATGTATTACATATTTTGGTACATTGAGCTAATGATGTGGTGATTGTAAACAAAGTTGTAAAAAGCACCGAGTGTATCAACAACCTATAAGATGGTCACTGACAAATGTTATGTGCGGTTTTTTTTAGTCTTAATTTTTGTTTCGATTTTTTTATAAATAATATACCTCATTTTATAAAATATATGTTTTTATAAATGTTCAAGTGATGTATTTATAAAAGATGTGAAATATTTTTTATGAGATGCATATTTTATTAATTTGAATACATTATGTTAACGAGATACTAAAATTGGGGCTAAAAAACATTGGGTGTGTAACAACGCTTTTATCGGTCTCGGATATTGGGCCATTATCTAATGTCGCTTTGGTATGGTTTGAATTTAGTACTTGGTTGGCCCAGGTTTTTTTTTTTATATAGCATTTAAATCCATAGCACTAAGTTAGAAATTGAAAAAATGATACATCCAGCTTCAATTGCAACTCACAACATTTTTTTAAATCGTACACTCTTTAATTGAAATGTATGTTATTATATAAAATGATTTATATACTATGATACAATAGTATTATTTTTTTTTCATTTTAAAAAAATAAAAAAAACATTATGTTTTACACTATGATAACGTAATATATACAATGTTATCATAGTGTATAAGACTGTAAAATGGACTGCAAAATAGATTATATATATCAGCGCTCATCAGGAATTTTTAATTCTAGGTTACCTAAATTAAATTTGAGCCCGGTAAAGTCTACTCAAGGAGGGCGGCCTAACAACGAATTCATGTTTTCAAGAGTTTTTATTTGCGGTTATACCATTTAAAAACAGACAATTTATTTTTCTATCATTCCAAGTAACTTATTTATTTTTATACTATTGGAATATTTATAAATTATGCATATTTACCATTCTAGTTAACTTCCATCCAAATTTCTATTAAAACCGTTAAAGTCTTAAAGAAATGATCAAATTACTCTTATTTTTTAATTTTGCATATTTTACCTTACCAATTAAAATAATTATAAAAATATTAATTTTAAAACGATAATTATAAATTTTATTTAAACTCCAAAAACATAAAAATTATACATACAAATTATTTATTAGCAAAAAAAATCAATAATTACATTAGTATAAATTAAATAAAATTATTTTGAGAACAATTAATCATATATATTATAAAATGATAATTTGTTTATAAAAATCTATATCTTTTTTTTTTGAAAGAAAAGGAAAGCAGAGATAAGTTTGAACGACTCACGATTGATTTAGAAAGAACAAAAGATTAATCAAGTTATTATGTTTAATTATTTGCATTATGACAAATAAGGTTATTTTTGTCATTTTTATTTCTTGGTTAAAAAAGATAAAAGATGGACACATTTTTTCTTTAAGAAAAATTATAATGAAATAAAATTAAAAATGTTATTTGTGGTGGTATAAAAATAAATAACATATTTTGGATGATATACATGCAAAACCCCTTTTTTTTAAAGCCGCTTTTTCTTTTTTCATTAATATCAATATTTATTCATAAATCTCATGATTATCTTCCTTGTTTGTAATAATATAAATAAATAAAATACTACAAATAGCTTTACTGTGAGATTTCATTGCATAACAAATATTAAATTTGGACTCGATTTCTCAAGAAATTGAGTAAATATTAAATTTAGATTTTTGTCCAATGACAATGGGGTGATTTTTTTGGGGGAAATTATTTAGGGTACTGTAGTCACCCGTCTATTATTTTTAAATCCCTGAAAATTTTAAAAAAAAAATTAGATCCTAAAATAGTAAAAAATTATCTTTAAATCCTAGTTTAGCTTCTCTACTCCACCCGATCCGTAAAGGAGGTGGATGGGATATCAAATTAAAAACCTATCTCATTTCATATTTGCTCATCCTTTACTTATTCAACCTGTTTCGGATATCCGTTCCCCTTTCGGGTTTGAGCGTGTCTATCTCCACCAAACATTTTTCTTATCCTACCAATAAAAAAAACCCGGTGTTTTGCTGTTTCCACCAATCCAGTTCGATCGAAATCGGTCGCCATTTCAGGTTTTGGGCGACCGGACTTGATCGCCATTTCAGGTTTTGGGCGATCGTAATTGGTCGTCATTTTAGGTTTTGGGCGACCGTAATTGGTCGAACAGGGTTCAGAACTATATCTACTTATTCTTTGTAAACAAATAAATTTTTAGGTTTATCTATCATATTCTACATTTATTCTTTTATCTAAACAACACCTAAGGGGCTGAAAAAAATGTAAGTAGATATACTTTCAATTAATTCAAATTTTTATATAAAAATATCTTATTAGACAAATATATATCATTTTTAAGCTTCGTTTGAATTCATAATTAAAATGATTATTTGTTTGAAAACAAAAAATCTACCAGTTGATCCAAACACATTTTATATTTGGTTTTTGAAATTTGTCTGTAACTTATGTAAAAAAATTTGTTCTTATATTCTACATTTAAGAATAATAATTTATTTTCCCTACATTACAACTTAGACTTGGAGTGATATGAAAGATTGAAGGAGGATACATGTCGTGGGATTATGTTTTCAAGAAAAAAAATTATAAACTTTATTACAAATCCTGTTCGACCAGGTTTGGTCGCCTAAAATCTGAAATGACGACCAAAGCCAGTCGCGCAAAACCTGAAATGACGATCAAGTCCAGTCACCCAAAACCTGAAATGAAGATCAAATTTGGTCGAACTTGCTGGATCGGTTGGGATAGCAAAACACCGGGTTTTTTTAGTCGATTGGTGGGGTAAGAAAAATGATAGGTGAGACTAGACGGGCCCTTCTGGTTTTATGTTTAATTTCCGTTTTATATAAATTATTTTTTTAGGATATACAATCTTGAGGAGGATATATGGATTCTTCTTAGGTTTTAAGTACAAAATCCGTCATATCCTAAATTATTAATTTTTGGACAATCCGCTACGATGAGCATGAGACTTGTGTGATTTATTTTGAGAACTTATATAGACTTTTAAGATGATTATCTAGATTTATATTATGTTGGGATATATTTTATTTATACTATAAAAAAAGTTTTATGTTTATTTGTATTTTTTTCTCTAATTTGTGATGCAATCGAATATTGCTCAACCTAACGTATGGGGTGCTGTTCCAGCGGTAGTCCCAGCGGCGATCTGGTCCATATGGATTACTAGGAACGTCACACTGTTTTGCGGTACTCGAGTCTACTGGAAGAACATGTGGGAGCACTTTTATTGCTGCGTTCGAGACTGGGGGCGCTTCATGACAGGAGCGAGGGGAGGTGAATTTCCCAAATGGGCGAATGATGATCATAGAATAGTAGGAAGACGACGACGGCCCATGGCTTGGGTTAGATTCCTCTTCTAACTAGGAAATCGGCCGTCAGGACCTCATTTTTGTATTTCTTTTTCTTTCTCTATGTCTTTTCATCCCCATCATAATTATACTTCGAAATTAGAAATGAAATCGTGGGAGTTATTTCTATCTTCTTAAAAAAAAAACCGTATGGGGGTGGATATGAGCTGTACATATATTTTTAGGGAGGTATGGGTTATATATTTTAAAATCTGAAGTGGGAAGGGTTGGTTTGGGGTGTCACAATTTTTTTTTGTGCGTGCATACACTTAGTTCGTTTTACAATCTTATACATTATGATAACATGATATATTCTGTATTATCATAGAGAATAATGTTCTATTATAGTGTTTTACAATTTTTTTTAATTTTTCAAAACAGAAAAATATACTGTTGTATTAATATATATTTCATTTCGTATAATAACATGTATTTTAATAAGAGAATCTATGATTTTTTTATAAAAAGAACGGGTGTGAATTGCTGCTGAGTTTGCAATTGAGACTTGACATATCACTTTTCATTTCTGGGTACAAAATTTGGATAGGACGGATAGTATGCGCAAATACAGGCAAATAGGGGCCTCAACATTGATGGTTGGTCGAAGCCCACAAAATTCAGTCCAGGGAGTTATGAACAATATTGTTTTGAAAAATGATATATCGTGCAGTTTCAAATTGCAGTCTACACCATTTTTTTTTATTTTTTTAAAATCATGTCATCTCCTATTGAAATGCATGTTATTATATAAAATGACATATTTATTAAAATACAATAATATATTTTTTTCATTAAAAAAAATGATTTTTTTGTGCCATATATTATAATAGAACGTAATATTATTATTATAGTATATAAGACTATAGATTAAACTGCAAAAAAGACCAAGTATATCAGCACTTGTTTATTTTTCACTACCCGCCAATAGCAAGTCTTGAACTTGGAGACTGGAGGACTCCTGAGGAGACGTTGAGACAGTGTCAATTACCATTCTGCCCAAAGATATAATTTGAAGGTGAGGTGGATTCTGGTTATGCTAACTGATCTTCGTATGTTTTATTGCTCTAACTAAATTGTGATCCCTAACAAAATCAATCTTTTTGTCCGTCGCTAATACACTCAATCTGTTTTATAAATCTCATTTATAGTCATCACGTCATTAATGTAATGTATGAAATTAATTAACGCAACATATATTCATTCTACTATCTCAACATATATTCAATTACATAAAATATAAAAATACATGTATTCAAACCATACGAATATATATTCAAAATCAAAACATACGCTGATTATCAATGATACAGCAAATCTAATGTATTATTTCACTTTATTTTTTCAGGGTCTGTCGCGGTCCCTGTCGCCCTACCGACAATTAAAACTAGGTGGCCTTTATCGTTTTCCAAATATTAAATACCAGCTGGAGCTGATGATTTGGCAATAGTTTAAATACCTTTTTATCCTAATCAAGATGGGTTCATTAAAGCATTAAGTTTCTTAATTTTTTCATTTTACATAAACATATATGTGTGAAATAAGACTGCATATAAATGCATCATGTATAAAAACCACATGCTAAGGTGACATATTTATGTTTGAATGAGTGATAGGTTCAGTGATGCTGGGTACCAACCAATAATGATTTGTTTTAAATATTTTAAATCGAGGGGCATCCAAAGCCAAGAACAGTTAGAGAGGGGATATTAAAAATTCAAAATGTCTGGCCCTATTCATAATAAAACACATTGATAATATTAATATAATCCCTAATTAAGTCCAAAAGGATGATTAAAAAAAGGGGCCTGATAAAATGACAGGCCAACCGCATGTGACCTCCTCTCTGACGAGCTTCGGTGGATCCAAATGGAAAGCCATGGAAATAAAATGTGAAACTTTGAAATTGTTTTGTTGTTTTATATGAAATCTCCTGATGCCATATTCTATTATCACAATATGCATTTTATTACGTAATTTATAATAAAAATGTAATTAATTTATATGAATATGTATTTATAAAAAAATGTATATATTAATATAAGGTAGTATGATTGAATAATTTTTATGTTTGCAAAAAACTACTTCTACAATCGTGCATCCAAATAGTTTTATTGTAACAGTTTTTTAAAGTCAGATTTTAGACAAATAGTGTTAAAAAACTGCGATTTTCAAAAGCTGATGGGTAGGCTTCCTGTAAAATCAGTTTTAAAACGCAGATTTCTACAGAATTGATTTTGCAATCGCGCAATTAAACGCACCCGATAGACCCCTTTTTGGATGTGGATACATGGGACTGAATAACCTTGAATAAAGTGGAATGGTGCATTTTGGTATTTTGGATGCATTGAATACTCTAGTATAATATCTGTCACAATAAACTGGAATAAAATGGTATATGAATTCTAGTCAATTCTTGGAATTAAGTTATTCAAGGTTATTTAACCCAAAATAATATGAGTTCACTGTCTAATAAACTGTCATCACTTCTTATAAATCAATTGTCAAATCAACTATCATCATTTTTTTTATAAACTTTTATCCACACTATATTCCTATTTTACTTAAACAATAAAAATTTTATTATTACGTTTTTCAACGAGAATAATTCAAAATATAATTAAATACAAAATCATTTTATCTTTATTTATATTAGAATAACCATAAATCATAAAAGTTAATTCTCTAATCAAACGGGGTTATATATATTTCACACAGGACTTAATGTATCATTTTACTTTCATGATTACCCTCACAAATTAACTAGGATCCATCATTAAAATTCAAGTCTGACAAGGCAAGATCCAGATTTAGATTTTGTCCATGTTACAGCCATTCATCATCATATCCTCCAATTTGTGTGCGGTGGTGAAGTACAACACAACACAACACAAGCCCATTGGAAAATATTATATATGTTCAACTACAAAATATACCCAAAATTTTTCTAGTAAAACACAGTCATATGTATCACATTAAAAATTTAAGTGAAATATATGCTTCGTTAGATGTTGTATATACCACATTAAATATTTTTTTACACTCACAAAAAATGAGTTCATTCCATTCGAAATAGAACGATATGCATTTTTTATCAAAACATATACCTTATTAAATAATGTGTACTATTTAAAATAAATCCAAACATGTGAGGTCTAATTGATTGAGTCTACCATTTTCCAAAAATATTACATATCTTCATAAGTTTTATGAATTTATCCTCGTTTGGATAGCGGAATTGAGTTATTTTGGATAGATAATTATGCCAGTATAGATAACAAATCTACATGAATAAGAGATTTTCTGTTTGGTTGTGTTTTTTTTATTCTCATTGGAAAACGTAAGAATAAATGTTAAATTGTTTGGTTGATAAAGAATAAAATATAAATAAAGTGTAAAAAAATTGATTTGACGTGTGAGTCATTTGATGTATAAGAGGTATTGATAGGTGATTTGATGTGATAAGATGTAAAAAGTTGATTTGACATGTGGGCCCATGAGAATAGATAAAATGAATATAACTTATCATAGGTGTTACTTAGAATTGTTATACTCTCTTATACTTGTTTAAACTGACTTAGTAATACCAAGTTATACCCTGCAAACAAACAACCATTTTCCCTATCCATTCTTATATCATCCTTATACAACCCTTATACTAGTTTATTCCGTTTTCCAAACGGATTATATGTATCATGCGAGAATAATTTCTCTGTTATTCGCAGATTCTTCATTAATTGTGTCGCGTATCTTTTAAAATTCTTCATTAACTGTGTCATGGATGTGCAAATCTGGATCTAAAATGCATAAAACAAAATAAGAAACAAAAATAAATTAAATAAACAGACCAATCAATCCAAACCGGCCGAAATCAATAATTGAACAGACAAAAACAAATCTGAACCATCCATCACAGCTCGAGAACCCGCGGGGGCATTCCCGCCAATTCATACCGACCGTTGTGACACTTTATAAAAACCCCCCTCACCCTCCCCAAAAATACAGAGACTGAAAAACTCAAAAAAACACTTTCAATTTCAGGCTCTGTGTCCGAAAAAAATGAGGGAGATCCTACACATACAAGGCGGCCAATGCGGGAACCAGATCGGATCGAAGTTCTGGGAGGTGGTCTGCGATGAGCACGGCATCGACCCAACGGGCCGGTACGTCGGCACGTCCCCGGACGGGCTCCAGCTCGAGAGGATCAACGTATACTACAACGAGGCGAGCTGTGGCCGGTTCGTTCCCCGTGCCGTCCTCATGGACCTCGAGCCCGGGACCATGGACAGCATCCGGACCGGCCCCTTCGGCCAGATATTCCGGCCAGACAACTTCGTGTTCGGTCAGTCCGGGGCCGGGAACAACTGGGCCAAGGGTCACTACACGGAGGGGGCGGAGCTCATCGATTCGGTTCTTGATGTGGTGAGGAAGGAAGCCGAGAATTGCGACTGTTTGCAAGGTAAGGAAAAAAGAACAATTGGGTTGCTTGAAAGATCCTTCTTTTATGGCAGAAAACGTATTTTGGTGATTTGGGTATGTTAAAAATTGGATTTTTTTTAGTGGGTCTTGCTCGATTGGACATGGATATGAAAATCCAGTTGGTTGATTAGCGATTGATCCAGGTTTTCTGTTCGTTTTTATTGTCATGGAGTAGATCTCTCTGTTTATCTGATTTTTTTTTATAAATTTCTTCATTCGTTCTTTCACTCTCTATTTTGAATTTCAGGTGTTTGATTGTATACGTTAAACAATAATGGGTTGAACTTTATAACTTCTTTTATTTAATTTGCTTGGAAGAATTACTAGTTCATTTTTGTCTTTGTTTTAAACACCATGGAATTGTTTATTGGATCCTGGAAGGATGCCTTATATGATCAGTCTTTCAATAAATCATTAGATCGGGAATCCCTCAATGTGTTGCTGATATTATATTGTATAACATCATTTACTATTACTGAATGTGTTGATCATTGGATTTGGGGAACTTCTTCTTCTGTTCGATTCGCAGGATTTCAAGTCTGTCATTCACTCGGCGGTGGGACGGGGTCTGGGATGGGGACCCTCTCATATCCAAGATCAGAGAGGAATACCCAGACCGGATGATGCTCACCTTCTCCGTTTTCCCATCCCCGAAGGTCTCCGATACTGTTGTCGAGCCCTACAATGCCACGCTCTCTGTCCACCAGCTCGTGGAGAATGCTGACGAGTGTATGGTGCTCGACAATGAGGCCCTCTATGACATTTGTTTCCGTACGCTCAAGCTCGCCAATCCCAGCTGTAAGAACAAAAAAGATCACACTTTTTACTTCTCCCACTGAATTTGTTATTCTGATTACATGCAAATCAGTATGATTTTATTCAAAATTGCATCTCATAGTCCTATAATTATAGATATTATACGATCTCTGTTGTAGAATATTATATAATGGGAAAATTATTGTCTGTCTTCGACCTGTTTGAAACCAATTGTCTAACTGATTTTGCTTATGAAAAATCAGTTGATAAGCCGCTCCAAACCTTTTTTTTTTTTACTTATATTTTTTTATTTATCGAGCGCTTGTAGACAGGCTTGAACAATTTTTGGAGATTCAGTATGATATTATTCAAAACTGCATCCCATATTCCTGTAGAATATGATATTATGATATAATACGAAACTAATTGTTTGTCTTGCAACCTGTTTGGAACCAATTGTCTAACTAATTCTACTTGTGTAAAATCAATTTTCAGATAATCGGTTTCAAAATGTTCTTCATTTTCAGAAATTATAGCTTTTTATTTAAGATTTTGGTTTTTATATGTTAAAAGTCAACAAAACAATATCCATGAAAAAATACCGGTTAAGAGTATCTTTTATGAAACGCAGGTTGGAATAAACTTTTATGAAAAATCTTTCTGAAACTCAAGAAAAGTTCTAAAAAATGTTGCCAGGCAATTAGAGTCGTAGATCAAATAGTCTGATTTGTGTTTAATGAACCCAATTTACAATCATATATATATATATATATATATATTCAATGTAAAAACCCCAATTCACTTCCGTCTGTTCTATTGAGAAGGCTAAACTTGAACCACTGATAAAAATTGTGTTAGAGATATTTATATGTGAGTCTTTCTTGTCTTAAGGGTAGTTTTTTATTCATTCTCTTCAATTTCTGATTCTAACTGCATGCAATTTCTCTGCGCATACAGTTGGTGATCTGAACCACCTCATCTCGGCCACGATGAGCGGCGTGACCTGCTGCCTCCGCTTCCCAGGTCAGCTCAACTCGGACCTCCGCAAGCTGGCCGTGAACCTCATCCCCTTCCCCCGCCTCCACTTCTTCATGGTCGGCTTCGCCCCCCTCACCTCCCGTGGCTCCCAGCAGTACCGCGCCCTCACTGTCCCCGAGCTCACCCAGCAAATGTGGGACGCCAAGAACATGATGTGCGCGGCCGACCCCCGCCACGGGCGCTACCTCACTGCCTCCGCCATGTTCCGTGGCAAGATGAGCACGAAGGAGGTCGACGAGCAGATGATCAACGTGCAGAACAAGAACTCCTCCTACTTCGTCGAGTGGATCCCGAACAACGTGAAGTCAAGCGTTTGTGACGTGCCCCCAAGGGGGCTTTCAATGGCATCAACGTTCGTGGGGAACTCGACGTCGATACAGGAGATGTTCAGGAGGGTGAGCGAGCAGTTCACGGCGATGTTCAGGAGGAAGGCTTTCCTGCATTGGTATACCGGGGAGGGGATGGATGAGATGGAGTTCACGGAGGCGGAGAGCAATATGAATGACTTGGTTTCGGAGTACCAGCAGTACCAGGATGCCACCGCGCACGATGAGGCTGAGTACGAGGAGGAGGAGGAGGAGGGAGCGGATGAAAATTGAGGTTGCTTGGCATTTGTGGTGGTGTTGATGGTTATGGTGGTTTGATTTGCTTCTTTTTTGGTTTGATGAATCAATGTGGGTTGGTGTTTGGTGTTTTGCTTGGTGTTTCTCCAAAGTTTGCCTCAAAATCAACCTTAAGAAGATATAAGTTATGTGATTTGGGCAAGGACTGCATAACTGTCTAAGTGAAATGAAATCCTGCCTGTCTTTTCAGTATTTTTGGGTACAATAAAGATTCATCAAGTCCTTGCTGTTGCATTGCATAATCTTTCACCTTGTGCTCTGTTGATTGGTGTTCGGATCTCCTGTGTCAAAGGCACATGGATTACATGTCATGTAGGCGAGTGCATGTGTAGTATTTTTATAAATATTAATACTGTTTTGTTTTTATGTACGTAGCCTTACTTGATTGGTGGGCAGAGAGAGCCTCTGTGTTTTTGACACAAAATGATCCGCTATTTGCTAAATGGTCCAAGCAAATGGGAGAAGTTCAACCTCTACGCTTGTGCTTTTGCACAACAGTAGCAAGAGTTCTTAGATGTTAGACCAAGGACCTGAAATTAAGGGTCTTCAACAGGCTTGAGGCCCGAAAGCCCGGCCCGTTTTCAGGGCGGGCCGGGCTTGGGCTTGGTTCTGGGCTCAGCCCGGCCCGTAGGCCCGCCCGTGGGCCCGGCCTGTAAGCCCGTGGAGGGTAATTCAATAAACTAGTAACATATAATTTTTATTTGAATTGTGGTTGAATTATACAAATTATTAATATTTATGTAGGTGTCAACCTAATTAAATGCATGTAGTTATTCATTTTTGTAATTCATTTAATATTTTTATTTTAAAATTCCAATAGATATAAATATTTTTTCAATATTATACATTACATTTTGTGTTATTTTAACATTATATACAAATAAACAATGTAAAATAAAAAAATAAAATGTTTTGAATTTTGACCGGTAGGCACGGTGGGCCCGAACCCAGGTCCGGTCCGTGAGGCCCACTGGGCCCTTTTTTGCCGCTGGCCAGGCCGGCCCGGGCCGCTGGCCAAGCGGGCCCGCGGGCCTGGGCCCAGCCAAATTTTTGGTTATAGGTCTCCAATCAAGCTTTTCAAGATTGTCCATTGCAAGAGGCATTTATATTATTTTGTTTCAGATTTTGTTTGGTGGTTCACTTTTTTATGAAATCAACATTTCTTCCAATATCCAAAATGTTGAATTGGGCAGCGATTATAGAGAGTGTTTAATATGAGCTTGCTTCTTGTTGGACTACATACCAGTTTGTAGGCCCTGTTTCAACGGGCCGGCCCGGCCCGTTGCCGACCCTTACCTGAAATCAACTCCTGGTGAATCTGAATATATTTTTTTTTACTTGTTCTGAATCCTAAATTTGCTCATAAAATGATATAAAGAAAGAGGTAGTTTATTCATGGCTGTGAAAAAAACTTGGTTGTAGATACAGTAGATGTATCTACATATTTGCACATGTTCAGGCGAGGGCTGATTGTATGATAGACTACTAATACTGATTGTATGATAGACTACTAAGAGAGCCAGCCAAAATGACAACATATAACAGATGCTAGAGCACCTTAATTATCAACATAGGCACTGTCACACAGTCCTTAAATGCATGCAATCTTGAGGGCATTCCAATTTTAGCTGCGAGCGGAGGAAGTGGAGGAGGTCGGGGAGGAGGGGAGTGGGGAAGAGAGAGAGAAGGCCAAGGAGGCCGTGGTGGTGGTGGCGATAATGTGGACACATGGTAGCCGCAATGATGGTAGTGTACGGCGGTGGTGGAAGGGGGGGGGGGGATGAAGAGGGGATAAAAGATGGGATAAAAGAGGAGATAAATCAAATTGGAGTTGTGGGATTTGAAGTTTTAAAAAATTATATATATATATGTAATGGTGAGATTAATATTCTCACCAAATTTAGATAGTGTGATTAACATGATGGTTGGATTTAAAAAAATGATTAGTAAGGTTAGTCTTCTTCCTCCCCTGTTTTATAAAGAGTGGTTGACTTTCTTTCAGTCTATTTTGTGGATCTTCTCCCCACTCTTTGATGTCTGCTGGGCTCCGCTCCCTACGGGTTGGGTAAAAATCAACTCAGATAACTATTTGGCAGATGATAGAGGGAGCTATGGTGCCTTGGTTAGCAATGACAAAGTTGAATTCTTATTGGGCATCGCTGGTTATAATGATCTCCCTTGATAAACCTCCTTCAGCTTAAAGAAATGGAAACGAGTCTTTGGATTGTGATTGAAGCTAGGTTTTAACGCTTATGGGTTGAATATGATTCAACCATGGCGTTGGTTTGGGTCATGAACAAGGGTAATAGGTCTTGGAGTGCAATTCGACTTCTTCGAAGTATTTATCAAGGGCTCGACTTAATTCATGAATGGTGATTCATTCATATCGACTGCGAAGAAAATGCCACTGCAGATATTTTTGTGACGTACCCGTCTGCTCGTGGAGAATCTCTAATCAACTTCTCAGATTTATGACCAGAGCTCAACCAAGCTTTAGAGTTAGATTGGATTGGCACATTTTATCATAGAGCTAAAAGTTCTCCTTTTGTTTCCAATGTAAATGGATTTTGGTTTGTTAGAGTTTTATGTAGTGGGAGTTTGGGTTGAAGGGATGTATGGCGGCCTGAACTGTCATTCCCTCTTTAAACTTAGACAAATCTGACATATAATTTAAACCTGTGTTGTATAGTGGGCGACAGTTTTTGTAAAATTTTAAATTATTAGAGTAATACAAAGTTTAATTACTAAAAAACAAAAAATACCTTAGCGTATGTACAAATTTTCATTTAAAATCAAAACTAACGGTTGGTATTTTATATTAATTATTTTGTTTATAATAAATAAGAATATTTTATTACTTTAAAATAAATAATATAATTGGTTATTGAAAAAAGCATATTTTTGTTTCGCCACCTATACCAAACAGAACGAAAAAAAAGCCAAATATGGTCAACACCATGAGCGAGAACAACAATAGCATCGGAGAGAACAACAATGGCGTATGGCGTCGAAGAGAACCGGAGACGGGAGAGAGAGAGAGAGAGTGAGGAAACCCTAAAACCCTTAAACAAACTTATCTTGGTCTCCCACACAACAACCCTAAAAAGAAAAAAACGCCGCCAGTTGTTGTGACGGTGGAGAAAGAGAGAGTCAAGCGTTGATGATTGAACGATCATTATGTCTGTTAATGAGAGGGGTATCTTTGGTTTTTCTATTTAGGGCTCTAGTCCAAGAGGGGTTTCTTGTGACAGCGATTCATAAATAAAATAGTCATCACAAGTTCATTATTATTCATTTTTTCGATAGTTTTTTGTTGTATTGTAATTTTGAAGTTTATTTTTAATTTATCAAGACATAACTATTACATTTATTCACACGCCAAATAAAAATGGTTTTTTAAAAAGGATTAAAGTCTGTTTTACATTTGATTCATTCTATGGGGGTAAATTTATGAGTTAGAGGTCTTAATTAAGTGAAGTAGAGACATGTATGCATCTCATTTAGGTTCTTATGGAGTGTGATCCAGTGAAATATTTGTCATGTTTTCTTTATTGTTTGATGTTATATGTGTTTTTACTAGTTCAATGTGGAAACTAATATTTTCAATTGTTTAAGAAACCAATGTGGATGATAATGGCTTGAAGTTTCATTTTATTTTCATCATTAATTACAAAGCATGTGTAATGTAACATGAAGAATATGCATCAGAATACTCTGTAGTACTCTGTATTGAATTATCTTCTTATCTGATACCTAAGATTTTGCATGACCAATTCTGTTTTAATAGGTAGTGTTTTGGTTAGCAGGCCTTCTCTGCCTAACTGCGTTGGGGACGGACATTCTTTCACAGTTTTGCGGTCCAAACAAATGACATCCGCTCAACTTGTCCTTTCTTTTGGCTGTCCATGTTGGTCATTGTTACATGACCCTAAACTGCACAACAAACAAGGGGTCAATAAGATTGATTTTTCCTATCCATGTTCATTTATCCTGCTGTATTCCTTATGATGATAGTGTTCCATCCTTGTTACGTGAGTTTAATCGGTGTAACTAACAAGTTTCGTTCTTATACCCATTTTATCCTGCCCAGTAACTGGCCTTGCAAGATTAGGTTGCTGGCATTTTTTTTTTCCTTTCGAGGAAAGATGGTGTCATGCATTTATACCAAGAATCAGTAAACTACATGCAAACATGATGAACAAAAAAGAAGACAGGAAAGGATGTAAAGGACAGAATATCCCTACTACCTCAATCTCCCCACAGTCACTATTACTCTCTCACTTAACAGCCGGTAAAAACCATAGAATACATATCTTGTAAGATTTTAGATCATTGGATATAGTTTTGCTGGAAGCTGATTAATTAGTCAGAGAATTGTGCTTACCCTTTGTGTATCCTTTTCTTACTTGTTAGAGTGGTGCTCTATAGTTGACTCAATCTTGATTATTTCTGTCTTTGTTATGTATTTCATTTCAGTATCTATTTACATATATACATACATCTTGTTTACTTTTCCTCTTTATCTTTTTAACCTCATTTCCCTGCCTTTTGCATTATTTTCATCTGATTGATTAATTCTTTCCCCACATAAAAACCATTCCACTGTTTAACTAAACTCGGGAGTCGGGATTCATTTTATGCCAAATGAAAATATAGATAACCTTTTTCTAGCATGTTCTTGGAATGGAGGTGTGACTGGATGGCAAAAGCTGTCTTCGTCTTCCCTATAATTGATAGAAGTCTAATTGAGTTTTTCTTCTTATTACACTAATTATTTGCTCAGAACTCACTTAATGTCACTTTCTAACCACACTAAACTCAGGATTCCCTTCATGTCAAAGGAAAAGAAGAAAGATCATCAATCATATTCTTCGTCTATGTTCAACTGAAACAAAGTGTTCATCCCACATGATTGATTGGCCAATCATGAATGCGAAAAAGGAGAAATCGAGAAGGTCGTGATTCTGCAGCTTTGCAACTTCCCAAAAGTCATGGACCACGCCGTTTTTTCTTCTTCTTTTGTTGATAGATAGCCGACCCACTAAGGGCCATAGCGAGGTGTGGATCATAAAGGAGAGGAGGTGAGAAAGGTGTGGTGGAATTGGTGACAAGGTCCGTATCCTCTACCTCAAAACACATCTTTAATTGATTCGAGCAGGCGATGCGCTTTTCCAAGAATTCCCTGCCATTGCTTTTAGATGATTTGGGACCTGCACTTTCTCAGGGATTCCCTCCTGTCCATCAGAACTATTTAGAAATCTCAGTAAGCAACGGTTAATATAAATGTCTTGTTCAAATCCAGAGTTTAATTGGGCATACACGCATGATGCTTCTTCCATTTCTGGATACTTTTGCTTTGCAATGATCTTGGTTATCAAGGATGACAATTACCAAAAGCAAAGTCATAACATTTGGACTAAGCTTTTCCAACATATTTGTGAATAGGTTGTTAATAAATGATGGTCTATCACTATCTCATTTGATTAACCAAGTGGATGGTGGACGCCACCCACTAATGGAACATAGCATGCATACCATAAGAACTGAGGGCAATGGTGTCATCTGCTTGTTTCAATGTAAGGATTATGGAACTCAAATAACAACTAAAAATGTATGGTTTGAGATGTGGTTTTCAGAATCAAGATTTACATGGATTTCCAGGTCTTCAGATTCTGAGCTTCTTGACTGACTCATGTTAGTCTTTTTAACCATGTCATTGTCATGACGGGTGGAAAAGAACAGTTTGTACAAGAGGTTATGCCTAAATTTTCATGTATCAATTTGGGAGTATTTGCATTCAAGGGATAGCTTACTCTTTTCTTTTTCTTTCTTTCTTTTGTGACAAGGATCCCATCATCAGTTGGAAAACCTTGGCCGCACAGAATCACCCACGTAATGTGTATGTCATTTAAGCCCGGGGATTCGAACTCGAGACCTTTTGGGAGTAAACCCATGGTTCTGGTGAAAGAGCCAATCTTGTTGTTGGGTTTTATTAGCTCACAGTAAATGTTCCAACTTCTTTTTATTTTTTATTTTCTTTTTGGACATATGAAGATGTGTTAAGAATCTCAACAAGGACAATCTTTCATGCCTCCACCTACATGTAAAGCTGCCATGGATAGTATCCTGAGTAGTATGCCATGTAGACAATATCTTATAGATCCTTATCTGTTTCTCCTTTGGATTGACATTTCTTATTGATCATATTCTTTACTAAGCCCTAGCTTTCATAGATATAAAAGGCATTTTGCTTTAATGAACAATGGTGCTGAATTTCTCTGAAGTGAACCATTGTGAAATGGGAATAGACCTCAGATTTGATTCATTGAGACATAATATGTCAACATTCATAAAGATTTACTAAATACCAGTTTATGACAAGCTTAAGAATCATTATATATATGTTTTAAAATGAGAATCATCTTTTTTTACAGGTATGATACATATCCATATAATAGCATCCATATCAATTTTGAAATTATTGTGAAAGTGAAATCAAATATATGCAGGAGATGGGGCCATTGCAGTGTCACATGAATTTTGTATGGATGTTCTGTTTGGAAGCTTTTTGATACATATTCTCTTGGCATATGCATCACTCCATTTTGTGGACCTCCAAAATTATTGCACACACCCACTTGAAAATAAAACATGTTATTGCATTCGGATTTCACCTAAAAGGCACTGATTCTTTCAATTGATTAGTAGGCTTTTTCAAAACCACTTTGGCATCCTCATCCGTAAAAATATGGGTCTACTATTCAGCCCATATAATTTAATTAATAATTCACTCCAATTAATAATCGTGTCCAACATTTCTTCTGGTGTTGTAGATATTTCCCATTTTTTTGATGTATATGTCATATGCAATCATGCAGGGCTGAAGATCCCCAAAGCTTATCTTATGCAAAAAGGAAAGGATGACACTTTTGGGAAAAGGGATTCGATCCAAGTGCTTTGATTTGAAGAGTTATCCTAATCTTAGGGAAGATACCTCAAGAGAAAGGAGATGGTGACCAATGTTTTCTATATTATACAAGAATGGAAAATGTTAGATTTTTTCCTTATCATAACCTTACCTTTTTTTACTTTTTTAATAAAAGAAGTATATACTGAGTGGATTGTATGAACTCGTTTATAGATTATGTAAATTTTTTTTAACAATGTATATACCTTGTTACAGTGGAATGGGCTGAGTTTGACAACGCACTACATGAATATCTACATTGTGGCATTGGGCCATGGAAGGGTTCCCTGTGGTTCATCCTTGTTTTCTAGGGGGCCGTTTGGGTAGTGGAATTAGGGTGGAATAGGGGAGGAATAGGTAAAATAGGTGTTTAGGTAGGCGGAATAAGGGGGTATAGCTATGCGGAATGAGGAGAGAATAAGCTAGTATTTGTATTCCAAGTCCACCCATAGAATTGTGTTATTCCTCCACTGGAATAAGGAAACCCACCTATCAAATCATATATCATCACATCAAATCGCCTGTCATCACCTCTTATATATCAATGGGGCGGGTCCACATGTCAAATTAACTTTTTACACTTTATTCACATCTTATTCTTCATCAACCAAACACCCCAATCTTTATTATTATGTTTCCCAATGAGAATAACAGAAAACACAACCAAACACAAAATCTCTTATTCCATTGATAAAGTCAACAATTCCTGTAATATGTATAAACCCCAAAATAGCTTATATCTCTATCCAAACGAACCCTAGGAGAACAACACTAGAATCAGTTAGGAAAATACTATGTTTTGTTTTGTTTTGGAAAAAAACTAATGTTTTGTTTTGTTTTGTTTTGTTTTGTTTTGTTAGTAGTGTAACATCACTCAGTTAGGAAAATACTATGTTTTGTTTTGGAAAAAAAAATCAGAAACTAATGTTTTGTTTTGGAAAAAGATACACGTAGCCCCATTACTGTCAATTTTACAGTCCAGTTCGTTTTTTATTTTTTTATAAAATTATATACTCATCCTTTGAAGTGTATGCTATTATATGAAATGATGTATATACTGAGGTACATTAATGTATTTTTTTCATTAAATCATCCTTTGAATTGCATGCTATTATATGAAATGATGTATATACTGAGATATATTAGTGTATTTTTTTCATAATGAAAAAAATAAATTTTTTTTTGAGATCATATACTATGTTAGAATCTCATACGCTATAATAAAGCAGTATATTACTTTATCATAACATACGGGCTATAAAATGAACTGCAATGACGGGGTGTGTGTATCCGCGCTCTTTTATTTTATTTGTTGGTTAAACCTTTACTCGAATTTAAGACAGTGCAGTGAAAAGGAGACATGTCAAGACGTGGTTTGGTCAAATTTTTCTCCCTATCTAAAAATGGCTAGAATATTGTTACTTTTGAGAATGATAAGTGTGTTGTATATACCCCTTTTTTTTTTCTACAAAAAGGGAATCTCATGTGATCTATTTAATCTTTGGGCAAGTAAAGTCGACATGACTGAGATGTTGTATATTTTATGGGTATCATAAACTATTGTAACACAAATTTGTATCAATGGCATGGGTGCGGTTACAAGAAGTTCTGTTTATAATCTCGCATGGCAAAAAGTTATTTTTCCTTTTTAATAAGTGGGTTCGTAAATTAAGGCATGTACTCTATGTCTATGAAATTATTTTCTTATATGATATTTTCTTGTTAAAAATATCAAAACACTGTTAGAATTGCAAGCGGTGTCCCCAACATTTTTTTAATAGCATAAAAAATAATGGATATGTATGCTACATTATCTTTTGTAACACAAAATGCATTCTGAGCAATGTATGTATCATATATGTACTTTTCTAGAGTGATATTTTTTTTGTGATCTCCAATATTCCCATGTCCTAAATTTCTAAATCATTTAAAATTTCATCGAGGGGGATTACTCGAGAGGTAAATCTTGATAAAATAACCAATGATATTAAATTTTGTATTTTTGAATAAAACTAAGAATTAAAAGAAGAGGGCCGCGCAACATTAATTGGTGTTCTTTTATGTCTTTTATTATAGTGGGTTGGTATTATAGATTATGCATTGAAATATATAATAATAAAAAATAAATTATAGGAAACACATGTAAAAGAAAAATGTTGATTAAGAAATCTTTCAATTTATTAGGGGTATTGTTGGGATTTTAAAAATCATTCAAATTCATATTGCTAATTTTTTTAGGCAATCAAATAAATCTAATTATGATATGAATGAAGAAATTGAATGATTTTTTAAAACCACAACAATACCACTAATTAATTCATCACCTTTTCTCCCCCCCCCCCCCCCCCAACCCCCAATTTTCCCCTCCCATTCCCAAATTTTTCCCTTCACTTTCCGTCCTCTCTCACCAAAGTTTCATTGAAAATGTAAAAATGTACATGTCATTTCATTTTTATTCTTATCTCATATCTCATGTGGTTGTGATCTTATTTTAGCGTGGCCTATGTTATATAAGATATTTTATTTTGGTAATAAGGTATTTTTGTTTGATTTAATATTTTAAAACTTTTTTACATATTTTATATGCCACCTCCATTCTTTATTGATTTTTTATTATCTGAATTTATTTTAATATATAATGAATAAATGACCTTCCATGCTTTCGGCCGGTGCTTCACATCAAATCGATGTAGGCGGATTCATGAAAAATGAAAAAAAAGAAGTGCTTTATAATTTTGTTTATAGAATAGATGCTGAAATTTAACTTTATATCTTTTATTATAGTGGGTTGATATTGCAGATTGTGCATTGAAAAACATAATAATAAAAAATAAATTATATGAAACACATGTTAAAAAAAATGGTGATTAAGAAATCTTTCAATTTATTAGGGGTCTTGTTGGGATTTAAAAAATTCATTCAGTTTATTAATTTATATCATAATTATATCTGTTGGGTTACTTAAAAAATTAGCAATAAATATGAGTTAACAAGTGTCCTAAAGACACTCGTTAACAAAACCCTTTGTCAGCTAGCTAGATGGAATCTGGGGCTAGATGAATCTTGCGCTCTTTGCAGAGAGGAAGTGGAGTCGGCGGATCATTTGTTTACTTCTTGTCGAATGGTGAGGTGGGTATGGGCTCGTATGAAAGAGGCGTCGGGGTTGGATGTATTGTTTGAGGATTTGGAGGGCATGCGGTTGGCGGGCAAGCAGATGAGAATGGCGGGGGATCAGTCAATGAAGGCAAAAGTGTCCCAGTTATGCCCGTGATGATTTGGTCGATCTGGTTTTGTCGCCATCAGGTTATTTTTAGGGGTCAAAACCATATGCGAAAAATATTTGAGATCTAGCTAAAGGTCTTATTTTAGACTGGGGGTTGTGTGGGAGCAAGATACATCAGTTTCCAGGCTGATAAACTTGTAATTCCTTAGCAGTCTTTGGTCTGCTAGCTGGCATAAAATGGTAGAAATCTTCTCTTTTTAATTTCCAAGAGCTCTTTTCTGCTTTGTATTGCTTTTTTTTTCAGCCCTATCCTTTAATATATTAAGACCAGTGCCTGTCATTCCAGTAAAAAAAAAAAAAAACCTTTGTCTATTAAAAAAATTCCAGCATATTTTTCTTTCCTTATTTGCGTCATGGTCCACAAAATTATTGTGATTCAATTCAATTAAAATTGGTGACCACAACCTAGCTGTGAAACCAGCTATATGCGGAAATAACTATTTTTGATAAGTTTGGTTTCAAAATGTGCATACGATTAATATAAAAGTATATCTTGAATATGGAATAACCACTGACAAAGTAAAATTTGATATTATCATCCACAAGAAAAGGGCATTTAACTGTGATATTTTTTTGTCTAGCTTCTTTAGGTTTAAGAGGAATATCTTTAATGATAACTTTATAGTTAATATCTCCTTTTAATTGTGGTGAAAGAAAGGGACATAACAATGTGATTCAGAGCTAACCATTTCAACAATGGTTTCTCTTCTACAAGGTCAAAAAAAAAAACAAAAAACAAATTAAGAGTAAATTTGGTAACTCTAGTCTAAAAGTTAAAACACTTTCTAAGAATCAAATTCTGATAAATTCCGTAAAAGAAAAATTTCTGTTTGAGACATTCTGTAATAAACACAAGAATTGATGATTCCAAACAGAATTTTTATAAGTGTTAAAAAAATAAGAAAAAACTGCCCTAAAATTCAAATGATAATTTAATAAAATTAAGGCTGATGCCTACCTTTCCATAAATAAAAAAAAAAAAAATTCAAATGATAACATGAGTTGTGTGTGGTGGCCCTTCCCTGATAGCATAGATTACTCACTTGGATTGCAATGGACAAAAGTACATTTTTAAGTGAGGTAATCCTGAAATTATAATCCACACGTGTGACTATTTGTCTTCCATGCTAACCCTTTTTACTGACACGAACTAAAAAGAAAACAAAATAAAATAGAGCGTATGCATTGACAAAAAAATGAAATAAAGCTTCTGCATTGGACACATGTATGAATAAGTTTGTGAAACATTAATATTGAAGGTCTCACACTTTCCTCATGTAAATGCTCCCGACTCTTTTCAACTCTTCATTTTCCCCCACTTCACCAACCCTGAAGACCACCATCTCTCTCTCTTTCTCTCTCTTCATTGAATCAACACTGAATGAGTTAACCTCTAGAATTCATAACCAGCTTAGAGAAGAGCACCACCCCATTCCGGCCATGTCGACATGGAATATCCTAAGCGCATATTCTACAACTGAATATTCGTCAAGGTACATATAATCGAGTTTTTACAACAAGAGTTCTGAACCAATAACAAAAATTACATCAATTTAATGGTCTAAGTTGATTTTAAATCAATCATATAAAACATGTCATCATATCATTTTTGAAATAAGTGCTATCCCAGTTTATATCTCACAACTTTTTCCTCTAACAATGTGCAACATTACTCATGCATGTTCTAGTTACAAGTAGTAGCCACATTTACCACTAAATTTATAATGGTATAACAAACAGTGATCAATTTAGTTGACATGTAACCATCCACAATAAAACTCAAATGAAATACCTAAGTTGACAAACCTTGGACCACCCCCCTCCAATCTCTACCAACACCGACCGCATAGCTTTAACATCATCTCACTATCTCTCTCACTCAATTCTCTCTCTCACAATCTCTACCACCCATGCCACTTTTGCTTTGCTTGTTGGGTAGCTCTTTTTTTTTTGTCCTCATGTAAGGGTGGGAGCTCATATAAGGTGCTAAGTAGCACATCAGTGACAAAGTAAAAACAATGGGTGCCATTGCAGACCAGACCAGTTCAAGCAACAACACAACACAACCACCACCTCCATTGGACTCATCAATGGAGGTACTACCCATGGATGTCCACAAGGTGGCCCTCCCTCCCCCTCAGACCTCCCTTCAGAAGCTGAAGGTCAGGTTCAAGGAGACTTTCTTCCCAGACGACCCCTTCCGCCACTTCAAGGGGCGGTCCTGCGCCACCAAGTGGCTCCTCGCCGTGCAGTACATCTTCCCAATCCTCCAATGGGCCCCTAACTACAACCTTTCCCTCTTCAAGTCCGACGTCGTCTCCGGTCTCACCATTGCTAGCCTTGCCATTCCACAGGTATACATATATATGCATATATAACACCAGAACTCATGTTGGAACATTTTCTGTTTTGATTATTTGAAACAGATATTCCCACAGTTTTGAACTCATATTTCATTTGAATTCAGGGAATCAGTTATGCAAAGTTGGCTAATCTCCCTCCTATCATAGGCTTGTGTAAGCCAAGTCTCTCCTCTTCTACTACTAGTGTTGGTCAATTTTATATAACAAAGACTTATGTCACACTTGTGTTTACCACCATGTATAGATTCAAGTTTCGTGCCTCCGCTCATTTACGCACTTCTTGGGAGCTCTCGAGACCTCGCGGTGGGGCCGGTCTCCATCGCATCTCTCATAATGGGATCCATGTTGAGGCAGGAAGTTTCACCCACCAAGGAGCCTGGGCTCTTCCTTCAGTTGGCCTTCACTTCCACCTTCTTCGCTGGACTAGTCCAGGCCTCTCTTGGCATACTAAGGTGATTCGATCACTCGCGCTTTTGAGGACGGGCGAAGAAAACATATTGCTTATAACTTATTCTAATTTGTTATGTGACAGATTGGGATTCATAATCGATTTTCTGTCCAAGGCCACCCTCATCGGATTCATGGCCGGGGCCGCCATCATCGTCTCCCTCCAACAGCTCAAAAGCCTCCTTGGGATCACACATTTCACCACCCAAATGGGCTTGGTTCCTGTCTTGAGCTCTGTCTTCCATAAGACCGATGAGGTTTCTAACGAGAAACTCTTCATTTGATTCTATCAGGTTTGGTCAGTCTCTAATAATATATTTACGGACTTGTGAGAAAAATTATTAAAAACTATTGTTTATCTCACGTGTTAGTACGTGAGACTATCACAAGTCAATTTTATATTGGAGACTGATCAGATCTGATTAGCTTGCAAGATTGAGAAACAAAGTTGATATGTTGATGTTATATGTGTTGCAGTGGTCATGGCAGACTATACTGATGGGTGTGTCCTTCCTGCTTTTCCTGCTACTCACGAGACACGTTGTATGTTTGATTCATCCCTATTTTGGCTTGTCTCTTTACATGAACATGCATTTGTTGATATTTTTTTGAAGAGAAAACACAATTGACTCCCCCACATAGACAAAGTGATACACATGTTGAGACTTTGTTTGTCACCTGTTTTAATTGTAGACCTTTCAAACAGACATGATAGTGCTTATTAAATGATGTTTTGACCGGATCCGTGAAGCCGTTTCAGATGGTGTTTTTTTCATTTAACAGACAAAAAATATTTTTTTTTGAATTATGTGATTATTAGAAAATCTTGGTTGGTCAAATTGGTTAATTGGTTTATTTGTTGGTCTCCTAATAGTTATATTGGGAAAACAAATGAAGGCCTTTTAATAATGTTTCAATAGTGAGGTAGGGATATCTGCCCTACACATGCAGGTGTTGGTTATTTCAACACTATGAATGGATGGCTGTTGGAGATTCCCTTTTTCTTGTATCTTCTTATGTATAGGTCCCACTTGACCATTTATAAAAAGGTGGTCCAGATTATGCTTTTAGAAAATTATTGTTGAAGTAAAAAAACAAATTTGTCTCTTTAGAAAGTACAAAATTCTTATGATGATTTAAGCAACACTAAGACATTATTTGGAGCTCTATAAGCCACATATAATGTTATAAATATTTTAAACATGAGATTTAAAAAATAACTTAACCATTTCTTGATAGATTAGTAGAGGAGTACTAGTAGTTGTTTCAAGTCTGGAAAACTAAAAACAAAAAATGTTTACCTTCCAAAATAACACCATGTGTTCTTGATTAAAATTTTGTGACTGCAGTTATAATCAATTTTGCTTTTTTTTTATTTAATGCAGAGCATGAGAAGGCCAAAGCTATTCTGGATTTCAGCAGGAGCACCTTTGGCTTCTGTCATCCTCTCAACTCTACTGGTCTTCGCATTCAAAGCTGAAAAACATGGCATCAGCGTTGTTAGTACCCCCAACAAACATAGTTATATATATATATATAGTTCTGAAAACCATGTCATCAACACTGGTTCTCTCTGTTTTTAAAAAACAGATTGGGAAACTACAAGGAGGTCTGAACCGCCCATCAATGAATATGTTACATTTCCATGGCACCCATTTAGCACTAGTCATGAAAACTGGACTGATAACAGGCATCATATCACTCACTGTGAGTCCACCAATTCTCTCTCTTTTATCTTTTATCTTTCATTTTGTGATCCTTCACAGTGTTATCAAGTGTTCATAGTTTATATATAACAGGAAGGAATAGCTGTAGGAAGGACCTTTGCTTCACTTAAGGATTACCAAGTTGATGGGAACAAAGAAATGATGGCAATTGGTTTCATGAATATCATTGGCTCATGCACTTCTTGTTATGTCACAACTGGTAAAATTTCAAAACTTTCAAATTCATTGAAAATTTTGAAAACTTCGAACTAGTTTGATAACCATTCTACATTCTTTCTTATACTGGAACACCCTGGTAAATGACATTTCACCAAGAAAATTTCACTCATTCCTTCTTCTTACACAATCTATCAGAATTAGTTTTCTGATGGTCATGAATTCTCCTTCTGAATCAGAATCACCAAAGTTTTAACTTCAATTTTTGCGTGAACTCCCCAACATTGTAGGAGCCTTCTCTCGCTCAGCCGTGAACAACAATGCTGGATGCAAAACTGCGGTCTCAAACATAGTTATGGCGGTGACAGTCATGGTGACACTCCTCTTCCTCATGCCTCTGTTCCTCTACACACCCAATGTAGTCCTCGGCGCCATCATAATCACCGCAGTCATTGGACTCATCGACATCCCGGCGGCTTATCACATATGGAAGATGGACAAGATGGACTTCCTGATCTGCATTTGCGCCTTCTTGGGCGTCATCTTCATCTCAGTTCAAGAGGGTCTCGCCATCGCTGTAAGTACACTGAAAAATTATAAAATGTTGGGAATTCTGAATGAGAGCAAACTTGTAAGTATGTGATCTTTTGCAGGTTGGGATATCAGTGTTTAAGATACTTATGCAAGTCACAAGGCCTAAGATTGTGATACTAGGAAATATAGCAGGGACGGACATATATCGCAACCTTCATCACTACAAGGATGCAAAGAGAATGCCTGGTTTCCTCATCCTTGCTGTTGAAGCTCCCATTAATTTTGCAAATGTGACATATCTCAATGAAAGGTGTGTGTGACACATTACATGAGTATTGTTTAGGTGTGCTTAATCAATTTGAATGTGTAGAAGTTACATAAAATGATGTCTTGGTGATTGTTTTTTTTCCCTGATGTGTAGGGTTTCAAGATATATAGAAGATGAGAAAATGGGAGAAAAGCAGCTTGACTTCAATTATGTGATCCTAGATTTGTCTGGTGAGTGATCATTCTTTTAAGGTGAAACATTGTTTTTATAATTGACAGCATGGATATACTGGTCAAATAACTAAACATCTAACCTCTGTTTGGAAATTGTTGTTGAACTATTCACCCCTGATAAATATGCCGGAATAGAAAACTCTATACAAAATGGGGGGTTATTATTTGTCTGATTGTTTTTGTTTGTTTGAATTCTTACATAAATAGAAGATAAGAATTGGAAAAAATGTTGATAACTGTTTATAATTTTTTAAATGACAATTATCATAATTTATATTAATGAAACAAACAAATTCTTTTGTGTCAATGGTGCCTAATTGATTATTGTTTATATTTAATCTTTCCTGAATCATTTTGGCATAGTTCTTCATGATAGTAGCTTATGAAGGGACAATAACACCATATAACTAAACCTTGTGTGTTTGTTTTGTATAGCTGTGAGTGCTGTTGATACAAGTGGGATCTCATTTCTTATGGACTTGAAGAAAACATTGGCCAAAAGAGGTCTCGAGGTATGCCCAAGTACAACAAGGATGTGTTTGTTTATAATGCTCTAATCAGTCTTATTTTTATCGTATATATTCCAAATGAACGTATATATACCAATTAGAGTGGTAAATCAGACTAAAGGTAGAACTGGTTTCTCAGCTCGTCTATGTGAATCCGGTGGGAGATGTGGCGGAGAAACTACAACGGGCGAACGAGATTCACAGCTTCCTTGGAGTTGATTCTCTCTACCTGACGATCGCAGAAGCCGTGCTTTCGCTTTCTTCTATGATGAAGGAGCAGCCATGACGTATGTTCACATTAACAATGTTGGGAGGGGGAAAAAATTCATTTGAATCCCTCATATAGCTATTTGAGTGATAATTTTGGGTGGTATCTGAAAAGTTGTTCTTCTTGGTTTCCTGTTTTTAACAGTTGAAATCAGTGAAGTAGAGCCTATGAAGATATGGTTTTGTAGATTTGTCCAAAATGTCGCATGTAGTGATTCTTCAAATGCCCATAACAGAGGTGAAGCATTAATGTAAGAGGTGCAAAACTCTGTACGAAACATATTGAATGGTCTCATGAAGAAGCATGGGCAATGTGTAACTAATTCTAGACGGTATATAAATTCTAACACAACAAACCTACATTGCATGTATGCACAGAATATGTAACAAAAAAGGCGCTGTTACACCCAGATCCATTTCCAGCCCCGATTCCAACCCTATATGCGTCGATAGATACTCACGTTAACAAGGTATATTTTTTTAAAGAATTTTTTTACATTTTCTATAAATGCATTTATGCAATTCATTATAATATATATTTCATTTTTTATAAAAACATGTACCTTATTAGATGAGGTATACGATTTTTTAAAAATTTAAAACACATGTAGACTAGAATTGAGGCTGAAAATGAGGTTGGATGTAGCATTATCCAACAAAAAAATAGGATGAAAAATGTGATTCATCAGATGCACATGAACAAACAGGAAAACTGGGCTCCAATGGAATGAGTTGGGCCTCGTGTACACACATGTAGGGGATGGCCCACAATTCTTGGTGAGTATTTAAGTAGCAAGTACCTTACAAGGGAAATGTTAGAAACAGTTATTCTTAGCTATCATTTTTTTCTTCCCAATACATTTTGAATTTTTTAAAGGTATATACTTGGGTTGCGATTTAGGCAGGATGGGTTGGGCTGGGTTGAAGTTTAATTCAAACCCAATCCTTCATTGATGGAGATAAATGTAAATTTAAACTGATCCAACTCTCAAACCCAAAGAGGCGAACCCTAACCCAACATGCTGAACATGCTGAGTTTTGTTCAGGTTCTGATTGAGTTCATATTTGATTTATATTGGATTGAGTTCAGCTACACTTGTGTTGGATTCTGATTTTATTTTAAGATGATGTTATTTAAGACAAAATTGAGCTCCATGATCTGATGTTTTCCATGAAAAAGATAATAAAGATAAAAAAAATGATGAATACTTTAATAATTTGAACAATCCAAATTTCATCTCATAGGTTAAGTAATTCAAATTTTACTAAAACATCTCATAGGTTAAGTAATTCAAATTTTACTAAAACATGGGGAATCAGATTTAACATGATGCACAAATTGCACCTTTTGTACATTTGTCTAATAAATTATACACCTTTTCAAAATGAAATATTTTATGCATTGAATGTATAATCGGTAGATTTTGTTATATGCTGTTGAACGCTTCCAATATACACGGTGAAGTTTTCAAAACCAACTTTCCAATATAGGACTAAACATTTGAAAGGGAACACCACCACAAAGAGAACAAATGTAATTTTGGCCACAACTGGGACTGGTGGGACTAGCCTACATCACCATATTGAAACTTTAAATTTTCATGTGGAAAAAGGAACAAGAATGGACAGACTGAAAAACAGAGCTCATTAAGCTCTTCACTATACAAGTTTGGTTTTCTTCAACCCTGAAATTGAGGAAAAACGAAAAACAAAAACAAAAACAAAAAAAAAGAGGAAAAAATAGCAGAAAAGAGAACTTGATCTCCAAAGGCCATTCATCGACAAAACGGATTGTCTTCTTCGACATCAGAAACCCCTAGCATGGCCAGAGCTAAGTGTCCCTTCATCTCACTAGTTAGTGGTTGTTCTTGCGGCGGACGACAGTAACCACCAGCACAATCGCCACCAGTCACAACTGACCAGTCATCGAAAATGTCTTCCCCTAAGAGGATCGTGATGACCTGATTGATGCCAGGCCTCCCTAACTCTTCACTATTCAGACAAGCAGATGCAGCTCGAACCATGCGACTCATCTCGCTCTTATTAACGGGACCATACCGTAGCTGTGGATCGATCAGCTCATCAATGGCTCCTTGTTGGAGAAGAGGTCTCGCCTGTCAATGTGGACAACATGATTTGCAATTAATTACTTCATCTAGACCTTTAATTATGTTTATACACATTTTCAGACTTGAATTATAGGCAAACATGTAAGAATTCCAGGTATTACTGAACATCACTAAAGTAATCCAAGAGACCATGTTAGTAATAGTTCTGAGTTCAACAGATCGTCTGGAATGAATAAAATGGTTTATCTGAAAATTAAGGACTCACATTTGATTTTTCATTAGTTACATAAGTATGACCTAGGTTTTAGAGGGTTGTAGTAAGAAATTCGATGGAAACAAGGTTTCTTGGTCATGAGGGATCAATATCCATAATAAAGTAAGTGACACAAACAATTAAACACTATTCAATGTAGTTGGATAGCAGAAAAAGCAGGTGAGAATAAATGAAGTTTAAAGTGTTTGTCATGAACTAATCTCTTCCTACTCCATTTAATAATGAAGTTGTTAGATCCAGAAGAGACAAACTGCCATTTTTCTTTTTGGGTTCAATTTAGTTATCAAAAATCATATATGATACTATAGGTAAACTGTCTGACTTGTCTTATTAATTATTACATTCTGTTTGCTTTCTCCTTTTCATATTAGGGACCGTCAGGTCCAGTAGTGAAATGTTTTAATATTAAAATATCTACATGGGTGTGGGGGAGATATGCACATTGATTAAATTTAAAATTGAGGGGCCGATAGGCTTTGGTGGTTCAATATATTTAATGACAGTGGAATAGAGATGGAAAATATAGGTGCCATTAATGAATAACATTAAAGACATGTGAAGAACAAGACATTTCATCTCATACTTAGCCATGCAGTGATATAAAAAATCAGGTATGATGTCATGTATAAGATGTGAAGGCAGCCGACAATGTCCAACCACTAGAATAAGCATTTTCTGCTCCTTCCAAACCAAAAAAGTTGACAAACATATAAATATTCAGAAGGGGTTAGATGCATTTCTTGGCGCAGGAAAAAGTTTAGCTTTTTATATAACAAGTGGGTGAATAAGGTAGACACATTTTATTGTGAATGACTTGTAATGGAAAAGAGTGAATGAAAGAGGACCTACCCACATGACCAGATTCTCATCTCCTTGAGGCCGCCTTGACTCGATGGGCTTGCGTCCTGTGATCAACTCCAACAAGACCACCCCGAATGCATAAACATCTGTTTTATCAGATACCTTACCGTGTTGAAAATACTCAGGAGCCAAGTATCTACAATTTTGGAAATAAATAAGAAGATGAATAACCAATTAGACTAATAAGAAATTGTCTTATGAACAGCAATTCTTACCCAAATGTCCCTTTCACAGTTTTGCAAAGAAAGGGAATGGATGGCCCTACGGTCCACGTCGCCAATCCAAAGTCACAAAGCTGAAAACAATTCCATACAATCACTCCTATTTCTACACAATTCAACATTGTAACAAAGAGAACCAAAAAAACATAAAAATAAATAATAACTCACTTTGGGAGTCTTGTTAGAAGAAAGAAGGATGTTAGAAGGCTTGATATCTCTATGTACAACGCACTTATCCGTCCCGTGGTGGAGGTACTCCACAGCGCGAGCGACCCCAATCGCAATCTTGAACCTCGCGTTCCAAGGAAGACAAGACTTCTTCCCTCTCACATAATCTAAACAAACCAAACAATAAGACTTGAAAACTCCAACCACAATTGATGTATGTAGAAACACAAGACATGTACAGTCCACCACTTACTGTGAAGATGGTGATCAAGACATCCTCCTGAGACATACTTGTACACCAGGAACAGCCCCTCCTCATCAACACAGAAACCCAACAGAGGAACCACATTAGGATTGTCGAGCGAGCTCGCAATCATCAACTCCCTGCAGAAGGCCTTGGCACACTCTTTGTCCTGACCATCCAATCGCTTGATCGCCACAGCGCGCCCCAATCCGACCCTCCCCCTGAACACACAACTCAAAGCCCCCCTCCCCAACACCCTCCCTGCAAACATGACCCACATAAGAAAAATCTAATCTTCATCACAAACCCACATGAAAATAACAAATTTTGAATCGAAGCGAATGTGGGTGTCCTCGGAGACCAGAAAGATCAAATCTTTCTCACAAACCCACATGAAAACAAATCAAATTTCGAATCCAATTTTGCGAATGCAACCAACATTTCATAACTTTTAATGAAATGATAACGAATGCATCATGACCCAGCTCAGAAAGATCAATTCTTTCACCCTTTGAAGGTACCTCTCGAGAAGTCCCGGGTGGCGGCTTTGATCTCCGGGTAGCTGAACCTCTTCAGAGAATCCGAAGCGGGCGAGATGCTCCTCTCCAGCGAGTCGAACCTCCTCCACAGCGCGTCTCGAGACTCGCGCGCGTCCTCCTCGAGATTCACGAGCAGCACCGTCGCCGCCGGGGCCGCCCCCGTGTCAAGGTCCGCCAAAGTCGAGCCGAAGCTGAAGCGGAAGGACGAGTGGACCGAGTGAAGCTCGTCGTCCAGGCCTCCGCCGTCGACAGCCTCACTGAGAAGCCAAGACTTGTTGTTCTCACTCTTCCCCTCTTCAGCTCTCCTCCTCCGCCTCCCCCGCCGCCTGATTGTGAACCCCGCGAGGAGGAGGTACAGACCCAACTTCATCTTCTCGCAGACCTTGTTGTGGTCGAAGATGGGAGGACCCAATTGGGATTTTCGGCCATTGGTGACCCTATCGGGGGATTGGGTGTCAATGCTGATGAAACAGGCCATGTTTCATCAAAAGCAGAGAATGAAAAACGAAGACTTGTGTAGGGGAGAAGAACCAACAATGCTGGTTGTGTATATAAAAAGGGACTAAAAAGTGAGCTTGGTATTCCTTTTTCGAGACTTGGAAGGATTCTTAATTACAGGATCAAATTTTTTTTTTTTTTTTTTTTTTTTTTTAAATGATTTTGAGAACTAATATACAAACATGATATGGATACTAGAAAGATTTATTTATTGAACATGCATAAGATACAGAACACTACTATTCATTACATAGATTTAGAAAGAAAGAAACTTACAATACTGGGGTCGAGAAGGATATCTCCCTCTTCTGCCCTATTTCTTCTATCTTACAAAAACACACTTAGTTCTTACAAAGCACTCTTGGGTTTTGGTGGATTTTTTGGTAGAGGGGTTTTGTAGACTTGGGTTTTTTGCTGATGCCCTCCTTCGTTTCTCTTGCTCCCTTTATATAGGCAGAGTTTGCGGACTTTAAAGGGTTTGGAGTCCGTGGTCATTCAGTTTTGAGTGACTTCTTGTCTTCTTCTGGTGTCACTTTTCCTGCTTTACGTCTTTTCTTCTTTTCCCATCTTTCTTCTAGAGGCATTGGGACTATCAAGAGCCATATTGCCATATTGCATTGTATTCTAGAGTTGGGAAAATTTGATATTGCACACCTTGGACCATACTATTGCAATATGGCTTTGATCCTGTAAGTATTTGGTATCAGAGCCATATTGCATTGTCTTTTAAGGGGATTTTCTTGCATGAACAGTGCTAAACAGTACCGGCCGGTGAACAGTGTTTTTTGAAACTATTTAGTCGCGTTGTCCACACTCTCATCTTAAGAACAATAGAGTTAGGGACGTAATACGTCGTTGACTGGTTTCCCTGCACTTCCTCATGGCCAATCTTTTCCGATCCCTTATGTCATGGGTACATGAAGCCTCCACTTCAACTGATGGAGCCTCCACCTCTAGAAATCCCCCTGCCATAAAGACTATGTCCATTAAAAATATGCAAAATATAAATTATGAGAATGTTGAACAAGCTGTTGGTAATTGGAACATCCCTAAAGTCCCGTTCAATGAGATTTATGTTTGTAACACTTTTAGTCTTAAAACAGACTATTATATCAAGACTATTGAAAAAACCCTTCCTTTAACTAATGGGCATGAGAACTTCCACCTTATATCCCAGAAAGAGATAGACAGGATTAGGACAAAACCACAATATCACTATCTTCATATAGGATTAGTACAGGTTTCTATAAATGCCCTAGTTCGAGAAAACTTGAATGTTGCAGTTTTAGCATGTCTTCAAGACAATAGGCATCTAAAATTTGCTGATTCTGTTCTAGGGATAGTTGAATCCAGCCTAAGTAATGGACCAGTATTTTTTAATGCCTTTCCTAATTTCTCTGTGTCCTTAGCTGATCCTAACATTTTGGATACTCTTGTCCTGAGGATCCAAACTAATGGTTTCGACCTTACTAATGGCACTTTAAATTTAAACCTGAGTTATAGGGTATATTTCAAGGTTATGAACACCTTATCCCCTAAAAGTAGGGTCTCTGATATTAAAGGTATTACTACTTTGCTTCAAACGAACCCTAAAAATAACTCTTTTATCCCCAGACCTTTAAAATGGGATGAGATCAAATTACCTAATTCCTGGACCCTTGAAAATGCTCAGCCTAATAAGCCCTTGGAAAACCTATACCTTAAAGACATTATTGAACAGGAAGAGGGTAATATTGAAGTTCGATTTTCCAATACTGGCCTTCAAAGGACAAGATCTCTTAGGGCCACACCAGTAGTTCAAACAAGGGAACGCTTGACTCCTAGGAGACGCTCTGTTTCCGAAAGGGATAGCCAGTATTCGGCTACTCAAGCTGCTTACTTCCAACCTATAGGGGTTGCATCGGCAGTTTATGATGTTCAATCCGAAGCTCATTCTGAAATGCCATCTGAATATGAACCCGCTGAATCAGACATGCTCACTATAAGTGAAAATGATGACTATGAAATAGATAAAGAGATCATAAAACATGATTTTTATTCTTCAAAAAATGATGATAAAAGAAAATGGTTTTTCAACACTATACCCAAAGAAGAGCAAGGTCCGATTAGAGAACAGTGGTATGACCATATGAGATTTGAACAAAAAACTGTATATTTCTTTGATTGGTTTGAACATACTTATATTCCAATGTTACAGAACATGATCATTGATCTTCCTGAAGAAGACCATGCTATGGTCCTAGAGAAGATCGATAAATATGCCACCAAATGGAGAAACATTAAGAATGAAGAAGTGGAATCTATTCATCCACCGTTTGAAAGAATTAAAGTCACTAATTCCGACATCATAGCCAGCCCTCTTAAGACTACTACAAAGATTGACCCTGGTAGTCCTTTCAAGGCAGAATACTTTATCCAGGTTATGGAGCAAAATAATTTCACCAATGTTGCCTTGAGATCTATAAGTAGCCAAACTGAGAGAATAGAAAAAGCCCTCGCCGAAAATTGTAGCCTTGACAATATTCAAGCCAATGGTCTGCAAAGCCTCCAGGCCTCGACCACCTCGTCCAAAAATATAGTAAAAAAAACTGAAAAACCAATATTCATTCCTCAACAAAATCTTGAGAAAGGGATAAAGTTCAAAGAAAGACACTCTGAAGAATTGTTGATTAAATTATCTGAGAGACTGGAAAAATTATCCATCAATAACCTCAATGATGAGTCCTCTTGTGAAGAAAATTCCCAAGAAGACATTGAGGATGGCAGCATATCTGAAAGCCTTCCTGATCATTCTGATATTGAGATCAATAAGCTCGGGACTGTAACTCAGACCTCGAGAACAAAGAATTTCTATAGAAGACCAACTCCTGTTGATGTCCAAATAGAAGAGAATAATGATATTACTCTTACTACTTCCTATGATGGAAAATCTCTCGTAGAATGGAATCTTGATGGCATGTCTGAATATCAGGTCAGCCAATTATGTCATTCTATGCTTATTTATGCTAATGCCTGTAGGATACAAGGTAATAGTGATAAACATATTACTGATATGATAACCACATCATTCATGGGGCAATTAAGGGGTTGGTGGGACAACTTCATTACCCCTGACCAAAGACGTGCTATTTATACAGCCGTAAAAACTGATCCCAATGGGAGACCTGAGCCCGATATTGTCACCACACTAGTTCTCACTATATTTAAACATTTTATTGGCAGCCATAGTGACACTGCTGACAGAATTAGAGAACAACTTATAAACCTTAGGTGTCCAACCTTATCTGATTTTAGGTGGTATAAGGACACGTTTTTATCACAAATTTATAGAATAGATAACTCAAACAATGACTTTTGGAAAGAGAAATTTGTCTCTGGGCTACCCAAGCTCTTCGCCGAAAGAGTCAGAAATAACCTCCGTCAAGAATTTGGGGGACATATCCCTTACTCCGTTATAACATTCGGAGAACTCATACAAAAAATAAACTTGATAGGTCTGGCCCTTTGCAATGATCTAAAGATAAAGAATCAGCTCAAGAATCAACATTTGACTTCCAAAAGGGAACTTGGAGACTTCTGTTACCAATTCGGGTATCAGAAGGAAGACATTAAGAATCCTTCCAAGTCTCGAAAAAGGAATACCAAGCATTCTTATAATAAAAAACCACTTGAGAGACAATATTATAAAACAAATAGAGCCCCTGCTCAAAAAACTAGAAAGCGGTTCTCCAAAAGGAAACCCAACACCTCTAATCCTCCTACCTGCTTTAAATGCAAGCAGAAAGGCCATTATGCCAATAAATGCTTTAGTAGCAAACCAAAAAATAAAAAGGAATCCATTCATAACTTAGAAGAACAGAATTCTGATTCTGAAAGTTGTAGCTGTAACTGTTGTGACCCTGAATCCTATGATTCATCGTCAGATACAGATGGCTTGATGGTCCTTTCGGTCCAAGAACAATTTATTTTAGATACTATTGACTCCATCGAGAATCCTGTCGAAAAGAAACGACAGTTAGAAAGATATATTAGCCTGATAAAAACTCCTGTCAGTCAAGCCCAAGATGATAACAAAGAAAAATATTCCTATAAGGAGATAATTCAAAGATTAGAATCCGAAAAACCCAAAAAAGTGACTATAGGGGAATTAAGAAAAGAACAAATTGATATGAAAAAAGAAATCAAGGACCTTAGAGACAGGGTTACATACCTTGAAGCCATCCCTAGATTGGGAAAACCCGCCGAGAATTCTGATAATGAAGAATCTGTCAGGGATCAACCTGAAGAGGAAGAAGAATTTATTAGCTCTCTCGAAAAATATACAAAACAAAAATGGAATGTTGAAGTCCTCCTGAAAATTAAAACATTTTCTCTAAAATATAAGGCCCTTATTGACACCGGGGCTGATATGAACTGCATTCGTGAAGGATTGATCCCTTCAAGATACTTTGAAAAGACAACCCATGGTATTAATACTGCCAATGGGGAAAGTCTTAAGATTAATTATAAAATACCCGAAGTACATGTTTGTAATAAAGGATCATGTTTAAAAACATCGTTCCTTTTGGTGAAAGATCTTCGTCAGGGTGTTATCCTTGGAACCCCCTTTATAAATATGATAAAACCCTTTTCGGTCGATACTGAGGGTATTCATGCAACTCAAAATGGCAAAAATATCTTATACAAATTTTGTACTACACCAAAGCTATCTTTTCTCAACCAGCTCAGGCAGGCCCTGGAATATAAAGAAAAGTTTATTAATGAACTCTCTGAAGAGATCAGGATTCAAAAGACATCTGAACAAATCGGTAGTCCTATTTTCCAAAAGAAGGTCTCTGATTTTCAAAAGACTATTGAAAATGAGGCCTGCTCAGATCTGCCCTCTGCCTTCTGGCATAGGAAAAAACACATGGTGAGCCTACCATACATCAAAGACTTTAATGAAGAGAAAATCCCCACAAAAGCCAGGCCCATCCAAATGAATAATAGACTCCTAGAAATTTGCAAGGAGGAAATATCTCAATTACTTATCAAAAATCTTATTAGGAAGAGCTCTTCACCTTGGAGCTGTGCGGCTTTCTATGTAGAAAAAGCTGCAGAATTAGAAAGGGGAGTGCCAAGGCTTGTCATAAATTATAAGCCATTAAATAAGGTACTCCAGTGGATTAGGTATCCTATCCCCAATAAGCAAGATCTGATCAAAAGAGTCTATAATTCCAAGATTTTTTCCAAGTTTGACCTTAAATCAGGATTCTGGCAAATCCAGATTAAAGAAGAAGATAGATACAAGACCGCCTTTACAGTACCGTTTGGGCATTATGAGTGGAATGTTTTACCGTTTGGGTTAAAGAATGCACCCTCGGAATTTCAAAACATAATGAATGAAATATTTAATCCTTATGGATCCTTTTCCATTGTTTATATCGATGATGTGCTGATATTTTCTGAGAACATAGATAAGCATTGGAAGCATCTTAATATCTTCCTTAGAATTGTAAAACAAAATGGTCTGGTGGTATCAGCCAAGAAGATAAAACTCTTCCAAACCACAGTTCAATTTTTAGGATATAAAATCTCTGGGAATGATATTACACCCATAAAAAGGGTAATAGATTTTGCAGATAAATTTCCAGATAGCATAAAAGATAAGAAACAACTTCAAAGGTTTCTTGGTTGTCTTAACTACGTATCAGACTTTTATAAAAATATAGCTCTGGACAGGAAACTGTTGTCCAACAGACTGAAGAAAAACCCTACACCTTGGACCATAGAACATACCCATGCCGTCCAAAGGATTAAAGAAAAGGTAAAACAGTTGCCATGCTTGAATATAGCAAGCCCCAATGCACCAAAGATTATAGAAACTGATGCCTCTGACATTGGATATGGAGGGATACTAAAACAGAGGATTGACAACAAAGAACAATTAGTAAGGTTTACTTCGGGAACATGGAATGAAGCTCAAAGAAAATATTCCACTATAAAAAAGGAAATCCTAGCTATAGTTAACTGCATAACAAAATTCCAAGGGGACATTTTAAACCAAAAATTCCTCTTAAGAATAGATTGCAGCTCTGCAAAATATGTTCTTGAAAAAGATGTTAAAAATCTTGCATCAAAACAGATTTTTGCCAGATGGCAAGCATTACTAGGAATCTATGATTTTGACATAGAATACATTAAAGGAGACTTTAATAGTCTTCCTGATTATCTCTCGCGTGAATTCTTGCAGGGAAATGGACCAAAAGAAGAAGGCAAAGATCCTTCCTCAAAGGACCCTAAAAATTGAGAGCTCAAGACCTTCTGTGAACCTTATAAAGCCAGAGGTTAAGGAAGAAAATCTGTTTGAAGATCAAAATCAGTTTGCCATACTTGCTGAAATAGGATCTCAAACTTCAGATCCACAAACCGAATATGAATTCAAAACTTCCGTTCCACTATTCTCTATTGAGAAATATGAAGTAGATAAAGAAATAGCAGAACTTATTAAGATATACTTCCCCAAAGATGATCATTCTGGTACTGGCTACCATTTCTATATCCCTGATATGATAGGGAAAAATCCTGATTACTATGAAAACATCCTATTAGAAACAAACAGTGTCAGAATTGTGCACCATTATAAGAACAAGAGCACCTTAGAGATCTCATATTCTAAACTATGCATCCAAAAGATATTATCCTTAAAAGACTGGGATAAGAGTCCCAATGCCTCTAGGCGATTCCAAAAATCAGTGATCAGACCCAATTACTATAATTATTGGGATTACCAGAAAGCCTGGGAAAATGTACTATTAGTCCAAAACTGTGTCTTAAAACATTCTTGGTTTATCCATTTTGTCTGCCAGGCCAAAATTCCAAATTGGTTTTACTCCTGGTGGCAAGTATTTGGTGCTAATTGGAAAAACTTACCAGGAGACATCCAAGCTCATATGGAGCAGGAAGAATTAAACCCACAAAATAGCATTGATTTATTGAAATATCACAACCAGACGGGGATACCATGGATCCTCCAATGGGATTTCCAGGTAGAAAAAAGGTTTCCTCCTCACCTCAAGAGAGATATATATACTAAATGGTGGGCTAAATATGATCCACGAAAAATTTTATCTGGTTATAAATTACCAATTTATGGAAAACCACGGGAAGATAGTTATGAGACTATCAAAACAAACCTTATTGGAGAATACACTAAAAGATTCCCAAATTTAAGTCAAGAATGCATTGAATTAAAGGCATATGAGCACATGTTTAAAATGTTCAGAGCAGAAAAGGCGGCTCTGCCAGCACCAATGGCCACCAGCTCTCAAGGTCCGGGAGGGACTCAAGGGGCTCAAAGGATGGAGGATGACTCTCAAAGGCCAGAAGATGGTGATTCTCAAACGGACAATGACTCTCAAGGGCTTGAAAACATACCCTCAGATTTTCCTGAAGATGAGTTTGATCCAGCTGAAGGATCTGTTTAAAAAAAAAAAATAAAAAATAAAAATAGAAAAATAAAAGGAAGAAGGATCCAGAAGACCCTAGTAACTCACGGGTTCAATATTACGCTACAAAAAGCTAGTCACGGGAGCACCCGACAAAGATGGGAAAAGAAGAAAAGACGTAAAGCAGGAAAAGTGACACCAGAAGAAGACAAGAAGTCACTCAAAACTGAATGACCACGGACTCCAAACCCTTTGAAGTCCGCAAACTCTGCCTATATAAAGGGAGCAAGAGAAACGAAGGAGGGCATCAGCAAAAAACCCAAGTCTACAAAACCCTTCTACCAAAAAATCCACCAAAACCCAAGAGTGCTTTGTAAGAACTAAGTGTGTTTTTGTAAGATAGAAGAAATAGGGCAGAAGAGGGAGATATCCTTCTCGACCCCAGTATTGTAAGTTTCTTTCTTTCTAAATCTATGTAATGAATAGTAGTGTTCTGTATCTTATGCATGTTCAATAAATAAATCTTTCTAGTATCCATATCATGTTTGTATATTAGTTCTCAAAAAAAAAAAAAAAAAAAAAAAAAAAAAAATAATCTTCAGGCTATTAAGTTTTTTTAATAGAATGTATTAAAAAAGTTCTCAAAAAAAAGGTGGAAGTTAAAGGAAGGTACTGTTTAGCACTGTTCATGCAAGAAAATCCCCTTAAAAGACAATGCAATATGGCTCTGATACCAAATACTTACAGGATCAAATTTTCCTTTATGAACACTCTAGAATACTCTAGAATACAATGCAATAGTAAGGGACTAAAAAGTGAGGGTGGTGTTGGGTTTTGCTTCAAAACAGAGGGGAATCCTATGAAGGGGAGAGACTGACTGATGCAATCTTAGGTCATTCACATTCAATGGTGTCTCTTGTTTTTCTTTTTCTGTGGTGGGGTTTATTGTTGACTCCTTTTTTTTTTTTCTTTAATTTTTTGGTTTTATTGATTTGATGATGTCTCTTTCTGTCTTTCCTTTTTTTTTTTTTATTGATGATTTTACTCTTTTTTTGTTTTTTTTATTTGATTTGATTGATCATTTTTGCTTCTTAATTTGATTTGATGGTGATTCTTTCTATTTTTTTTTATTATTCTGATTTTATCGATGATTGCTATTATTTTTTGTTTTGTTAATTTGATTTGATAGATGAATGTTAGGATTTTTTTTTTTTTGATTTTATCAGGTTGATTTGATTAATAAATTTTTATACCCTTCTTTGACTGAAGGATTGATAATACGTTTATAAGAAATAGGTACATTCATATATTTTCTATTCAAAATATATGTTATTATATAAAATAATATATATATAGAAATATAATAATATATTTTTTTAATTAAAATTTTTTTATATTATATATTAAGATAGAAATGATACATTATGATAATATAATATATATTCCGATATCAATAGTGTATCGGATTGTAAATCGGGCTGCGTGTATCAACTTTTTTTTTTTTTTTAAAACCAAAATCGTAGGTACCTTTTGGTTTTTTAAATTTAAAATCTCATTGAATTTATTTTAAATAAATTATAAATTTTGAGAAAATGAACACTAAAACTAATGTAACGTAATAAAATATTTTAAGAAAATGATTGCGGTGTTTGATTTTTGAAAATAATGACCTTGATGTAATCTACACGAATTATGGTAAGAGTTGAAAAGTATTTGTAGATATTATTATAGATAAGAAAAGCGTCTGTTTTTTTTTTTGATTTGTTTTTTATGACCTTCAGATCTTCAGTCTGACGCTCTCCCAACTGAGCTATCCCCGCAAGTAAAAAAAAAAAAAAAAGTTGATACACGCAGCCCGATTTACAATCCAATACACTATTGATATCGGAATATATAAGAAAAGCGTCTGTTAAGATAAAACTGATAACATTGTTAACATAATGTATGAACTATTATTATAATAATATTTTTACTATATTAAGAACTTTTGTTTGATGAATGTGAAGGAAAAAAAAATCTAATCACATGTAAAGAAACTTTCAATTATAAGATTGCATGGACTAAATATGTATGAGGATAACCAAGAAAACGTGACTGCTAATGGGGACGCTTCTCATCGGGTTGGATCTCTTAGGTGCGTTTGGTTGTGTAATTGTGTAGTATTTTTTATTGCAGAAAGTTGTGTTTGTAATCGTACAATTAAATAATTTTACTGAAACAGCTTTCTACACACAGATTTCAGGTAAATAATGCTCAAAAGCTGCGATTTTAAAAAGCTGAGAAAATGAGTTTTCTGCATAATCAATTTTAAAACCCAGATTCCTACAGAATCAGTTTTGTAATCGCGCAACCAAACCACAAAATTGCCTATTATAAAACCACAAAATTTCTCTGTGACACCCAGTAATAATAGTACACAAATAATATCATTTTTTTATTTTTTAATAGCTTTTTAGTTGTAAGAGTTTATTGAAAATTATATATTTTAAATAGATTTATACCTCTTACATGGTTACAAATAAATTCATGTGACAGCCACACAGGAGACTTCTTCAATCCAAGAACAATTAGGGTTGAGTATGAAAATGGAGGACATCCATGAATATAAGAGGATGAATGAATACACAATTAATGAAATCAATTTATTTTTATTGGAAAACTAATACATTTTTCATAAAAAAATGCATTAATTAGTTTTCAAATAAAGATTAAAAATTTAAATTAATTCCCTCTAAGATGAATAGTCCCACATCGGTTAATAAATATGGTGAATCAATATTTAAATATGCTACGTGTAGATCTGGGTAACGACTCAAGTAGGGGTTGAGACTTGTGAATTGCATTTGCTTTTGCATATTGCGAGTATGGGTTAAATGAAAAAATATTTTTGAAACATTTTGTTTTTCGCTATTTTTCACAACGGCTGACAACATTTGAATTTTAAATATTGGCATTAATTAACGCGCGTAATCAATTTTTTTTATCATAATTGGCTCATGTAATTATTAAAAAAACATTACACATTCAATAGTCGTATTTTTGTGCTTATAAAAATATTACTTTCGCATAGATTCATAGTAAGCAAAAAAACAAGTGTTCCACTAGAAATCCTTCACAAAAGAGTTTTTTTTTTTTTTTGGTGATTAAGTCTGCAATCGATTAAACTTCTCTTCCTGCTTGCACCAAGAAGAGAACAAAGAGGGCTATGTGATTTTATCTTAGGGACAGATCGTTGAGAACCCTATGTGATTTAGGGGGTGTATTTTGTTCTAAATACAATGTTACCACGTGACTTCATACCAGACGCTCCTAAATCCCCATATTTATGTTCTCTTTGTTTTTGTCTGCGAAGAGCACTATTTTTTTCAACAATTTTTTAATAAATTTTATATATTGATTTAACTAATTGAGTCAATATGTGTAGGAATTTGTATCCTCATGATATATTCAGTTTTTTGTCATTGAATTTAATTCAATGTTTTTTTTAGAGTGTTTATTCAAAATCTTAATAAAAGTAGGATTCTTTATTGTTGTTTAGCTGCCTTAGTAAAATAATCATGTAACATTGATGTCCAAAAGCTGTATACAGTGAAAAAATATGCAGATCTACACAAATAATCCATTATGAATTAAATAAATCAAAGCATGCACAAAGTTAGATACAACCGGTTTTGAACAATTTGATTATCCAATGCGTTAATAACCATTTGATCTTTTTATTTTGAGATGCACAAATTAATTTAATCTTAACAATGATGGTTTATAATTTAATTGCATTTTAAAATTAATTTTAAAATCTTACAAAATATCTCAATTACAATAAAATATAAAAAATTAGATGATCATGAACGCGTTATACAATTAATCAAATTGCCCGACATCTGCTAAACCTAACACCGACCCACGTATTGGCAACCAAAAACTTTAGACAGAGAACCTAAACGTACTGTTCACCCACCATGCGAGGGGTGCCGTTGGATTTCATGATCAACTTTATATTATTTGCTTTTCACACACACAGTTACTTGGCTGATCATGCATATATATTATACTTAATTAAATGCATTCGATGAATGTGCAGGAATGTGACAAGACAATTTTTATTCTGCTTCAACCCATAAACATAATGACTAGTCTCTGTGATAGAATTGAAGACAGTTCTTTTGATTACTTGTGCTACTTTAAGCTATTATTGTACTAACTTTGGAGTCCTAGAACATGCAACTAATTAATTAATTAACCATTGCGTCCTTATAATACATTCTTTTCAAACTGTTGTTATCTGCACAAAACCCAAGGCACTAAAATGGCCTTAAACTGTTGATTATGTAAAGTTGAAATAAGTAAATGAAACCAGATTCAACAGTTCTCTGTAAAAGAGTGTGAAGTAGTCCGTGAGAATTAACAGGCTACGTGGAGTCTTAGGGTGTGTTTAGTTCGGTAAGAATCCGTGTTTTAAAACTGATTTTACAAGAAGCTCACGCTCTCAGTTTTTTAAAATTATAGTTTTTTGATACTATTTGTCTGAAATCTATCTACAAGAAGTTGCTACAATAAAATCATTTGATTACATGATTATAAAAATAGCTTCCTGCAATCGTAAAAGCTGCGTAATCACATAATCAAACGCATCCTAAAGATATTGCCCTCACTTCGATATCACCTCACCTCACTATGGTGTGTATTCTTCATACATATATATTTATACATAAAAGAATGCATATATATGTACTCTTTCGTAATCCAGTCGTGTGTGCTCATATCCCCAATACGGTATATTATTATTCATTACACCATGTAATTTTTTATTTTTTTCATAAATAAGTTGTACAACTCATCTTAATATAAAATTTTCTTTTATAAAAATACATATTTCCATTAATAAAGTATACACTTAAAAAAAATCAAAGCATTTAAACATTGCACTTTGGGATAAAAACCAGTTATACATAACAACATCCTTACTAATTTCAAAACAAAATGCTAGGGATACTCATTGCAGTTGCAATTCCACATCTTTTGATTATTGTTTTAAGATATACATTAGCTTGAAGAATACAGATGAGATGAATGCAACGTTTCTTTATCTAAATAATACTTGATTAGATAAATCTATATCATCAATGATTCTATACAAAAAACAAAAAAACAAAACCAAAAGGTGGTCCAGATATTCTAGAACTCTCAGACGTTTACAATGCATGGCAAGCCTTTCTATATGGTCCTAGCTCTCAACATCCTTGTTTCCATGCACTTTTAAAACAGTAAAACCAAAAGACAGAGAGGACGACCCCACCATTAATGAATACAGAGAACCACTTCCCAATCCCAACTAAAACTTATTTTAGAAAACTCTTCCCACAATACAGAATGACTCATTGAACTTCAGCCAATCACAGCTTGTCACGTAGACATAACTCTTGAGGTTGAGACTGGCTTTTCCCAACAGACAAAGACCTTTGTGTGTTTTATGTTCCCAAGTGAAAACAACTGACCCCAATTTTGTCCACGATTTCAAAGTTCCATTTGTATAAAAAAAAAGTTTGGTGAACCTCCTTAACCTTCCAGTTTTTTAACCAACTTAAATCTCTCTGTTTTTCTTCTGTTTTTTTTTTTGGGGTTGGTTGAGTTTTGTTTCATCATTTTGATTGCAAATGCAAGCATTTCAACTAATAATTGTCGCACCAACCTAGGATTTGTATCTGCTGAAAAAAATGAGCAGTAGGTTATAAATCTGACTCTCCTTATTGAATTTTAGGATTTCCCTTTCAATGGTATGAAAAACTCTAACTTATAAAGAAATATAAGATTTGCATATTGTTTTTACATGTTAAAAACACCCTGTACAAAAAATTATATACCATCTACTGAATCGAGGGTATTGTCCCCTTCACTTGGCCCTCAATGAGCTAACCACGTAATTCAATTCATTTTTCTTTCATATAGTGTCAAATAATGTGGAGTATGAAACATGTCACTGCTGTAAGTTTTTCTTGATAATCTAAAAATCCGAATGCCAACAATGTTTAGGTTCCAATATACTCATATACATTACCACAATTATTAATTGTTGCACTCTTAATTGATCAGGTTTAATCCTTTGACCTCCTTTATAGAGAGGATGATACTAGCTGAATCATCAAATCTTAGCTCACAACTTAATTAAATTTTGATGAATAGTGAGTCGTTATTCTAAGAGATCACAAAATAGGTTTATTATATTATACCATTTTATATTTCAAATTGAGTGAAATCGATAAACATAGACTTAAAATAACTTGCTATATATACATTACTGTTACAATAGCATCACGAGATGGGCATGCATTTTCAATAGACAAACCTTGGGCTTAATATTGGCATGGGCCATTTAATAGGACTAGGAAAATGTCACTTCAACCCCAAACACAGGACGTCTATATTTTTATTTTTATAATACTATATACCTCATTTAATGCATTATATATATTTTTTTTATGAATGGTGAATATATATTTCAAATGATATCATTTATAAAAAGAAGTAAATTTTTTTTAATAAAATATTTATTTTATTGTAATAAGTAAAATGAACTAATATGATACATGAGGCTGTAGTTAGAATTATAAAAAAAAACGAGTATAGCAAGGCTCACGCTCACAGTACTGGTGTCACACTGCCACATGATATGTTACACTTCATCACATTATATTGCATGTGACGCGAACATGTGTATATAGATAGATATACACCTCCCACATTAGCTTGATCAACTGCGATGCACATGTTCACGTGGTCCGTGATAAAAATATCTTAAAATACAACTAGTTATTCTGCATAGGTATCTACAGTCCAACGGCCTTCTAGGAATTGACTAGTATAACAATTTCTCCTAGTGGAACAATGAATTATTCTCATTTTATTTTGTTTTAACACGAAATGAACTTTGATTAATAAGTATCATCAGTTTTCGAAACGTCAATGGAAGTGGTGAGATGGGTGAGTTTGCACGTGCCATAATATTCATACTCTCCGGTACTATAATTAATACAGAGTAATTGGACCACTGGAAATAGTCTAGGAAACGAAATAATTAAAATAACAAGGAGTAGGAATCAAATTCAGAAATTGGGAATTAATTTGATGTGGAGGTGTAATTTTTTGTAGAGGATATCATGATTAGGTGTACTAACCATGTAAAATTTAGTCAAATTCCATCATCAAGCTCATTAAATAACTGAGTGCTATTATAGAAATAATTTGCAAGGTTTTTTCTTTTTTTATATCATAATTGATTTTCATCGAGCGTGGTTTATTTCTAGATCCTCAAAATAATAAACTATTATGTTTGTTTAAACTTTTATATTTTAGTAATTTTTTGTAGAGGATATCATGATTAGTTGTACTAACCATGTAAAATTTAGTCAAATTCCATCATCAAGCTCATTAAATAACTGAGTTTGTTATTCTAGAAATAATTCGCATGATTCTTTCTCTTTTTTATATGATAATTGATTTTCATCAAGCGTGGTTGATTTTTAGATCCTCAAAATAATAAACTATTATGTCTGTTTAAACTTTTATATTTTAGTAAATTCTGTATTTTACTTTAATAAAGTTTTTCATTGAAACTGATTGAGTCAATATATGCAGACTTGTAACCTAAAGATAGAATCATGCATCTTCTTTATCACTGATAATTATCACTAATTTATATTGAATTTTATTAAGTTTAATTTTGTTCTCCTTTGATAATGGAGTTGTTATCTCGACGTACATATAGCACATTTCATTATTATTCTTATGTTGTGTTAATGATCTTGATATCATTATTAGTGGCAGCCAAATGACAATATATCTAACAACAAATGCAATATCCTTCTATATCAAAAAACTAGTTTGAACCTATCCCCCTTTTTTTCTTCTATTTCTTGATTCAAAATGTAACAAATAATATATGAATTTATTCGTAAGATATATATATCCATTATATTTTCCTTTGAACAATGTCTTATTGATATGAACATTTTATCTTGGCAAAGGATGGATGAGAATATATCCAACACCATTGGCTTAAAAAAACATATTTAATTTTTTTTAGTGATACCTCGCGTGATGATGACACGGAGGGCTAAAGAGCCACGCATATTATTAGGGGAGAGAAGTCAAGAACATATTATATAAATTATGATAATTATATGATTTTCTAGATGAATAGATGAGGTAGGTTCCTAAATAAACCTAGTTGTTGTTTTCCCAAAACATGGTACTGTCTAGGGAAGAGGTAACATGCGGGCGGACCATGCATGTGAGCCGCTCTTCATGGTGGTGGGTTCTCACTTCTCAGTTCCTCTTCTCACGTGCACGCACGTGAATCAATAGATTTAGTGAACCCAAGCATGTATGCTAATTGAGGAGTCTCTTTTGCAGGTTGCAGCATCAGTATGATAGTATAATATATATTGTGATTTACATAAAAAAAATTATTTTTTTAAAATATATTGTTATATTTTAGTAAATATTTCATTTGATATAATAGTATGTATTTTAATGAAAAAGTATATAATATTAAAAAAAAAACTTGGTGTGTGCCACAAACATCATTTCATACAACAACATATATCATTTCCCATGGTAATATGGATCTTATTAAACTTTTTTTTTTGTGCTTTTTGACCTGCACAGAGATGGATAATTACTAATAGGACGCTATTACACCCAGATCCATTTTCAGCCTCAATTTCAGTCTTTAATAGATTTCTATTGACGCATATGCTTATCTTAACAAGACATATGATTCGAAAGAATTTTTTATATTTTCTATAAATGCATCCATGTAATTTGTTGGAGTATATGCTTCATTTTTTTATAAAAGCATATACCACATTAGATGAGGTATACTATTTTTAAAAAATTCAAAACATATGTAGACTATAATTGAGGCTGAAAATGGAACTGAATGTAACATTATCCTTACTAACGTTAGAAAAGTTTAAATCAATGTGGGCCCAATCTGACTGTGGACTATAAAGCCCACCAAACAAGTCCTAAGAGCCGCACACCACTGAGAGTTTATACAGTCGAAAATGTTAAGACACAATATTTTTTACCGACTAAAACTCATATATCACAGATGTTTTTATTTTTTAAATAGTAAACATTATCTAATGAATACTATGTTTTTATAAAAAGTATACATCGCTTTTCGAGTTAATGAACTAATTTTTAGTAAGTGTAAGAAAATATTTAATGAGGTATATGTATTGTCAAATGAGACATATGTTTCACTGGATTTCTAACAAGACATATGAGATTGCATTTTGGACCGTAAAGAAATTGAGTGTAACAACGCCCTTACACATTCGGTCTGTTTTGCAACGGAACCTACAAGCGGCTCCCCAACCGTTTATACATACTATGTATGAAATTAATAAAAAAAAAAATTTAAATGTATTTTTGTATCTCAGTGTATACTTTGCTTTTTAGTAAGATATTTATTTCAACGGGCGAGAGAGTATATTTTTTTTTAAAAAAAACCCGGTGAGAATGACATATAGAGCTACACAAATGACTAGACGTATTATTTTCCCACACCATTTGCACCATTTTCCCATTGGCAATCCTGATCTAAAATGACATCCTATTATAAATTTATATATGTTTCTATGATGTACGATTCATATTCATCATCTTGCACTATTTATCACAACAATATAAATTTAATAATTGTTGTATTTATTTTATATGATCTTTGAAAAAGAGGATAAATAATGAAGTGTTGATTTTAATTCTTTTTATCTCTCTCGTATATTGATTATTCAAATGTCCGTATTTATAGGTGTCAACTATCCAAAAAAATACTTGTATCCAGGCCAAAAATGAAGAAATGTAAATTTAAAAAATATCATCTATATCCGATTGATTTAGCATTTAAACATGGATTCCAACGTGGATATCAATGTTTACCTACTGGATCTGAACCTGGTATTGTGGAATAGAAGCCCACCAAACGAGCCATATAGCTGCACACCATTTTATTCCAGAAAATGATGTTCCCCATTGCAGCCTCATAGTTCATATCATTTTTTATTTTTTTCAATTATATATTTTTTCATTGAATTACATACAGCTATATAAAATGAAGTATATATTGATATATAATAATGTAAGTTTTTTAATGCACTGAAACATTGCTTTTTCAACTAATCTCCGCTTCTATTAACGACGCGTCTCCTACCACGCTCCCAAATGGAGCCAAAGATCAAATGGAAATGAAGTCACTTCTCTATCGTTTTGAGGTCTTTTCTTTTGCACAATGTATAGTCTTATATTTGCTAAATCTCTTCGTACAATACAAATTTAAATTACCCAACAAAAAAAAGAAGATGGAGGCTACACAAATGATAATCTTTAATATTTTACTATATATATTAAAAGAAAAATACGAGAGGAACAAATCGGATTCCACAAACCTCCAATCTCTGACATATTTTTTTTTTTAAAGAAAAACGATAGGAATACATCCTTGTAATAGAAGAACGATGCCCAAATTATATGAAACAAAGAAAAATCAAGAGCATACATAAATCAGTGTCTTGTATTAGAAGATAAACCTACCGGTCAAGGCCATCCCATGCCCTCTACTAATTACCCCTGATCCAAGAAAATTAGAAAGTATGACTGACATTCATTAATTCAAATTTTAAAAAATAAAAATTATGTTTATTTCATGTATTATAATAGAACGTCATATACTATATACTATGATAATAAAATCTATAATAATATAACATCATATATTATGATAACGCAGTATATATTATACTATCATAGTATATAAGAGTAAAAAATAAACCGTAAAATGGAATGTGACAGAGAACCAGCAAGAATGTCCTATCAATCTCAAGTTCTTCCTGGAATGCAAGGCTATCAACACAACAAAAGGTCACCCACCACGTATGCAAACATGAAAGCATTGAATACACAAACAAACATCCCCACAGTTTTATCTCACACAACAACTCCTCTGCTTGGTGGCTGAGACCTCATCATCAATGTTCAGCTGTACTACTTCCCCACCCCTAGGTGTTGTTGCTTCAACCATCTTAGCTTCCAAGCTCTTCTGGCTAGTTACTCTATGAATCTGGGTGATCATCTCCAGGAAGGCCTCCTCCACATTTGTGTTCTTGAGAGCTGATGTTTCCATGAAACATATGCCTTCCAGTTCTGCTAGTCCCCTGCCTTCCTCTTCGGCCACCTCCCTCGCCTCGCTCAGGTCCGATTTGTTGCCGACTAGGGCAATCACCATGTCAGGATCCCCGAAATGTCGGAGTTCTTCCAACCACTTCGTTAGGCTCTCGAATGTCGATCGTCTCGTAATGTCGTAGACTAGCATCGCCCCCAGAGCACCTCGGTAGTATGAGCTTGTTATCGCTCTAAACCTACATCAATAAATTATACAGAACACACAGGTTCAAGCTTTCCAATTTAATTAATCTTACAAGATCTTAGGATTAGAATCACATGCCTCCTATTTTTAGTACTACTAAAATTTTGAAAAAGCACTTGTAAATGACCATCAAAAGTAAGTAAATACACCCTAAACTAAGCCTGTCAACAGAGCGGATATGATCGTATCCGTATTCGTATCCGAAATTTTTTTTATATATCCGTATCCGACGGATATTTAAAAAGTGTATCCGTATCCGATCTGAAATTTCGGATGCGGATTCGGATAATTATCTGAAATATCCGAAATCAATAAATAAATAATTAAACATAACAAATTTTCATTTAAAGTTAAAAAATTGACTTAAATTAAAAATTTACAAACACAAGTCCTAACTTTACAACTATTGAGATATTGAATACTAATATTAACATTTTTTTAATGCCATCGGATACGGATATTTTTCGGATCGGATAGGGGTATATCCGTATCCGATCCGAAAATTTTCAGATACGGATACGGATTTATCGGATATTTACTGCATTTTCGGATACGGATTAGGATCGGATGCGGATATTTTTTTAGATAATTGACAGGCTTACCCTAAATATATAATTAAAATTCAGTTAATCCATGCTATTATTGCGACAAGTGGGGAGGTTGTTTACTAGAAACAATCACCCAGAACCACCCCACTCAAGTATCTCTCTTTTGATCTTTTTGTTTGGTTTCTCTCGGCCTGATCAGACACATTCAGATTTTCTGGATCTCTTCCACATGCAAAACCTCATGGGATGGAGAAGTTGCAATATCTATCTCTGTAGTTACAGTTGCTAGGTAGTTTGTAGAGGATGTGACAACATCCTATGGATCGGCATGCCTTCATGGGTGCATGATCCAATTAAAATGCAACATTAATATATAATTTCACATGGTGTAATGTGTATGCTAGTGAATTGCACATTATGTTTTCAGGTGAGATTTTCAACGAACAAATTTAGGCAGTTATTGAAAATGAGTTTGAGAAGTTATAAAAGATTATACTTTTACAAGAATTGTGATTGATCAAATTCGTTCCCCGAACACCCCTTGCGGTCTCAGTTTTGAAGAAACCCAAAAGCAGCTATTTGGTTGTAAAAAATATATTTTCGGTAATCTATAAAATTATGTTTATTGAAAAGTTATTTTCAAATTCTTCTCCAAACACAACATTAACATTAATGGTGTATTTGTGAACGGTTTTGGACGGTTGGTGAAAACGAAGAAATTTGAATAAAAAGCCTAAGAAATGAATCCACTTTCTATTAATCAATATTTACTAGTTTGCCTATAATAGAAAGTAACACATTTTTTTTCTCTTATTCATTCCTATGAGGTGATATAGAATAAAAAAAATGAACAAGAAAATCTCTCCTTTTGTTTGAGATATTAAAACTAGATTAGAGTAGCCAAAAAGAAAGGATTAGTTTTTTCTTATTTTTTTTGGTATGATAGTTTTTTCTTATTTTCGTTCTTTATTCAATGCACAAACATAATTATGCTTATGTAGCTGTGCTCATTCATGTGACAGGCTATTTAAAAAAAATCATTCATTTTTTAGATGTATGTGTATTTTTCTTAGTGTTTGTATGCATGATATTTTCTCATGCATGCATGCGCGTACATGTAAGTATATAAACAGTTTTACAATGTATATTTACATTTTTAAAACCAGAAATAGACAATATTGGAGGGTGGAGTGAATTCCATAATTATCCAAATTCAGATAAAAATTAATCATACTTACTGAACCGATTAGGTATCTCCCCAACAAACACATTATAAAAAAAGAAGGAATCATGAATGCCAAGATCTTGTTAAGAAAGACAAGCATAAATCATGTCAAAAGAAGCAAGTAGAATGATAGGGGGCTATCTCTTCCTATAGAATATTATACGCATTTAAATTAATATAAATTAAAGATTACGAATCTCATATGATGGTCATAAAGATCTAGTAGGTGAGGCTACATTACATTCTTTTTGTAACCATACTATTCTCCATATGAAGTTACATAAAATGGTTATGCAACATTCACTTCATCATACTTTATATCCATATGAAGTCAAATAGAGTGGTTGTGCATTCACTTCATTTACTATTTGATCACAATCTACCATTATTTGGGTTCAACTCCAATTAGAATTGGATCAGATCTCAATAATCAACTCATAATTGAGGACTGACACCCAGACACTTGTGTGCATGATACGTGTGAGCTATATAAAATATGAATGATTTAATTTAATTCATAAATTGTTTAATTCAATAAAGAATGACATAAATAGAATATTTATCTCCATATAATTTCATTTATAAGCAATTTTACTTTAATTTATAAATTATACATTACCACACAAAATTCACTCATTTAAAGAACATGCACGTGCTAGACACTAGAGATATTCTCTTGTCTTTCCATAACCCAATTCCAATGAAGATCAAAATCTTTTCATTAAATCTTGCCTTGATTTTTGACCACCTAACAAAAATTTTCAATCCAAAAAAAAAAAAAAAACCATTGAATGAGAGGAAAATTGACTTTTTTTTTCCCCTAAACCTCCCCAACCTATTACTTCATTTTCATTATCTGTTTCTAATAAAAAAAACCAAAATAGACCATCCATCATTTCACTTATAATTTGATTATATCTCCACATATCCCACCCATCCCAAAATCAAACTTGCACCAATTGAATTGATCAAACAAAGTTCAAACAAAAGCTCTAAAAACCAAACTTCAAACAAGAAGAGAAGACTAAAGAGAAGCTAATCAAACCTTTCTTGGCCGGCAGTGTCCCATATCTGTGCCTTGACTAACTTGTCCCGGACTCTAACATTCCGGTAGGCGAATTCGACCCCGATCGTCGGCTTCGAGTCGAGCCTGAACTCCCTCCTCGAAAACCTCGACAGGAGGTTCGACTTCCCGACGCCGGAGTCTCCGATCAGGACCGCCTTGAACAGGTAATCACACTCATCATCCATCAAAGCTTAATTTGATTTGAACAGAACTAATGAATGAATAAGATGTTGGTAGTTATTATGAGGGACTACTAATATAGAAATTTTTAGTCCCACAAGGAAACTCTTGATGCCTTCCAATTGGGAGGTTGTGACAACGATGATGACAATGAATTATGTGTGTTGAATCGGTTTTAGTTGGCTTTTGTATATATGATATGATTTTATTATTATTTGGATTAATGAGAGGTGGACCATGTCTTAGGAATTGTGTGGCTTGTTTGTTTTGTGACGTATTGGATCATTGGTTATCAGATTTTTTTTATATAAATTCTCCTCCTGTTATGATTTTTGGGGAATTTGTCTGGTCCTTGTTTTATTTTTTTATGACAAAAATGACATAGGGTTTTCAATTTTAAAATTGTGGAAATTGAAGTGTAGATGAGGTGGCTGCATTTATTTTGAAAACTAAGATACGACTGATTCTTAAAAATCTTAAAGATTTGGATGAAATTTAAATTTTGAATTATATGTCAACAATTAGGATTCTAAAATTTAAATTTTGAATTGTATCTCAATTAAAACATGTTAAAATTTAAATTTTGAACTGTATTTCAATTTAAATGAATCACAATATGATAAAATTTAAATTCCTAAGTCCTTGTTTGGTTTGAGAATAGAGTCCGAAATAAGTGAGAATTAATTAGAATAACTTCAAAATAGGTATTTGGAAGGTTGGAATAAATGTGAATTTGTATGTCAAAATTAACTAGTATAAAGTGATTTATGGATTCTAACCAACCCTGAAATTAAATTATTACAGGTTATTCAACCCAAAAGAATATGTGGCTCTGTTGTTAAATCAACTGACATCACCTCTTATAAATCAATTATTATCATTTTTTTACATTTTATAAATCTTTATTCACACCTTATAAACACTCTATTATTACATTTTCTAACGAGAATAATTAAAACACAACAATAATTTTTTTTATTTTATTATTATTTATATTAAAATAGTTATAAACCTCGTAATAACTTAATTCTATATTCAAAGGTTTTGTAATTAAAAGAACATTTTTGTCAAGAGTTATAGTTTGCCAAATTGCTCATTATTTTAAGCGTTAGATAAATAATATTGGTGTTAATTTGGATGCGATGTGACACTCTAACCTGGCTATGCATCGATTATTCAACCAAACTACAGTGAATTTGGAATTTGAGATGGAAAAGTGGTTTGATGTCGGTTTAGGTAGAAGAATTGAAATAGAATATGGTAAAATAAGTATGAATAACTTTTAAAAATTGAATTTTTTTAAAATAATTAGAAATAATTATATGAGAATAGGTGATGATGAACTGATATTAGCATTCCGGTTCTTCAAATTGTGTCTTTATTTTTATTTTAAAATAATTATCAACATTTTTTTTATCCATAATTTAACATACAAACAATAAAAGCTTGAATTAGTTATTTCACCCATATATTTGTCTATATTCAAATACTAAATTGCAAGTCTTTCTCCTCCAATATCCGCAAGCGCTTCTAAGTAATTGTACTACAAAATCACAGTTGCTTCTGAACATACACTTTTACCTTTGGGGTGAGTGAGAATAAAGAATAATAGAGGGGAATAAGAATAAAAAATTGTTTTGAATCTTGATAATTGTGTTTGGATAAGCTCATAATAGACCCAATAATTACTCTAGGGGGTGTTGGCATTGATTATCAAGATTTATCTATACGAAGGATAAAAATATCTTGTTATTTTAAAAAAATTTATCTCATCTAATACTCTCCCATACATCATAAAAACAAGTCTTATCCACTTTATTAAAAATGAACTAAAGAAAAAAAAATCACTTTTATATTTTTCAATAATAAATAATTAAAAAAAAAACAATCGAACAAATTTTTTTTAAAATTATTCTAGATAGATTGATACTATTGGATGCGAATAATTGTGTTACTCACCCCTAAACAGGGGCCTAACACGTATAATGCAGATGTTAGGCCGAATGTGTACTTTTATTAATTAACTCATTCAAATCAGATGTTAGACTACCTACCCAAAAAAAAAAACATGTTAGGCTAAATAATATTTAAATGATACAAAGTTATGTCAGCTGTGGAGGTTACTCCATTGACCTCTTAGGCCCATTTGAAACCAATTTTCAGAGAACAATTTATCACTCTAAATCAATTTTTTTATATATAAAAACTAATTTATTAACTATGAACATTAAAAAAATTTCATGAAAGCAATTGGGTATTATTACACTCAATTTTTTTTATAGTTCAAAATACAATTCTATTTATCTTATTAGAAATCTAATAAAACATATATCTCGTTAGACGATTTATTTACCACATTAAATATTTTCTTACATTTACCAAAAATGAATTTATTTAATTTGAAATAGAACAATATACATTTTTTTATCAAAATATATATCTCATTAGATAATATTTACTATTTAAAAAATAAAAACATGTATGATATGAATTTTAATTGGTTGATAAAAATGGTCGTGTCTAATATTTTTCAATTTCTTTTGATGATTCCAAATGGGCCCATAGTTCGTAGACCACTTGGATCAAGTCCAGCCCGAGACATCCGTTTGTTATCCGAACCCGATTCAACGTCCTTTTCCAATCCGACGGTTCAGATATATTCACGTGTCAATCCAGTGATCCCCGTCCCGGGTCCACAGGTGTCCACGTGGAAATCTCAGACATCCCCGACTCCATCAACCAACAGCACCGCCATAACAAATTACAGTAACCGCTTGGAAAAACCATTTAACGCAAAGGATAACTCATGTACAAGTGACCAACCAAACCGAACATATAAAATCGTCTCTCTCTCTCTCTCTCTCTATCTCTCTCGGTCACTCTGTTTTCAATCACTGTTTTCATTCATTCATGGAGACCAACAAAAGCGCAGCAAAGACGGACATGGAGAAGGTGTTCGGACGCTTCGACGTGAACGGAGACGGCAAGATCTCGTCGGAGGATCTCCACTCCGTCTTCCGCTCGCTCGGCTCCGCCGTCTCTAAAGGCGAGGTCTCAAGGATGATGGAGCAGATGAACGCAGACCTCGAAGGCGTGGTGAATCTCAAGGCGTTCTCCGACTTCCAGGCCATCGGAGGCGAAGACGTCGCCGGGAAATTGAAGGATCTGAGGGAGGCGTTCAAGATGTTCGATCAGGACGCGAACGAGCTGATATCGGCGGAGGAGCTGCACAAGGTGATGAGTAGTCTGGGTGAGAATTACTCGTTGAGTGATTGCGAGAAAATGATCAGGTTCTTCGATTCGGACGGCGATGGTTCTGTTAGCTTTCGTGAGTTCAAGGAGATGATGAAGGGGGGTTTCAAGGCGTCGACGCCGCATCCAATTGAAGAAAAATCGGGGAAAGGAAAAGGAACCGAGTCTGACAATTAGGGTTTCGATGAGGGTTTTGTTTCGTGTCTTTTCGATCTTTCTCTGTTGAAAGATGTAGATCTTGGATTGGTGTGAATGAATGGATGAACAGGGACGACCGATTTTGTTAGTTTTTTTTAGTTCGTTTGGATCTTGAATTTGGAATCGAATTCGACTCGGATTTGAATTGGATCCTAAATTTTTTGCGTCTAATTCGGATCTATGTGATGGAAACGGAAAGTTTGATTTCTGTTATGCTCGATTGTGGTGTTCGGAAACAACCGCCAAAAAATAAAACACTATTCAGAGAGGGTTTTTCTTTTTTAACGGAAATGCAAAAAATATTTTTTTAAAAAAAAAGACAGTTTCGTCGTTATTTCACATAAATTAAGCAACTTTTTTTTAATTGATTGGATTAGATAAAAACAGTTTCCTCTAAAAATCCAAAAATCATTCAATTTTCAAACGGATCCTAGATATACTCTGCCTTGAAGTTTTCTGAATGGACGAACAAGATTTACTCTCTTTTTTTTAACGAAAAATAGCATTTTTTAAAAAATAAACTTTAACAATGGTACCATCTATTTCTTGAAAAAAAAGTGTTTCTTTACTTATATTTTGATAAAAGAAGGAAGCCAATTATATATCATGATTTAAAAACTCATGTTTTTAAAGTGTGATTAAATTTATTTAAACATCTTTTACAAAAATAAAAGATAATAAAATCAAATATTATAAATCAATATTCTTGAAAAATATAGTTCCTGTGAATAAAAAAAATAACAATTTACTCTCAAAATAAAGTCATATGAATAAAATTTAGTTTATCAAAGATATTCTCCCCTCTAGCACTGTTAGGTAATGTGTGTATATACAGTGATGAAAATTGTAACTCTAAAATAATTTAGAGTTTTTTATTTTTAAGTCCTCATAAACTATAGGATTTAAGGATCGATCTCTTACTTCTTCTTATTTTGATTTTAGTCTCCAGATTTAAAGGATATGTTCATTTTTAGTCCCTGAGAGAGACCTATCCCTAAATTATTTTATTTTCTTTTTAGTCCTTAAAAAGAACTAAAAAAGAACATGTCATTTAAATCTGGGAATTAAAACTCAAATACAAATAATTGAAGAGTCGATTCCTAAATCCTATGGTTTATGGTGGTTTAAAAATAAAAAAACCTAATAATATAATGTTGGTAAATAATTGATTTGTATTGTGTGATAAAATAAACGTCTAACATGGTAACACATGGCCACTATACATCTATACATAGTACATCCTCATGGTTAATGAAAGAAGTACGTCGTACACCTAATTTCCTTTATGGACAAAACACTAAAAAAATTCTTTTGGGGTGAGCGACAATAGGAGGATCAGAGGGAGAGGAGAGTGGAGGAGTGGGGTGGGAAGAAGAGGCTGGGGAGGGGAGGGGAGGGGAGGGAGGGAGAGAGAGGGGTTGACAAGGGTGATGATGGTGGTCCTCTGTTAGCTTCTCTTTCTCTCATTCTCCCTCTCGTCTCACTCTACTTAACCATTTCCCCTCTTATTAGATTCTTACCTATAAGAGTCCATAAAAATACTAACATAATTTTCAGTAATTTCTTATCAGTAAGAGTCTGTCACGATCGAAAGGTGATTACGTAATATTATTAAACTATATGGTTTAGTCTGACATGGAGATAAAGGGTTGGGATAAGAAAAAAATTGAATTAAATCACTTGTTATCCCATATTGCATAAAAAAATAAGAATAAAAAATGAACAATTGTCAAAATAGGGATAGTTTGTTTTGAGTAAAAGGTAGAATAAACTTTGTTCTAATTTTTTTATCCCCGTTTTATAAAATTGGAATAACATTTATGACCACCATTCTAAAATAAAAATAAAATAAAATAAAATAATGTGTTCCACCAAACAATATTAATAGCTCATTAATAAGAATGACATATTTGATATTTTTTAAAAAAAATTTAAAGTTATCTCATATTTGATTCAAATGCAAGATTAAAGATAAGAACACAAAAAATAAGGATAATAAAAAATATTATCAAATACAAATCTGAATAAAAATAGTAATTTTTTTATCCTCATAAATTAGGCTGACTTATCCTAAAAATTAATCCATTTATCAAAATATGCTTGCATGTAAATTTGGATGGGGGGAGTATCCGAATTGCAGCCTACATATTCGGGTGGGCCGTCCCAAGGCCCCGGCCCATTCAACCACGCATCCTATCTACAGCGCACACGAAATCCCAATCCCACAACCCACACCGAATCCACAAACTCTGGCGGTCCAGATCAAACCACGATCCATCAAACGGCCAATCTAATTTCATCCAGTCTCTCTCTTCCTCACCCATCCATCTCCAATTCAACGGTCCTGATGCAAGATCTCCCATCGGCAAGCGATCACACCCTATAAAAAACCAATTCAACCCCCGAAACCCTCCCGTTATATCCAACCACAACGCCGCCATCACCAAGGGCATTTTAGTAACTTAACCTTCATAAATCACATAAACAACAAAAAAAAAAACCTAGGGTGTGCACCGGAAGGGGCAGAGCGAGAGAGGTTTTGGTGATTTTTTTTTGAGAAGCGAATCGGATCTATAAATATTTGAAAAAGAAAAATAAAAATCTCACTCGAAATTAAGCCGTTGTGGAGTCTTCCCCCTCCCTTGTTTTCCCGCCAAACCATGTCTTCGGCGGAGGTGGAGAAGGGCCGTCCGAGCGACGATCGGGTGGGGAAGGCGAAGACCCTGATCTGCGCCCTCAACCTGCTCTCCAGGAACCTCCCCCTCCCACCGGACGTCTTCGATTCCGTCTCTTCCATCTACTCCGAAGACGCCCCCGCCGGCGATGGCGAGGAAGTCGTTGACGGCCGTGGTGGGGCTTTGGACGGCGATGGAGATCGTTTGGTATGTATGATTTGTGATTGAAAGAAGCAATTTTTGTTTGGGGGGAACAGGTGATGCTGCTAAAGGGTTTTGGGGATTAGGTTTTGTGTATGGTTTTTGGGGGGTTGCTTTTGGGGGAAGGTGGGGGGGGGGGGTTGGAATTTTTTATATTTTTATGGTGGGTTATTCTAAATTTTGGTTGATTTTATGTTTTTGGTTTGTTGTGTTTTATTATAAAATTTTGTGAAAGCATGGCTGGTCAGTGTTGTCGAAGAATCGCGATTTTGTTTCAGGTCTTTGTGATGAAATCATGAAAGGAGGAGCAAATTTTGGGTAAATATATAAGGTTAATGATAAAGGTTTTGGAGACTAAATGCGTCTTTTGATTTATTATTCTTATTTTATGGGGAGATTTGGATCCAATGTATGATTTTGGTTTCGCTATTAGAGGTGATTGTTGGGTAAAGAATTGTTACTTTGTGTTCCTCTGATAAACCCATCCATTTTAAATTGTAAAAGAAGAATTTTTAACGAGCATGTACTTTCTCATATGTTGTGATATCTCTACTGGTTGCCCAATTTTATGTGATATTTTTTGCTTATATCATATGAGTTACTTGTTTTGGGTTCTAATCATTCCTCTTGAACAGAGTGATGGAGCTTCCACGACAGGAATCTCGATGATAGATCTCGAGGAAACACTAATAGAGCAGAGGTTTAATTGCATGTCTGGTTTGGCCTTGAAAAAACTAAGGGAGAACCGTTTGAATAGTCGCATTCAAAATCGGCTTTCAGAGCTTGAAGGTTATATTTCAATGAAGAATGATTTATTCTTTTTACATTCTTATCCCTGTGTGCTAGTCTTGTTTTTTTTTTTTTTTTTTGGTTGGTAAATGCTGGGACCCGAATCCATTTGTGTGCTAGTCTGCCTCCTTTGTAGGTTAAATTGATCTTCTTACTACTGTTCCGAACTTTATGGTTGGTAACAAGTGCAGTTATTTACTGATTGATGATAATGTTATTGGTAACAAGTGCATTATTTACTGGAAATTATTAGGGAGATTAAGGCCAACATGGGTTGAGCCAACGTGGGGTTGAATTTGTAGTAGTCAGGACCTTCTACTGATATTTCTGCTCTTGATTTTTATCTGTGCACAAGCTGTGGGATTGTGTGCCATGGACAATTTTCCATCAAAGGAACATTTTGGGTGATATGATGTTGATTAAGTAGACAAAGATTTAGCTATACAACTAGAAAAAAATGACATGCTTCTCCCGTCTCTTGAAGAAAAATAATATACTCATGGTTAGAACAGTAGTTCCAAATTTTCATTGTCGGATGATTATCCCCAAATTGAACTATGTGACATTGTAATTTTTATGCCTAACTGTGATTTTTAGGGAAAATTTATTGGCTGAATTGCACAATGATCGTATTTCTTATTTTTGTCGGATATTGGCTGACGGTTACATTCTTTTCACCCTTGATGTATGATTTTATTCTGCTGACTTGCATTTAATTTTGAAACAGAGTTGCCTTCAAGTAGAGGTGAGGACCTGCAAATGAAGTGCCTGCTTGAACTGTATGGGCTGAAGGTAAATTTGTTGTGAACTTTAAAAACTGAATTATTTGAGTGGAAACTAAGCTTGTTGTATGTTGAACAACATTGTCTGTGAAGTAGATCTTATATTTAGCATCTACATTTTCCTTTTCAGCCAACTATTTGCTTCTGAAGGAGGCAACATGAGCATGCTTCCATACCTACTCCATTACCTTTTAATGCTGATTTTTACTTTTTTCCATTTGTATATAATGTTTTGTTTTTTTTTTTTTTATTCTTTTTGTGTAATTTTTTTTTCAATCTGCCTCATTGGCTGATGAGTTGCACTACAGGTTTAATGTGGAAAAGTTTTCTGTTGTATGATGAACAACACTTAAAATACGTTATATTGATCATATTAAGATGATAATGATGAGATATGTATATGCGTGTATGCTTGTTGATGTGTGTTGACACATGTCCTTTTTTTTTCCTCTTATTTCCTGAATGGAGGGATGACATGGGTTTTTGTACCTTGGGCAAGGAATTTTTTCTACAGTTAGCTGAGTTACAAAGGAAGGTTCGCTCTGATGTGAGTTCCGAGTATTGGTTACGTGAGCATTGTGCATATCCAGACAAGCAACTGTTTGACTGGGGGATGATGCGGATACGACGGCCCTTCATCTTATATGATGTTGGAGATGTCTTAGCCATGGACGCAGATGATTCTCAGAGGAAAAAAAGAGATGCTGAGGTAATTGTTGGAATTGTGTCCATCTTCCTGACTTGATCAACTCATTTATATTTACCATATCTGCCAAAAAAAAGAAGAAAAAGGTGTCTATGTTGACAGAATGCCCATTGCAGAGGTTGTCTAGGTTTGAAGAGGAAGAGAAAAGCTATGTGGAGACAAGAAAGAGAAGATTTTTTGCAGAAATTCTTAATGCTGCTCGTGAAATTCAGTTGCAAGGACAAACCACTTTTAAACGTCGTAAGCAAAGAAATGATGGGATACAGGTATTCCTCATTATTGATAATGTGATTTAAAGAAAGATAACGCTATTGTTAATAAAGATGAAGACCCTTAGTTATAAAGTACTGCTTAGATAGATCTGAATTTGGATGATTGTGCTGAGTTTTGCACCCTGGCAATGAATTGTGATGCATAAATGCACAGAAATGGCTGGCACTGATCTGGATGAACCAATTCACTACCAAGCATTTGTTTGAACTTTGTTCTTCATACGTCATCTTGACCTATAAACATTTTCTTGTCTGTATCTTTCATGGTTACATGCTAGAGGTTGATTAGGTATTGAACTGAATTTTTTTGGCTAGTTCATATTTAGTGGATATTGTTGCTAATATTCTTATGTTTCACAGGCATGGCATGCCAGACAAAGGCAGCGTGCTACCCGGGCAGAAAAATTGAGATTCCAAGCACTAAAAGCGGATGACCAGGAAGCATACATGAAGATGGTTGAAGAGAGCAAGAATGAAAGATTAACTATGCTTTTAGGGAAAACCAATGACCTTCTTGTGCGTCTAGGAGCTGCTGTTCAGAAACAGAAAGATGCAGAACATATTGATGAAATCAAATCTTCAAGAGGCTTAGATGCTGAGAGTTCTCCTCAATCATCTTCTAAGAATGAAAGCTCTTCAGACATGTCTCCAGAAGAAAATGTGGACATTATTGATTTTGATTCCGCTAATCATGCCAAGGCAAATGATTTGCTGGAAGGCCAGAGGCAGTATAATTCTGTTATCCATTCCATTGAAGAGAAGGTATGTCTTGATTTCATTAATGCCTCTATTGATACATTACACCAAATATACAATGTCATCTTTTAGCTTTATTATGGTTTTTTCTTCAGCACATTTCTCATGGTACACTCTGCGTGAATCTCATGGGGAGGATGCATTCTTCCACTGGATTCTCTTATGTTAATCATAGACCAAAATTTTATCCAAATTCCATTTTATTTTACATTCTAGTTCTCGATTTAGTTGATTGACTTAGATGACTGCTATTGTGGTGTTTCTGGTGATTGTGCTTACAATTTGGGCTATCACTGATTGACTCTCTTAATTTTACAGATAATCAATTGTATATCAAAGTGTAGGTGTTGTTTCTCTAATTGTATTCATTTTCAAGTCTTGCTTGACCTAGATCATGCCTTTAGCACTTGTCCTTATGTGCTTTTATTGATGTTTATAAAGCTGATATAGACTTATAGTGTATGGTATATTCCTCAAGCGGATGCCAGTTCCATTGTAGCTAAGATTTATGATTGTGATGAAGCCAAATAATAACATAAACTAAAATATAACATGTTAGTTACAAGCATGAAATCAGATTGGTTTTGTTCTTGTTCAACGTGATCTTTGGTTATCCCTAAACTTCGTAAAGAAGAAAAAAACATAAAAAAGAATTAATGTTTTTTCACGTGGGTGTGAATTGATACTTCATAATTGACATGTTTTATTTGCTCAATCATTGGCCCCACAGGTGACAGTGCAGCCATCTATGCTTCAAGGTGGAGAGTTGAGACCTTACCAGTTGGAAGGGCTTCAATGGATGCTTTCTTTGTTCAATAACAATTTGAATGGTATCTTGGCTGATGAGATGGGCTTAGGAAAGACAATACAAACCATTGCATTAATAGCATATTTAATGGAGAACAAAAATGTGACTGGACCACATATGATTGTTGCCCCGAAAGCTGTACTGCCAAACTGGATTACTGAGTTTTCAAACTGGGCACCCAGGTTTGCCTCATGTTCTTCTTAATGTACTTTCTTATAATCTTTGTTGTCATTTTCTATACTTGTCTGAATATCTCTTCTATGTCCATTGTCCAGCATAGTGGCTGTGTTATATGATGGGCGGCTAGATGAAAGAAAGGCAATCAGGGAAGAATATTCTGGAGAAGGAAAATTTAACGTGTTGATCACACACTACGATTTAATTATGCGAGACAAAGCATTTTTAAAGAAAATTCACTGGTACTACATGATCGTTGATGAAGGTCATCGACTGAAAAATCATGAGTGTGCTCTTGCAAAGACCCTTGTAACAGGGTATGTTAAATGCATGCTTTAGTTATTCATTTTTAATTGCTACCTCTTATAGTTTTTTGGGTTTTGATTATCATGTCTTTACTTCAGTGGTCGATGTGTAATTGCTGGTCTGGCTCTTTGCTTGATGAATGCAACTTCAGATAATGTTATTGCTTCTAATCAAAAGGATTAACTTGAGCTTAATGCTTATGTTTTAAATTTTGGACATTATTTTAAATACCCTTTCAAAGAGTACAGATAATATTAAGAGAACAAGAATTTGAACAACAGAATTTGTCCATAGTCCAATTCAGCTGATCCGCAGTGGTTCCATGGTATGCAGTTTGGCATTATTATCCTTGCAATAATTATTGAATTCAACTAGTCCTGTGAAAAAAAAAGTTTTGAAGCAGATGAGCTGATTATTTATTTTGATTATCAGGTTCCTATTTAACAAGTTATTGATAATAAAAAAACTATCTGAATTTCAATTTGATAAGAGATGTTTACCATGACTTTCTCCCTGAGCGACAATAAAGAAGCTTATTTATATTAAGTGGCTCGTGAAATAATGTCTTATCAAACTGCTTTATATGTTACTTTTCATGCTAATTCTGAAGCACTTCTTATTAGGATGTTGAACAGCTGTTCATTAAATGTTTACTCACTAGAGAAAAATCATCCCGTCAAAATATCGATTAAGTGCAGTCCATTGAATGTGGCTTTTTTCACACTAAAGTGGGCAATGCATCACCAGAGTTCATTGAAAAATGGCAGGTATTTAAAGGAGAGAAGAGCATTACAACCCTAACTAGTTGGAAATATAAACTAAGGAAAACATTGGGGTGAAATAGTTTTCGTTTCAGAAAACCAGATCATTCTTCCTTTGAAATAGTTTTCTCAGAAAACAGCACATGGCACGTGAATGAGATTTCTAAACTTTTTCTTGGCAAATTTGTCCATTTTTTTTCTTACGACTGGATTTAGAACATTTTGCTGCTGGATCCAACTGTCATGGACTCTTTATATTCCTTTAATTGATATTGCTTTACTTCTTATTTATGATGAAAGTTACTGATGCAAGGTCTCTATTAACAACTTTCACTAAATCTAGGCCAGAAAAATCTCACCTGATGCCCTGGAGAGGATAGTAGTTGTTTCTCTTGTTTGTTAATAAATTTGTAGGATTATATGTAATTTGAGAAGTTTTCGTGGGATACAAATCATCTGTTTCTGCATTCCAAATGGTCATCATTCTTGGATTAGCTGCTTTATGTAATTTATGAAGAAAAAAGGATCCCCGATTTGGTGTTAATTGTTTCTTTATGTGCAGATATCAGATACGACGTAGACTTCTGTTAACAGGAACTCCAATTCAAAATAGTCTGCAGGAGTTGTGGTCCTTGCTCAATTTTTTGCTTCCTACCATATTCAATTCGGTCCAGAATTTTGAAGAATGGTTTAATGCACCCTTTGCGGATAAATGTGATGTTACTCTAACAGATGAAGAAGAGTTATTAGTAATTCGCCGTCTGCATCATGTGAGGATCGAACTTAATAATGTTTTCTTATGCACCTATTTGATTTTTGCTCACTTGTTATTATATTTATATTAACTTCAGGTGATAAGACCATTTTTATTGAGGAGGAAAAAGGACGAAGTGGAGAAATTCCTTCCTGGGAAAACACAAGTAATTCTGAAGTGTGATTTGTCAGCGTGGCAGAAAGTATACTATCAGCAGGTCACAGACTTGGGAAGGGTTGGGCTAGGTTCTGGTGAGTACAATTTGTTGCTCCGTGATTTGTTTTCTGAAGTTATTCTTGTTATATTCATGGATCTATTGCTGAATGGTGAACTTATACTCATGAGTTTGAATCTATTTACTTTTGTTATTCCCAAATTATTTTTATATAGCCGTGCTTGAAGATGCCATTAGTTGGAAGTGCCAAAGAAGGCCTTGTAAATCTTGTTTGTTGGGCAAATCTCCAATTTTTAAAATTGAAGAAAATATTTGAGAACTGAAAATAAGATAGAAATTGGTTGACCATAGTTAAAGAAAATTGCTTGTGCATATATAAGCATGCAGCTGCATCCTTTTTGTCCTTCTGTTGTAGCTCTGATGTTTTTGATGACTCAATAGAAATATGTGGCGTCACATGTGGTTATAGGGCATTAAATGGATGGATTTGATGATACAAGTCAATGAAGTTCTGATTTTTTACTTGAAAAAATGCTAGCTAACATGCAGGTTTTTATTGGTGGATCCATTTTCGTGGGAAAATATTAAGTGATGGGATGTTACGAAACAGTGCAGTGGAAGCTTCCATTTATGGGCAATGGGACTTTCTGATGCACGAATTCCCTGTCTCCCATACAACCTTTTATTTTAATAGAGACATAATGATCTTCCATATGAGCTTATAAGCAATTTAGTAACTTGATTTATTATATCAGCATGGTGTGATTCTTTTCATTTTGTTAAAGATTTCTTTAAATGTTTCGGTATCTATCAAAATTCTCCTCCTCTAAAAATGACTTGTATATGTGGTATGACAAAAACAAACAAATTGTTTTGCTTATGCTCACACATGATGACCAACGCTGTGTATGCCATTGTTTACTTATGCAAGTATAGTAGCACGTGATGTTACAAGGATTCTAAGTAACGAAATGTTTATTCTGCAAAGCATTGGTTTGCAGTGGATGTTTAATCGCTTGCATATCTCTGATGGATCATATATTTGGGTGTACGTTTGAAGAGGTTATGCAGATTTAGATTTGACTGTCAAATGAAATTTGGAAAACAAATGGAAATTCTTGCTTTTCTTTTTTTTGTATACGAGAATGATTTCCTTGTCTTTGTGGAAATTATGGGACTTTTATTCTTTATTTTATATTTTATATTTATATAGGGAAGTGATTTGGGGAATGCGGTCGTGCGGGAAGCGATCACGGGTCCATCGCATCGGACGGTCGGGTGCGATTCCATCTTGGATGCGATGGACCCGCGATCGCACGTCGTTTCCCTCATTCCCGCACTGAATCACTCGACTATATATATATAGGGGGCCGATACCTGCGGCGAATCCTCGGGTGTCCGCACCAACCACACTGAATTTTTCCTTCGGACACCAGGGTAAATTACAGGGAGGATGGACCCGCGAAGAGACCGCGACCGCACGACCGCACCTCATCGGTCGCGTAACACCTGCAAGGACAATCGGGTGTCCGCAGCAACTGAATTTTTCCTTCGGACCCAGGGTAAATTACAGGGAGGCAAGAGTCAAACACCTGCCAATCGGTAGGAAACTAGCCAACTCAACCAATCCCCTGGTCCCTGGTGGTTATATATGGGCTATCCACACCATATGAAACACGACAAATCAGTCTTGATGGCAGAATACTTCGGACATATCCATTTTGAGTTGAAAAAAATCGAATTTGCTTCTGGGATTCTGACAGCTTATGCCATATCTGACCGTCACTTTGTTTGCTGTATGTTTAAATTATGGTATCATGACTTTGCTTGGTACATGCATAGATATTTAAGTACATATCTTAATAACCAAAAGTGGATATGTGACCATGCATATTATGTTTCTTTATCAAATCAAACTTGTAGATATTTTCAGAAGGTTCTTCCTTGTATTAACTTGTATATGCACTTGCTCACATAGTAAAAGGACAATGCATGATGTAATACCGCAAAATGTGTCTCATTGATCTTCTATAAAATAAACAATTCGATGGCGTGTAATTATGGCCAATGGAAGTCTGCTTTATTATCTCATGTTGAAATAAAAGAACATGCGATAAATGCCATCATGTCTCTCTTGAACACCTTTCGATATTTGCTCCACCTGTATATGTTTTTTTTATTGCAGTTTCATCTTTTTTTACTAAGTGTAGTGCATGTATTGAGATGTGATGAATGCAATAACAATGTGCAGGAACTGGAAAATCAAAGAGTCTCCAGAACCTGTCAATGCAGCTCAGGAAGTGTTGTAATCATCCATATCTATTTGTAGGAGATTATGATATGTATCGCAAATATGAGATTATTAGATCTTCAGGAAAATTTGAACTGCTAGATCGTCTTCTCCCAAAACTGCATAAAGCGGGCCACAGAGTTCTTCTTTTTTCTCAAATGACTCGCCTGATGGACATTCTTGGAATCTATTTGCAATTGCACAATTACAAGTATCTCAGGTTAGATGGCTCCACTAAGACTGAAGAACGAGGGACCCTGCTTAAGCAGTTCAATGCACCAGACTCCCCCTACTTCATGTTTCTCTTGAGCACCCGAGCTGGAGGCCTTGGTCTAAATTTGCAGACTGCGGATACCGTCATAATCTTTGACAGTGATTGGAATCCTCAAATGGACCAACAGGCAGAGGATCGAGCTCATCGTATTGGGCAGAAGAAAGAAGTTCGTGTTTTTGTGTTGGTTAGCATTGGATCTATTGAAGAGGTAATATTGGAACGCGCAAAACAGAAAATGGGCATTGATGCGAAGGTCATCCAGGCAGGATTGTTCAATACAACTTCAACAGGTTATTTATATATATAATCAATCATTTGCCAATGATCGTCTTTCTTGTCAATTATAATGCATCTTTCAATCTCAAATATAGAACTTATATAATATATATTTTATTATTATTATAGTTGTAAGATCAATTCTAACCAAGAGAAACCAATTGTTCACCACAGCTCAGGATAGGAGAGAGATGTTACAGGAGATAATGCGCAGAGGCACAAGCTCTCTTGGAACAGATGTGCCAAGTGAGAGAGAGATCAACAGGCTTGCGGCCCGGTCGGACGAGGAGTTCTGGCTATTCGAGAAAATGGACGAGGAGAGACGTCTGAGGGAGAACTACAGATCAAGGCTGATGGAGGAACATGAGGTTCCCGATTGGGCATATGCTAAAGTTGACAAGACCAAGGAGGCTTTAGAGATGGAAAAACAAAACAATAACATCTTGGGGAAGAGGCGAAGGAAAGAAGTGGTCTATGTTGATCTACTGAGTGATGTGCAGTGGATGAAAGCTGTGGAAGGTGGAGAAGACTTGTCAAAGATCACGACGAAAATGAAGAGCAGAGAACAGCCATCCAGGGAAAACAACAATGAGACGATTTTGGATGATTGTCCAAGAGAGGATGGGACACCAGAGCAGAAGATTGTTGATGATGATGAACCTGCGGGGAGCGAGGGGACCAGTGAGGACTTCTCGAGCCGGGGTTTGAAGAAGATCAAATCTGTATCTGGGCAGTTAGACAATGAAGGAAGTGGAGGCATCAGTGAGAGTAATTGGCATCCGGACATCGTTACATGGAGGACCCACAGGCGGAAACGATCTAGCCATGGTTTCTCGAGTTCGTCAGATATTAAAGGCCGGTGGTCGGGATCGTAGGAAGCGCAATATATTTTATTAGGTTTCATGTATACGGTTTCAGTAGCCATGTCTGCTGCCACACATGCACTCAGTTTAGTGTCCAAGCTTCAACAGGTTCTGCTGCAAGCAAGAAATGTTGTACAAGTTTTTGTTGGTAGGAAGAACAAAACTGGGGTTGATGCAAGTTGGGCCATTGTAATGATAGCATTCTTTTAAAGTAGTACTTGAAATTTCTGAGCATCCAATTTAAAGATTGTTTGAAGAGAATTTTAACTAGAGAAAAATCTGGCATATTGTTTCTTATAGTGCACCAGTCACATGAAATTGATCATTTCTAACATGGTTTACACATGCTGAGTCGGTCGCAGAGCGGCCATGACTGGCTCTTCCTAATTCCCAAAGCTTGCTCTGATTTACCGATCTTGTGACAGCTTTATAATGACAGATTTCCAACTTTGATCATTGCTTCTGTGTGTGCTATAATTACTTTAAAAATGTATGTAATTCTACAAACTTTAAGGCTTCTATGAGGGTACATTTGGATATTTGGATACAGTGATTATTTGAATGTATTTTTCTATACATGTAAATTTTACATTGCACGTGCAAGAAAATTTTTCTACACTGTTTGCGCATGTTTGATTTCTTATTGTGTTATTATTTACACATTTTTGTTTGTCTCACATATGTAAAACTGTTTGTTAGTAAAAAAATACATATTTAAATATTTCATATCATATATTAGTTAACAAAAAATCTGTATATAAGTCAAAAATGGTTTTAATATAATAGAATATAAACTAAAATAAATCTGATTTCAACTAACATATAATCTTGCTAGGTTTTTTTATATTTTATAAATAATAATTTTGTTAGATAATATCTAGGTTACCACGATAATATTTGTAATCCACACAATTATATTATTCCAAGTTATATAAATTTATAAAATGTAATTATCTATTTTAAATCTTAAGATAAGATTAGGAGAATAAATATTTGTTTGGATAATAATGAATTTTAATAAATTTGTTAGAGGGTAAAGACATAAAATTACATTACATACACGAAAATTTAGTATAATAGATAGAAGATAAATGAGAGGTGAGAAAATAAAAGTTGTTACAAATGATAACACATGGGGTTAGTTGGGATTTTGATTGCCCATTTAATGAGGAAAATGAAAACATTATGATTTTATTTGTTACACTTAATTATCATAACCAAACAAAATATTTTATTTGACCCGATGCAAATGATAATAAAAGTTGTTACAAATGATAATAAAATATTTTATTTGACCCGATGAAAATAAAAGTTGTTACAAATGATAATACATGGGGTTAGTTGGGATTTTGATTGCCCATTTAATGAGGAAAATGAAAACATTATGATTTTATTTGTTACACTTAATTATCATAACCAAATAAAATATTTTATTTAACCCGATGTAAATGAGAACCGACCCCCATTTGCATAGTAATCAAACATGCCCTGAATAAACCTGAAAAACTCACAAGAGAACACCTGAACACAAAAACCACCATCTTTATAAAACAAAGTTATTCAAGCCACAGTAAACTCCTTTACTTCCTTGACCTGGTTTGGCTAGAATTTCTTTTTTTGGCTGTATGTGAGGATGTAAATCATGTAAGCATTTTGACTATAGCACTAACAAACAGCAATACAAACTTCTTTTTTACCCATAAAAAAAAAGAAGTTATTCAAGCCACAGGGTTTGTACATGAAAATTAATGTGATTACACACAAGTCGTATGTATCCAAAAGGAAGGAAGCAGAAGCAAATCAAATTTGATGATAAACAGGCAACTGCAATTAGGGCTAGACATGGTAACAAGGCTTCTTCAATCTCTGGCTGCCTTTTGACTTCCTTCTCTATACCTTGCATGGATGGGAATGGAAATGGATGGGAATTTCCATTAATATCACAGGCTAATGCTAATTATAAAATTAAATGATTGGCATGATATCACCGTGTTCAGATAAGAATTCCTAAAGCAACCAATGAAAAAATGCCACGTAAATGATAAAACACCATCACAGTAAAAAAATACCCTTACTTTATTTAATATTTACAAGTGAACCGTGCATGAATAACTTTAATAAAATTGTTCTATCTACGTGGCATGATCTTATAAGGTGTCATAAGAATTCTCTATGGCTTTTCACATAGAAGATCTAGTCATCTGGATTCTCTATCACCTTTAAAAAAAGATATGACAGTTGATGATAATGGGGTTGAGTTGTTTAAATGGGGGGGGGGGGGGGGGGGGGTGTTAGGGGAAGTTGGTGTCTCCCACTATTGATGATAATGTTCATTCAATTTTGCAGATTGAATCAGAGATTTCTTTCACACAACAGTGAATATTCATCTTGCATTTTTTTTTCATAGGTTTATATGGCCGAACCATCTATGATTTTGGCCATAACAGTGAAAATCTTGTCAGCAACAACCAGGATAAGATTTATATTTCAAGAATGATAGATTCATGAGAGATTGCTTATAATATATCAAGCAAGAATTTTCCATGGCATGTTCATCTTTAACATGTTTCAGTAGTTTTTTGTTTTGAAAAAATAAAAAAAGGTTCTATAGAGGGTTTTTTTTTTTCTAACAAAAAATGTTTTCAGTGGGGATATGTTCATTTTGGACAAGTATGGATGAACTAAACATGTATCACCAGGAAAAACAAGCTACATTAGCCTGAACAAGGCATAGTCAGAGAGGAGTTGAGAAGATGCCATGGATGACATGCCACTTTAAATGATATTGTAGAGCATAGATAGCCAAGTTTGTAAAAAAGAGAGCAAAACTTTAGCATGTAGAAGCATAGACTCACCAGTTTGATCGATCCCCTTGAGGGAAATTTTTACTATAAAAAGGAAACTCGAAAAAAATTGCTGTCTTCAGCCATGAAGGCAAGTTGCCATACACCAACAAAGGCAAGGGAATGAGAGGGCTGGCAAAATAAATTTCAGCATTAGTTTTTTCTCTCTTAATACATAAAAAAAAATTGATGACCGAGAATGACCTTGTTGTTTTCTTATAGATCTGGTATTCCACCATGGTGCCAAACTTCTTGTCCGCTGAATCCTACATCCACACACGAGATCAAACCCTCGAAACAGCTCACTAAATGGAATCATATGTGGAAAACACACAAAAGTTAAGGACTAACCTCAAGCAGTGGGATGCCACTAACAAATAGAAGAAGAAAAGTTAAGAAGATGGGCCCAAAGATCACAAGCCATTCAGCACCTTTCAGAACCGGTGTAGATGCCAAAAATACTCCCCACCAAAGGAAAATCTACATAAAAGCATGCAAAATCATTGTCAATGACAAGATATTAGAAACAGGATCCGCCAAACTTGTACTCCTACGAAAAAGACTATACGCTAAAAGAAATATCATCTACTGTCTGACATGCAGCAAGCACCAATATGACCAAAGCACATTTGCTTATTCAGTGCATGAAAAATTGAAATACAAGCACAGAATATGGAATCACACCAGAGTGGAACAAGAACCTTTTGGGGAAAAAAAACCAAGAAGATTTGTTTTATGGTGCTTCAACTTCACTCCATGTATGGAAACCAGAGGAATCTACTGAAGTGGATTCAACTCGTGGCAATAATTTTTTTTGGAAAATGATCAATGCAATATGAATTGAATACAACAGGATGTATAAAGTAGATCTCCTACAACTGAAAGATATGATGAATCAACTGACCTCGCCAAAATAATTTGGATGGCGAGAGAATTTCCATATCCCAACTGTGCACCACTTTCCCCTGTTGGATGGTGAATTCTTGAAAGAGAGCTTTTGCTGATCAGCTGTTGATTCAATGATAAGGCCCACAACCCAAATGATCCAACCAACAATTTCTTGGGGCTGAATAGGTGGATTTCTATCACTAGCATTAACAA
>CM060876.1:25747905-25847905 GCA_030737845.1 Acorus calamus | reverse complement strand
CGGTAACAGGCAAGCTAACAGTCCAGACCCAGACAGCCTGTCATAAAGAAGAATTAATGATACTACTATCAGTTCAACTTAATGAGACTAGAGCAACAATGCTTTTGAAGCCAATGAATTGAATCTTCAGATTAATAAGAGCTTTTTTTTCCAAAACCAATACATATCAATATTACATATTCCAGAGTTATTTTAATGATTTAATTAAAGCCAAGAGGTAAACCTGGAATGTCCAGAAAACTGATAATTTGCCAATATTTCCACGCATTTCATCAAAACGATGATCTTCCCCCCATTGAAGAATCCTTTATGCAACAAGAAATATAGTTAAACAAATATTGTTCCATATAGAAACAAAGTGGAATATGTACTATATGTGCAAAAAATAAAAAACCATTAATTATCAATTTCCAGCAACATTAAATATTAATTTCAGTCATGATCGCTTTACCTTAATGACGAGTTAATTATATTTTCCATATATCATTACATTAAGACATGAACATACCTCATTAACAAAAAAATCCCCAAGCGCAAGCCCCAGATAACAACAAATGAAGTTAAGATAACCTGAAACAAAAAAGAGTTGCATGTCTAAAATAAAAAATTATAATAATTCAAGGTTTCATGCATGAACATATCCAAGCATCCTTAATTGATGTGGTGTGGTCAACTTAACAACCAACATCACCTGTCTTGCATGCCATGTTCCTTTCACGACCAAAGTTAATACACCAAGAATTATGAAATTTGTGCTCCCTGATGGAAAAACATAGATATATATTATTAGGCTAGAAAACCAAATTCACAGAGGCATCAAGAAATACTCAATGCAACATTTAACTGTTAGTAACTATGCCAATCAATGTAAATTTGTAATTGGCATAACCAAAGTAAGAAAGGCATCAAGAAAAACTGAAGACGATATTTAACTATTAGTAGCTCTCTGTCGATCAATTGAAAACTTGTAACCGGCATAACCAAATTCACAGAGGCATCAAAAAATACTCAATACAACACTCAACTATTAATAGCTATGCCAATCAATTGAAAACGTGTAATTGGCAAAAATAAGGATATATATCCATAAATGAAATGCAGTGATGATGACATCAAACTGAAGTGACAGAAACATTTTACCTATTCTAACCTTTTGTCCACCAAATTCCACAAAAAAATCAATCATACAACATAATAAGATCCTCGATTAACAACTACGCCACAGAAAAAACCACATCGATTCAAACAGATAACACCCCATGTTTCAACTCGCAATCAACCCTTCTTTACAATAACTCAAGTGATTTCCAAAGATCCATCGGTTCAACTAAAATCCCAACATATGGACATTAAAAACCCATTCCCAATTTTAAGTGACAATCATGAAAACATAAACCCACATAAAATAAAAAAGAAACACAAACAATTCAATCCCAATACCCCAAATTCATGCATTTATCAAACCCACTCACTCAGATACTCACATACATACATGTATATATTTTTTTTAAAAAAAAACCCACAATTCAAGAATTCAAAAGAGAAATGGTTAGAACAAAATACCCGCGAAATCGGTGACCTTATCGAACTTGAAGAGGGCTGTGATTATGAAGAAGGTGAATTGGTAACACACCTGCGTTCAATCCATTCATGTATGAATAAAAAAACAACAAAATCATTCAAAAAAGGAAGAATTTTGCACTGACGGTGACGATGGCGGTGAGAGCTAAAAAGTGGGAGTCGATGACTGTTCCCATTTTGTTTTTCTCTTCAGATCAAAATCCCACCTTTTTTGGGGTGAACATATATATATATATGGGGAACAAAGCATGGATTTTTTAAATTTAATTTAATTTAATTATTATTATTTGGTTGTGGTTGAAAAAGAGCCTATGTGGATAACTGAAAATTTCATCTCACCTTACATTAGGACTTTTTTTGGATCATATATGTAACGTGTTGACTAATGTTAGTTTTAGTGACACATTTTTCAAAGGGTTTGAATTTTTTTTCTAAGGTTGGTATACGAACCCAATATATCTATCTTGATTGTAAATTAATTTCTTTGTTCACAAAATTAAATTTGCGTCTCATTTCAAGACAATGATCTAATAGCAACAAAATTAAATTAAATTTGGGTGATGTCATAGACTATTCACAAAAATGATGATGATAAGGTGACATGTAGTTCGAATCACACAATTTTGTTAATTACATGAAGGATAATGTTATGTATAACTCTTTTTTAGTGTTGTTGTACAGTTTTTTTGCCGGTTCTAATTCTAATTTTATATGCGTCGATAAAAAATTACTGTAACATATACTCACATTATCGAGATATATGTTTTGATAAAAAAAAAATTTACACTTTTTATAAATATATCTATATAATTCATTAAAGTACATGTTTCATTTTTTATAGTATTGTATTAGATGAGATATTCTATTTTTAAAAAAATCCAACACAACATGTAGATTGGAATTGAGGTTGAAAGAAGGGCTACACGTAATATTATCATTTTTTTTTAAGATAAACATTTATAATGAGAAAAAATTAAAACACTGTTTGTACACTTCACAATGAAAAACTGTTATGGAAAAAAGAACTAATCAGATTCTTGCTTGTTTTCACTTGGAATTATAATTCTAGGTAGAGTGAGGCACACGCGTCATTTTGTTGTTGTTTGGTTGGAAAAAGAAAAAGGAATGGAGATTCCCCCTTGATCAGGGTTTTGGAATAAATAAAGCATTTCTCAAGTGAAAGACCAGAAATCAACCAAATCCATAACCTACCCATTGCAACTATTAAGCACTTAATTCAGTTGAAAGCATAATAGTTTTGTTATCATCATCATCAAAGACAAGAATATCCCAAATTTTATTAAAAGTCCCCCCATAAGATAGATAAGAATGCCTTCTTAACATACAGTTGATAGCAGAACTTGCTCGGACATAATGTCCACTTTCTGTGCTAAAAATGATAAACCATTTGTTAGATTACAATTTGATCATACAATAGTAACTCAATTCTCCACTTTTCAAGTGAATTTACTCTTCACATCCCAAACGTATTGAAAAACTGACTAAACATTTTGCTTAGTATTGTTTTATCTATAAAAAAGCCTAGAAATTATTTATCAAGTATCGCTTGCTTCCTTCGAATGATATTCCCCCATTTCTTAAATCAGTCCATTCTACATGTTTTTTTGCGGTCTACACACATTTTGATTTTTTATGTATAATTCTTTTTATAAAATAACATGTATATTCATATGAATTGAATATAAATACTTTTACGTTTTTAGTAATACAGTATATACTGCACCCATAATCCTCCATCAATGTATAACATTTAATCCACATTGTAGCAGCACAACAGCCTCTCCAGCAATCACAATTCAACAAATCAATCTCTAAGACTAGTTCATTCAGGCTTGAATTTGAACAGCTCAAGCCGGGGCGATGGAGACCTTGTCGACCTGGACGACAAACTCAAGAGAGGCGTCAGGAGGGATTTGGAAGCCGGAGCCCAAGTCGGCGCCTTTATCTCCAAAGCCGAGGCCTGGAGGGACTATGACCCTCCTCTTGCCACCAGCCCTCATGGACCTCAATATGTACTCAACCCCCTCACACATTCCCTTTGTGTAAGGCCTGGATCCCATCACCAGTGCAAGAGGTCTCTTGTCCTTAAATGTGTCGACAAACGCTTTGCTGTTGTCGTCGCCACCGCCTTTGACCCTCCCTTCGAGATCGATCACGACCAGGTCTCTGGTCCTCGAGTAGTCGCCACCGCCCACTCTCAGGTCGTAATACCTGGTGAAATGGAGCATGGTACATGATCAAATGCAAAAGACCAAATGGGCACTGTTACATATAATTCTTATATATGTAGTCACGCGTGCAATTTCATTTCATAAATATATACTTGGTTTTTTTTTTTTATGGGTACATGTTTCGTTAAATGAGAACACTTTTAAAAAAATTAAACATGTACCATAACCTTATTTGAGTCAATTGGTTGAATAAAAGAGTAAACTAGGAACTTATATTTAAAATTAAACCATTATGAATATTTATTATCGGGACACGGTCACAATGTTCATGTGCATTAAATATTCAACAAGGATTATATTCAAGTATGGTAAGTGTACGTTATAAATCAAATGGGATTATGTCCGATAAAAGTATAGAGAACTAAACTGATTTCTAATGTAATTTGACTATAAGAAGTACATGCATTGATAATAGATTAGTTTTTCAAATAATGAAGAACGTGGAAGGCATCCAAACTAAATGAATACCCGAATTCTGAAGGTATCAAATGCACAGTTTAGCAAATAAAGTATGTTCAGTCGATAGAGAGAGGAAGTATATAAGTAGTTTAATTGAATTGAAGTTATGGAATACCTGATTCCATTAGGAAGCACAACCTCCTCTTCCCTCTCGACATCCCTGTGAGAATGCATGCATTAACAAGTAGCCAAAATTTTGAATTCACTAATATAACAAAACCATTTAGTCCTGGGCCAAAACACACACCTTGTGTTGGCTGCTTGTTGAGTCACCTCAAGCCGGGTCTTGATCTGCTCGGAGACAACTCCGGCGGCGAGGAATCCGGCCCATGCAAGGCCGGCTCCAAGGCCGAACCGCCTCGTCAATGTCGAGGCTATCCAGTCGGTCGACTCCGGTGTCTGGTTCGGCTTCTGTGGGGGCTTTATGGTGACCGGTTGCACCGGAGGGATGACTGGAAGAGGCTGTGGTGGTTGCTGTTGTGGTGGTGGTGGTGCTTGTGAGGATGAGAACTTTGTGAGTGGGTGAGTTGTGAAGGAAGGGGAGCCAAAGAAGGCAGCCATTAAAGCTTTGTATGGAGACAGTTTGAAATGGCTGAGCTCAATAAGTAGTAAGACTCAGCCCCACCTTATCTTATTGTGTGACTGAGAGTCTTTTGGTAATATATCTGTTCTTTTGAACAAGTCCAGTAGTTGATCTCACTTAACTGGAACCAAATCATACTTTTAGGCCCCTCTGCCAGTTGGTTATGAACGTAAAAATTTGGCCACTTGTACCAGAATCCAAGTGTTATTATGATATGCATATGAATATAAACCACTTTATCTTTGATTAGTATAACATCTTATTTGAAATATTAATTTTACCCCCTGTAGTATGAAAGAGAGGAGACTGTGATTGATGCACTTATTTTTTATCAGTAGTTTTTTTTATATCAGTGGATAAAAAATACCACAAAATCCTAATCCATAACTAGTTAAGCTAATATTAAGGACAATGGGATTTTAATAGCAGACATATTCCTAACATTTTTATTAACAAATTATAGTATACCACTACCAAAGGGAGCCTTAGTGGTCATTGTCATCACAGGGGGCATTAACAACCAGTACATGACCTCAAAATTCAGCATATCCTGAAATTTCTCAGTCACCAACCGTTATCCAAATAAATACATTCATAGCAGACACCACAACAAGACCAGACTAGTTCTCAAAGTACTTTTTATCCCATTTTTATTATTTGTTCTCAACCAAAGGAAAATATTGGGGATAAAGATGGGCCAAACATTGAGCTGGATTAAAACAATGATAATAGTTTCATAATAAACCAAATTTACAACCAACCTTGTGTTGGTGGCGGGGACAATTACAAGAAGAAATGCCAAGCAAAGGTTACAGACATGGAATATTGAACAAAAAAAAAAAAAAACTGGGAGAAACTGTTATAGCCTGTAACAAAAAAGTAATAAATAGCCTGTATCGATGGTTGAATTCTTTTTCCACCATGATCACTTAATGGGAGGAGCCACTTCTGGCTCCCCAGGCCGAGGTATGTTCACTTGCTCCGGTCTGCATTTGGACCCCACTATGTCAATCCATGGCTGACGAAATTCTTGCCCTCTGCACTTGGGTGCTGGTTATTGGTTTCTGTAATGGCTTCAAAACTGCCATGATCTCCGAAAATGATGGCCGTAGTTTTGGATTCCTATTTCATATTTTGAACAAGCAAAGCCATATTAGTTGGGAATCTTTTAGCATTCATATGAGACATCATGAGATCTCATCATAAAAGGAGATTCGTAATCATATTCAACCATCACTTGGATGTAAAATTGGCACGAGACTTTATGACCTAAAGGTTTGAAAAGCAATCAGAAATTTGATGTTTAAACTAGGGGGACCAGTTTAGAAGTAAGATCTTATGCCACCTTGATATGAATAAAAATAAGGATATGAAAAGGCAGTGTGAATAGCCATCTAATTGTAACTCTTGGACTTCAGAAGGTAAATCCTTTTGTACTCTTCAATTTTTTTATTTTTTGTTTGATACAAGGAGCAAGATTAAGAAAGATTTAAGTTTTCTTGGGAGCACTCAAAGGTCACTGATGAATAATTGGATATACAAAATGGCAGCTTTAGCTTCATGGATGACACTCTGTCAACAGGATGACTAAAAAAAATAAATGTAGTTACATTAGCTTCTACAGATGACGAACATGATTATAAGTGGTCCTTTTATAAATAAAGAAGATTAGTTAAAATGTTATGAAAGAAAAAGATGAAAAAGAAATGAAAGCCGAAAACCTGAGCTGGAATCAGCAGGGCTGAAATCTATAGAAAATGAATGACAAATGTAGAGGATAGTGAAGCAATGGGGTTTCAAAGAGTTAGCAATAGGTGAAAAGGATTTACTTACGTTTGCCAACACTTCGTAATAATATCAGCAATGACTGGATCCATGTCCTCAGGAATATCCAAGCGCCGCTCCTGAAATCCAACAGCACCAACAACTTGCATTGGATTCATTCCACCCCATGGTTGCTGCAAGGTTGAAAGCTCCCATAATATGACTCCAAAGCTATAGACATCACACCTGTAATCAACAAGCCAAAGCCTCAGTTACGGAGATATGATTTAATTCTAGATATTCTTGTAAGCACAAAAATAAATTAATAGAGCATACTTTTCATCAGAAGGTTCATTTCTTAGCACTTCAGGAGCCATCCATTCGGCCTGAAGAGCAGACAGGACGATGTTCCATGAGCCATTTCAAACATTTTCCTTGACCAAAATAAGCATGTCAAAACATAAACTATAGCACATTATTGTGCTTGCAAAAGAAATTACGCCAATATTTGAACATAACAGGACAATAAAATTGTGATGACAGGCTAGTTTATGTGAAAAAATTATGGGTGTTGTTGCATGATCAATTATATGAATGCATTTTGGGATTCAGGAAACACAACAGATGTGGTAGATTGTAAATTGTAAAGCTACCACACCAGTCTTTCATACTTCAAATCCTCCCAGGACATTGTTCAAATTGATCCCCAAGAGAGAAGCAATGCACAAAATTATGAATATTTTTGACACCCATTCACATAAGGAATTAAATAGTCAACCATGGCCCCAACCAGTTACCATGGTCACGCACCAAGCATACAGTGTCAAAGTGGGACTGATGGCAATACCCACATGTTGCCTCTCCACATATTATTGATGCCTTCACATCAGCGCTCTCGTGTTTAATTTTTTTCTTTTGTTGGTACATGTTTGTTAACTTGCTAATTATCTGGTACCTGATGTCTTGAGATGTCATGTTTTAAGTACCAACTTATTGATGAATCTAGGTATCTTTTGGGGGGTTTTTTGGCGCATTCCATCCATTATGTATGAATAAAGTCTAAAGTAGATTTGTTATGTATGTTAAGGCTTTGTTCACACCTCATGCTCCAAAACTTAAATCCATACGCTACAAGAGACAGGATTGCATTTCAGTGTATCCTTATGTGATATCATATATGTCAAAATTGTGACACTGTTAGAAAGTTGTGCACATCATTCCTCAGCATACATGATTGCTAGATAGTAAGATCATCTCAGATCTAAGCTAACTTATATACTAATTATTATCACTTTGGCCAGGTGGCATATTCTGTGTGAAGACTGTGGCTTTACCGTCCAGGACTGTCAGATTTCAAACAGAGGAACTGCTATTGAGAATAGTAGAATACCTAGTCTAGTGCTGTGTGTTTCCTATCCCTATGGTGAAAAATTACATTCTCAAGGACGATAGGTCAATGTTATCAAGGAGGGGGGACATTACATAGTTGTGTGAGGTTTCTTTACATTTTATGACTACATCCTAACTTTGCCTTACACCCACTCCTTGTCTCCTTTTCTTGTAATCCTTTTGTAATCATTTTCTCAACAAAAAAATTGAAAAAAAGGATTAGCCATATTGAATGAGCCCTGAGACTAGGTTGTGAAGAGCACTGTCAATCCTACGTCATGGATAAAAACAGAGAAAGCATGAATGGTGTTACTAAAAAACTGCAAGGAACCAAAATGAAAAATTGAATCACCAGAATTCTGTTTTGAGTGTGCCATGGAATGCTCTTAAGAGTTATCACACAAAACACAGAAAGCATGCATGGTATTGATAAATGGTTCAGACAAGACCTAAAATAAGCATCATTTGCCCCTCCCTCATGATAAATAACAAGATTTACCCTTGACAAACCACTTCTATATGAACCCATTTGCTAATATGGTTACACAAAAAGCACAAATATTTATAACTCAATGTGTGTGAATGGAAATGTGAAGAAAAAGCAACAATACACTGCTGGCTTACCGTCCCAGCAGTAGACCTCGAAGAAAGAAATGTACTCTGCTTCATCCTGGATAGCCCAAAATCGCAAACCTAGATGATAAGAAAAAACACACTGCGTAAGTAATACTGGATGGGCAAGAATAGAAATCTCAGAACTACATCAAATTTCCCATCGTAAAAACAGATTGCTACCTTCACAACCCAATTTTTATCTACAAGAAGATTTGGGGACTTCAGATCACGGTGTACTACAATAGGAGTGCAATTGTGTAGGTAATTCATTCCACGAGCCTGAATGATAAAAGGAAACACACAGTATTATGAATAAGGGAAGTTTCACAATGTGCAACACAATCAGAATGAGATATAAACCAAGAATTAAAAAACATACAACATCCAATGCCATCCTTAAACGCCTCCTTTCATCTAACTGATTGTTAGGCCGGTGAATCAACCTAAACAAACTACCTCTGCAAGACATAAGGACCAGTTAAAGATTCCAAAAAAACAAAAAATCACACATATTTGTACTGCAGAAATAGTGACACTAACACATACACAATATTCTGTAAGCAAGCATCAGACAGATATTAGACCCCAACTTGCCTTCACCAACAGACAATTATGTAAACCAACACAGACAGAATAGCATTTCATCCAAGGAGTTGATATCCTTAATACATGCTATGGAACACAACTCTCTTTCCAGTTGCAGACATGAATATCCGCGCCACACAAGCAGAGAATGCTCATAAGAATGGTTTCAATGACAATGATAATATACACTGTCTTACTGAAACTATCCTTTTTCTAATTATTTTTATCATTCAAAGTAAATATATTTATTTGGTCCCCGCTTGGTTTGCATATTGCTTATCTAGGTATAAATAGTGATACAGGGAGAACAAAGAATTAAATTATTTTCTATTTTGATAAATTTTTCTTATTTTTATGTCTTATTATATTATAGTTATAATTTTGGATGGATAATTAGGAATAAACTATACCTTCCTCTCCTGAAATAGTTATGAGGGTTTAATCTAATTTTTCATTTCATCAAGTTTCTAATGAAGATAATTGTCATATGAATTTATGGCCAAGAGCATGATGACCCAGGAACCTGAAGATTATACTGGAGATCAATAGATACTGAAATCATTTTATCAAAGAGTGATGATGATGGATGGATTCTTGAATCAATTGATGAAGTAAAATAAAATAGAAAAATATGGATCTTTGTTGTATAAAGCTAGAATTGATTTGGGATCTCAAATTATAAAAAATAACTCAATATTTCATACCTAAAGGCTTATGTTTTATAAGAGAAACAACTAAATACATATCTATATAAAGATCGAGGAGCTTATCCCATCCAAGAAGAATGTTATGTAAATTGTAAATTGTTAAAGTTCATCTTTAGCTAAAACAACATTTCAAGCATTGATACTAACAGACACTGAGATGAAACTAGAGTCCAGTTTAGTTCTTTAACTTTATATCCCATCTAAGATGTTTAATTGTATGTCATATAAGCTTTTGCATACTGTTAGATATTCAAAAGAGCATATTTTCATATGCTTTTTAGAGTTGTTTTGGAACATTTCCCTATGTAATTATTCATTTCTACATACATATTAGGGAAGTTTCTCTTTTTTGTATTCAAAGCATATTTTGCACAAATTAACAATATTTATACATTTAATATGCATAATCATATTTTTTTCATGTGGAGCCATATTTTAAAATTCAAAAATCTAAATTTGGCATTATTTAAATTTGGAAGATCTAAGTTTTCCAGGTTATAAATTAGGGAAGGAACTAGCATTCAAAGCTTCATCAAAACTTCTAAATCCGATCCACTAAATCAATAAAATTTTCAATCAAATCAACTTTGACATCTCCAACAAATCAACAAGATCTCCAACAGATTTGCAATTACATCTCCAACATATTTTGCAAATCAGCATTAACAACTCAATCAAATTAGCATTTACAACCAATTCAACCCTCAAAACCCTATAAAAAGGGCATTGTAGAGAGGAGGGCATCTCTTCATTCAGGCAAGAAAAATTTTATTTTCAGTCTTTGCTCCTTTTTTTTGTTTCGAGTTTTTGTTTCTTTGGTATTAGAGACATATATTCTATTGTGTTTTCAATAAAAATACATTTTCATTTTATTTTAATGTATTGTTTTTGTTTTTATTCTAAAATATCACCAACCATGGTAGGCTAGAAATCCTCCCATCAAGGAGAGGATTCCACCCCATGAATTTGAGTTATTGGGATTGGTTCTTTCCTTTATGCATTGATGTTTTATGATTTGTTTTTCATGTTTATATAGTTTCTTCAACTCATATTTCTTTTGATTAGATATTCTGTCATTCTACCTAGATAGGATATGATTGATGCTTTATAAACCCTATTTTTAAATCAAGTAGAAGTGAACTGCTTTTGAAATATTTTGTTTTCATTAAGTGCAAAAGAAAGAACCATCACGATATTCGTGGGGTGGATTTTCAATCCTTGGTGGCCTTTTTCATATAATAATTTCAACTTCAATGTTAGAATAGTTTTCTTAAATTAATCCTTGATATTTTGTTTTTAAACTTTTTTGCCGAGAATTGATAATCTTTTATTTTTACTCGTTCGCTTCAATAGCTTCCCTGTAGGATCGACCGCTTAATACCACTTTTACCAAGAATAGGTAAGAGTTTTATATTTTGTTGGCAAAGATGAAATCTAAACAACAATTTCGAAATCATCAAATCTGCCACCAACACATACCTGGGAAGAAATTCTGTAACAATGGAAAGGTTCGGCACACGGGTTATCGCTCCCATAAATAGAACCACATTGGGATGTCGCAATCTTTTCATAATCCTGATCTGCCAAATAAAAGCACATCATGCCAATGAGTTACAGTTTGGAGTTAAGTTATCAAACACAAAAGTTTCTGAATATAATAAAAACTTTCAGGATCCAAGATATCCGGTCCTAAATCTAAATACATAACAAAGTCTTGAGATTAGCCTTGCTTGGCCACAACTCAAAGTTCCTACTAGATTTTGCATTAGAAATAGTAGAGAACCGGCAAAATATGTACTGAAAACCAGACGCGCAACATAATACAGAGGATTTGTTAGAGGGATCATAAAATTGTTGTGCACATCCTATTGTAATGTTTGTGGTTTCTTTGGGAAGGAGGGTTAATGGGCATAGTAGCATAGTTCGATATTGGTACTTTCATTTTGATCCTTTTTCTTCTTTTTTTCCTTTTCTTATTGTAGGAGAGACCCCTCGTTTCCCTACTTTAAGGATGTCTTTTCATTAACGGAAAATATCCTATCATTTTGTCAAAAAATTGTTGTGCACAAATGTAAACACGCATCATAATCTGTGTATATTGCCCAAATGAGAATTGGTAAAATGATTTCCTAAAATTGTGTAACATGGTACCAAAGCTTCATGCCTACAATTCATGAATTTCATCTACAAATTTACAGCTTTGTAGCATGATCCACACCACTGATCCTGGTTTTTCCCCTGCCGCTCATCGACTGTAGGTACAGTGCCGCCGGACAGTCCACCACTGGCAAACTCCATTGTCTGCCGCGATTTTATCCCTCGTGAGTCATTTTTTCATGGGGAGATCTTCAATCCTGGGCCAAAATGCTGAAACCGTATGTTGTGAAATCTCCATGCTCCTGATATCATTACAGTTCATTTTGTACCCTGTGTTCCATTAAGAAGTTTGAGACCCTCCCTTGATCTTAAATTATGTAAAAGAAAACTTCTAATAAGTAAATGCTTTGATTCTGTATCAATTACTTGGGTAGATCATCATTTAAGCAATAGCCTTTTCACATTATCATTGCGCCAACCATCAAGCAATATCTCATCTATTTCGGTTCAGCTTTACAAATTAAAGTATAATCCATCACGTATATGAGACTAATTTTACAACCAATTATCAACCTAATGTCAGCCATGCAATCATGCTTTGGCTAAGCCCAGACAGTGATTATGATGACCTACCTTTTCCACCAAACATGATTAAATGGAAAACATCCAAGAAAAAAGAGAAGACAGGGAATTTCCAAATTGAAATACAAAAATAAAAGGGCAACACAGAAAAAGATAGCCCTCCTAGATGACTACTCAATTACAAATTTAACATCCCTGATCAATATTGATTGGATAACCCCCAAATCGTGCTTCTCCTGAGCTTTACGTTTTACGTTTGCTCAATACTCTATCCCAATTCCACATAAATTTGCTTCCTATGAAAATAAATCATCCTTATAAACCTGATATTCAATCAAACATTGTGGAAGACGTCTTATTGTTAAACATCTGAGCTCATGCAAAAGTCTAGACAAGGGTGGAAATAAAATACAACTTTGTATCTGTAATATTTAACATTTTCTTTAGTACCAGCGGACAATCTCGAGCAGATGTGGTGCGCAGGGAAGTCACTCAAACCAAAGGGGGATCGGAGCAAAAAGGCCAAGATTTACCAGTCTTTAATTCCAGCGGTTGTGTGGGCAATTGGGCTCGCCTAGAACCAGGTGGTGTTTAAAGGGGCTACGCCTCTAACTGAAAACATTTGGGAAGCAGCAGAAAGATTCATTAAGGAGTGAGGGGATTGTATAGCGGGAGATTCGAGGGTGGAGTTTGTAGATGGTGTAGTGTATGTTGAGGAGTGAGTGAGAGGGGGTGTTTTTTCCCAGTCTGTGAAGAATCGATCTCCGGTACTGAATGGGCCGAAGTTTGTGAGGTGTCTTGCTTTGTAATTTCAACAAAGTTCCCATTTTTAATGAAATGTGGTAGCCTTGTCTACCTTTACTTCAAAAAAATAAAATAAAAACATTTAATATTCGCTAAAACTGCAGTTATGCCTTTTTTAAGGCTATGAAAAACTTTCTAGTAGCCAAATCCATTCTATAGATCAACTCTTGATTACATTGGCAAGAGAGTCAAATAGTTAAAACATGATAATAGAAAGAGAGAAATAAAGAAAAACCAAATAAAACATGTAAATCTCACCATAAATTTATAAATTTTAATTACCGATTAAGTGACTGAACACCACACAGATTTATGCATGCACACACACACCACACATATTATTCACACACGCACATACACTCAAGCACATATGCATGTGCGGGGAGGGAGGGAGACGGAGAGAGGGAGAAGGGGGTGGGAGAGAATGAGAGAGAGAGAGAGAGAGAGAGAGAGAGAGAGAGAGAGAGAGAGAGAGAGAGAGAGGGAGATACCTCACTTCTGAATTCTTCAAGTGCATCACCAGATATATCTTGGTCTAAGAACTTCTTGACAGCAACTTCCTGGAAAAAGCAAGGTACTAACATAAATTTTAAAAACTAATATAGGTATATATATTTTCATATATATAAGATACCTCACGAAAAATCTCATCAAAAACCTGTATGCGTCCATTTTTTTTTCTTGGAGGAAAGGTGGGGACTATACCACATGTTTTTTTTTTTTTAAAAGGGGCATCATAATTCACACCAAACTAGGTAGGAAATAACCTTACACCTACCACAAACGAAGAAATGAGATATCTTGAACAACCCAAAGAACACACTCAACACCCACCCAAATTCAAAACACACACACAAAAAAGCAAAAAATCATAAAGCAAAAGAAAACAAAAAACCAAACTTAAAAACCCTGTGAGATCTTGACCATCTGATCACGTCTGATCTCAGAGTCGAGAGAAGTCAGGGGTTTTGATTTTTTTTTTTTTTTTTGCTTTTTTTTTTGGAAAGTCCGATCACGTCTGATAAGATGGTCAGGGGTTTTAAGTTTCATTTTTTGCTTTCTTTTGCCTTTGTTTTTTTGGACCTTCCAATCGCATGCAGGCGTCCATCAGAGAGTGGGACTGTGTGTGTGTTTAACTGATCTCATCTTCCAGTGGTGTGTTTTTTCTCTCTCTGTGAGTTTTACTCTTGACCTCAGATAATCAATTTTAATGGATTAAACTGGCTGGGAAAGCTGATTATCCTTTGAATAAAGTGATATTAAAAAATAGGATAAGTTGGATGTTGCACCTAACACGTCCATTATTTATTTTGGAATGTCCATGCTTTAGAAGTAACGGTTCTAGCTCATAGAAATTTGGCAACTTAAATGGGACAACTCCCTTGATTGGTATCCACCTAGAGCGCAAAATTGCACACCCGCCAAGTGAACTGTTTAGGTGCAAACCCACCTAGAGTGCTGTCTAATTCCTATGTGAGGCGGGGACTTTCCAAAAACACAGACACAAGAACCTACACAGCAGGTCAGGCCTTTTGGAACAATTATAACCATGAAAGATCACATTACATATGTTTAATTGCTAGATTAGAAATGGCATTGGCATGACAATACGAGATCAAGACAACTGAAAATCATACATCTGAAAACTAAAAATAACAAGTACTAACATTTTCTCTTCCTATTAGGATAATGAGCAGTAAAATATATTAGTATCGGCCTCTTCACCTAACCAAATTGATACGGTGTATAGAGAGGTAAACATGTCAGGCTTTATTTGTGCTCAAAATGTGACTTACTAAACATGAATCCATAAGATAAGACAGCACCGACTTAACAAAATCCAGAAGTTAACTGAACAACTTACAGTTCCATGCCAATCTCCACGATACACCTCTCCATAGGATCCTGCCAGAAAAATATCATAATAGGTGAAGTACAAAACTGTACATCCGAGTCAAAAGAATGAATAAGACCCAATGTGCAATGACATGCAATAATACTGAGGAAAGGATATGTGAAGAATGTACCAAGTCCTATTCGCTCGCCCAAAGTAATTTCCTCCCACTGAATTTCCCACTCTGCGACATCATCAAGTGCAACATCAGATTTAGTGCTCTCATATCCTGTAGATTTATCAGAATTTCTTTCAGCTTCTTGATGAGCCAGAACCCTATCCTGTTCTTGCTCAACGCTACTATCAGGCTTATGACTGCGTCCTGATTGCTCATAACCAGCACAATCTGCTTCGTCATTCCTTTGATCAGTATAGACGTTCTTGCCACACGCAGCATTGGTTATCAAAGGAGGGCACGTGCCCAATTGCTCATATTGCCTGCTGACAGCAGCCGTTGTTGCTACAACTGCAGCAGCTGTGGCAGTTGTGGCTACTACCGCTGCAGCAGTGGCAGTGGCAGAAGCAGTCGCGGGAACTTCAGCATTTGAGTCAGAGGTTGATTTAGAAGCAGCAACCACCATTGATGAAGCAACAACTGCTGCCGTTGCTGCTGCTGCAGCCACAGGCATGTGTTTTAGCAACTTCATTGGAGAAGTATCCTGTGATTGTGCAGATGATTTTTCAGATAGAGATGAGCAAGAAAGGCCAGTCGCTTCCCGCAAATCTAATGGACGACGAACCCCCATACCATCAACAGGTTTCAGTTGTTCCAGCTGTGGCCTGAAAGACACTGTTTTTTGTTGCAAATTTGGCTTCGGTAGAGGAGGCAAAAATTGCCCAGGCCTTCCCTCACCTTGAGTTTTTTGCCTATTACCGTTCTTCCTCTTATTCACTTCTTCCTTATCTTCAGATTGATTCATGTCCTCAACCATTGGAGCTTCTTTCTCTTCAGAATATATGTTGTTGAACAAGTCCGGAGGTGCAACAACCCCACTTTCCAATAATACATCATGAAGTTTCTGTGCTAGTCTTGGGTTCTCTTTTGCTGCATCAATCATGTACTGTGACACATCGTTTACTTTCATCCAACGCGCAGCAGGCGAACTGACCCCTTCAGTCCAAGAAGGAGATCTTGAATGGTTGTAAGGGTTATTCGGCCTAGCAGTGGTTTCAAGTTCTGACACCTGAGCTTTGCAAGAGCTTTTGGAAACGTCACAAATTCTTGATTCATTATCCACTGCTCTTTTACCAGAAAATTCCTTGAAGGAATAGCTTCTTTGGTTCTCATGAAACCTAGATTCCTCCAAATTATGTTTCTCATTGAATTCAATTTCAGAAGTAGAAAGAGATTCAGACATGAATCTTTTTTCCAGTGGCTCATTCTCATAAGAACCGCCAATTGAACTAGTTGCACCACTACTAGAAGAGGCAACATGGCAGTTATCGACATCCCCAAGAGATGAGCTAGGTGGCAAAGACAGCTCTTCATATTCAATTTGTGGTCCCGCTGTGTCAGATGGGATAAGAGTGCCAGGGTCTCCCATAAGATCTACAATGAACTCCCTGTTATGTTACGCAAAATTTTCAGATCAACGAGTTCCTATAAAAGATGGTTCAACTATCACTTTATAAATTAAAAAAATTGTATCTCATAAGAAATCCAGATGCCATATTCATAAAAGTAATTATGAATACAGATAACCAAATCTGCAAAGAAATGTTACATTTTATCTCAGTGTGTGTGTGTGCCTGCATGTGCATGTTTGAATTTAGGTGGAAGGAGGAGGTTGTGTGTAGGGAAAGAAATTGAGATTGTTAAATCTTGTTAATTTACCTGCCATCATTAAACTTTACAATGTTCACAGCGCCATCATCAAGGCCAGTATACTGCTTCCCTTTCAATAATTGGCATGGAACTCCTATACTATCAGCCAAAACCTGAGATTAAAATTAATTATACCAGTTATACTAGCAGAATGTTCAAAAATCATATACAATCAATATATCACAGCAACCAAATAACAATTCCAACGAAGATTTACTCCATAGAGAATCCATATACACACCAATAAATGGAACATTGAAAATCTTGCGATGAAAAACCAACAGCGATATAAGGTTCCATCATGAGATTGGGGGCAAATAGGATAAAAGATCAGGAGGAAAAGAACAAAGCCATCCAAATTCTAAATGATGTTCACATAATAATATAATTTTTTTTACAAATCAAACAAACGGAAACAGAGACCATAACAAGAAGCTACATTAGCAGATTAATATGAAATGGCAAGATATGAAAAGCATATTATCCCAAGAACAAGAATGTTGAAAATTAATTAGAAGAGGAGAAAGAACCTTAAACAACAATGATCGATGACGAGCCAACCCAACTGTCAAACGGCCAAGAGGCAGCACCATGTTACCAGTACTTGATCTCAAGTGGTTACTTGACCTCTTCCACGCTTTCAGCATACGTTCAGGGTCCCCAACTGGTCCACCCATATAGTCAGCAACCAAAACAGCAAGCTTTTGTACCAAATCCCTGCCAGTGAAACTTAGAGATTTTTCTCCAGACTCAACAGCCATCACAAGCGCCCTCTGTTCAAGTGTTAATAGGTCAGCATCTTCTGCCCTATTAACTAATATAGCTTCACAGCTGCTATTATTAGTTATTGGCATCCCTTGCAGATCAACAAGTGAAGGCATCTTTACTGAAGAAGGCTCAGCCATAATGCCGTAGAGATCATAGAAACCATCCAATACCTTGTCATTGTAGCTAAGAGCATTGTAATTCTGCAAAGCATGGACAAATCTACCATGAGATAGGTTAGCAAGCAACTAGAGAGAGTGACGGAATTACACAAACAAGCTACTTTAATATTAACTTTGAATTAGATTGATAGATATATTATTCTTAAAAAAAGGTTAGATTGAAAAAAGTGTGCACTATATGCATAAGTTCCTTTTTTTATATATATACAATGAAGTGGACTGGCTAAATGCAAAAGAATCAACGTATCTATTTCATAACATCAAAAAGTGATAAACCTGTCTCAACTAAGCTTTAAGGCTCTGATTCACAATTTTCAACTTTATATTGGTCCGATTTTCCTTCAACTTCAAATATCTCATACAAGTCGTTCCGAGCAAGGAAATCAAATCAACTGCTGCAGATCAATCCCGAGCATCATAAAATGCCCATCATGCTTTAAATAGTGAATGTTCTACCATACCATTATGTGCCATGTTGTGTCATACAATACCATAACAATCCAAAACAATACAATAGATATATATTTCACTGCTCAATTGATAGTTCAGAGAAATTGGTCTAAGCCATGCCAGTAAATTCAGATGTTTTTTTTTACAAGATCCAGTGAATTGAGATTAAACTTCATATCATATATTATATATGATAAAGAATTTTGATAGTATGATCATAAAGTGTAAGAAGCACTACAACATGGAGGTGATTGAGACTTTTTGTTATGCACAGTAGGAACCCTGCTACCATTCACTGATAGAATCTAGGTACAGTTCCAAAATGGAGAAAACGGCTGTTGGATATGTGGGGTAACGATCGTCGTACCTCTCGCATGCTAAGCAATTCAGGAGTGCAAAAATCAGCTAGATATGATCACTATGTACTTCTTGCCAGATTGAGCAGAGCTGTTGATCGTAGAGAAAAGCTTAGCCATAGCATGGAGCTCCAACAAATATCATTTGTGTGAATAAGAAATAGAGGAGATGACTGTTATGATGACTTCATTGACATGCTTTATCTTTGTCAACATTCGGATTCCAGATCTTCCAATACTTCTCAGGGAAAATCCCGAATTGGATCCAAAATTCATCAACAAGTTAGTGTGAGCTTATCAATGCAGTTAATTGGTTGTACTCTTTGACACAACCATGAAGAATATAACCATTTATTCTCAAGGAAGCAAGAAAGACAACCTTATACCTTAAACGTTCTAAAGAGGGCTTTTATCTATCGAAATGAGGAATCATTGCCAGTAAGAGAACCTCATAATGCCATATAGGAAAAATCAATTTAAGAAAATTAATATAGAGCAAAGCAGTGGTTGAATGGCATAAGGTCATGAGTACTCTATAGGAAATATTGTAGAAGTAATCAATCACACCTAGTGATGTGCTTGTTTGATCCCATATGCAGACTGATGGAGACAGACTATATCGATCATTACTTCCAACAATGTTTAGTATGAAGCCATGAAATTGAAAGATTCACTAGCTTATTAAATTAAAATAATCATAACAATTAATTTTCCATAAAATTGCTTATATCATCATCGTCCTTTTCCCTTTTTCATCAGCATTCCTTCTTTGTTCCTCTCCATCTTCTCTGTCAACTTTTTTATATCAACAGTTGGTTACACTGATAAACAACACTCGTCAGACCCATATAGTAGGATGTAATTCATAAGAATAAGAAGTCCTAAATACAACACACATAGTTGGCTCTTTGGCTAAAGGTATAAGAAGTCCTGAATAGAACACACACAGGGTTAGATCTTTGGCTAGGAGCCACGAATATTTCTCCCGTAAATCTTGAGCTCGAATCCCCTCAGACTTACCTGATAGGCTGATACACAGCGTTTGTGAATGATTATGTGCAACTGGTGTTTTCCCAACATTAATGTTGGGATTCCTTGTCACCAACAGCAAAACGAAAAACATATTCTCTCTCATGCTCTTCAATCTGCATATGACCCCATATGTGCATGAGACCTCCCTCAAATAGCCCCAAAAGAATGGGTAGCATGGAGAACGTGTTCTGCCTTGCTCTCTTAAAGGGGCCTGAACATCATTAGCATCAATGCAACTCACATACTGGTCCATGCCACTGTTTTTGTCATTGATCACCCCCCAGCACAAAGCATAAAATCTCTCAATTACGCCTACACCATATAGAAAGTGTTTAAAAGGTTGATTGTGGATTCAAGATCCTACTCACTTAGCCACCTTCCTTATTTGAGTTGAAAACTGGGTTGCTGGCCAATCAGCCGACATAAGTCAAAGGAAAGAATCACCCTGGTTTGGGGGGGAGGGGGGGGGGTCGCTATCTGAGACTAACATGTATGCTACATATTAGTTTTGCACCAAGGCAATATGCCCTTAATGCCCAAGATCTAAAGCAACCTCTGTGCCTTACAATATTGAGGAAACCGTGGACCATATGATCATTAGTGCTCATGTATCCCAGCATAGAAAGAGACAAGACAGCAAGAGCAAGATTCACACAACTCATACCACATGCATTTTGTTAGAACTCTGGCTAACCAGAAATTGGAAAAACTCTTCGACTGGTGACCTGGGCCTGGCTGTGTGTTTTCTCTTTGAACTTGATTCAAATCTGCTTTGAGCATTCCACTTCAATGTAATAAAGGTAGGATGCCTACCATTTCATCAAAAAAATATTGAAAAAAAAAATGAGTTGCGGCTGATCTTTGTTGAAAACACATGGGATGGTGTGCCAGGAAGTATACATAAGATACAATAAATTTGTTTCTAGTCCAAATGGTTTTCTTTCCTACAATAATAAGCTCCTCAAAATGACATAAATTCGTCTTCTTGATACCAAGCTAAAGAGGATCACATAATCTAAAAAGAAAGTGTGTGTGTGTGTGTGTGTGAGAGAGAGAGAGAGAGAGAGAGAGAGACTGACCCAATACCGGAAAGCCAGGACCTCGGCGGGCGTGCCCCTCGCATCGCAGGATCCGAGGCTAATCTGCTTCACCGCCTCGATCTGCACGGCCTCCGGATCCTCTCTCGCGCTCATCTCCAGCGCCAGCTGTATCTGGTACTCCTCCATCTCATCCGCCGCGGCCTCCGTCGCCGCCGCTGCCGCCTCCCCTCCCCCGCCCGACCCGGGAGAACCCTCCCTCTCAAGAACAGAATCCAACGCCGCGGCCGCCTCCGCCCCGCGGTCCGAACCACCTCCACCTCCTCCGCCGCCGCCGCCGCGCTTGCCCGTGACGGAGTTCAGCCAATTCGACAGCCCCGAGAGCGGCCTCTGCTGCTGCTGCTGCTCGGCGTTCCGAGAGGGGGACAACCACGAGAGGGGAGGGGACGATTTCCCGCCGGATTGGGAGTTGAGTTTTCCGTCGGAGGACGAGGAGTCGGAGGAGGAGGAGCCGGGCATGACGTGGAGCTTCTTGAGGAGGTTCCTCATAGTACCCACAAGAGCAAATCTCCTTCCTTCAGAGAATTGTGAGCGGCATCGGTTATGGGTGGGTTTTGATCATGAAAAATCACACCCACAGGAGAATGAACGAATCAATCGCGATAGCAAGTGAAAAGATTGGATTTTGTTGGCAAATGTACGACCAACAGAGAGCAGTAGTAGATGAAGAACAAGAAGAAACAGTGACCCTATGTGGGTTTTATTTTTCTTTAATTGTGGATTGACTTCTTTGGATGGGTTATATGTTTTTAAAAATAATAAAAAATTGTTTTGAATAAAAAAATAATAAATGGGGACAAGATGGTGGCCTGGTGGGGGTGTAAAGAATCAGTTGGGGAGGAACAGAAAATGAAGGTTTCAAAGTTGGGAGTGGGAGCCCACTTGAGAAACTGCCCAATTGGGGGCAAATTGTGTATTTTTATGTGCAGTTATTAGTGAGAGTGGATTTCATTTTATTGGTTTCTACTTTCCATTTGTTGACATGTGATGATTTTATGGTGTTGAAATTTAATGCTATCAGACACAACTTGTTCTTTCTTTGTTGGAGATTGATGTGTTGTGCATAACAAATTTTTATTCACTGGTTTCTGTGGTTTTAAGATCTTGAACACACACATCAAGGTAAGCAACTTGTGAAAATTAGTTGAGCAAAAAAATTGTGAAAAATGAAACTTGAGGCCCTGAAATGGCGCGGTTACCGTCACCCATTGATTGATAAACCACCCCAACAAAAAAATATTAATACATATGTTTTGAACTATTACTCATTACATATTATACCCTTATAAACACAAGCTCATCCACACCAAACAAATACAAATTCTCTCATTGGGTCACAAAGGAGATAAGGGAAGACACAGCACAAAGTGGACCTAAAATTTTTTTTTTTTTTTTTGGTTGGTAGATTTTTTTTTCAGTTGATCAAATCTTTCCCTATCTATAAGCGGAAATCACTGTCCCATCCTATCAAAATTAAAATGTTATATATAATAATTTTAACGTTTTTAAATTTAAAAAAAATGATAGCATGATGTTAATAATGGATGGGATTAGTATTTTGTGGGGTGGAATACCCATGCTTGGCCATGAATGCAGTTGGAGATGGAGAGATAAAAAAGTTTATATGATTGTGAGCACGGTACTCTTGTTTATTGGGGTATTATATCAAGTCCCACGTGTTATCTCTGTTTATTTGAGTAGATTTATACAATTCATTAAAAAAAAAAATTTAATTAAAAGATATATATTATTTAAAAAAAACTCAAATATGTGAAAATGCAAGGGCTGCATGCAGTTTTTCCCTAATGTTATCATTTATATCATGGTGTAAAGATTTCTCTGATACAAAAAAAAAAGGGCATTTTGAAATTTTATTTTGTTCCATCAAGATGTCCAACAAATAATAAAATTAGATGTTAAGAAATATTATAGTTCTATATTTCCTGGTTTTTTTTATATGATGATGATCTATATATATATATATACACTAAATCAATGAGTTATGTGGAAAATTACATGGAAGGAACCAAATAAATCAATAGAAGTTCAATACATACTATTTCCCTAGATCATCATTGCAGATTAAAATGATGCAAATTGTGCCCCGGAGAGATGCAATAATACAATTAAAAAGTGCCATTAACTTGAAAATATAATATCTTGATCATGGAAAAAAATTAAACAATCTCTATCTCCCTTTATAATAATTGAGTTTGTTTGTTGAGACATGAAGAAATCCAAAAACCATATAATTTATGGACATTGAATGAAGAAGCTATAATTCAACAACTCGGGTTGTCCATACCATCCTTGGCTTTTGGAATCAATTTATAGGTTGGAAAAAAATTATACAAATCCTTCCAAATTATTGAAATCTTAATACATAACTGAACCTCATGATAGAGGTACCCCCTCCTTAATGAGGGGACCTGTATTCAAATCTTACCACTGTCGACAGGAGAAGATTTGATCAGAAAAAATATTTATCAATAAAAAAAATCTTAATAAAAACATCATAAAATGGTGTTAAGTGGATGCCACATAAAATGTGAAATCATGAAAATGAGCTTCCATACCATACGAAGGTTTCAAATACTCCTCAGTTCATGTAGCACACTAGCACCTGACACTCTAAACAGTAGCTGATGTTTCTCTCCACATATTCAGATGGAGATTGTTTTGTTTTGATGTGTGAATGTATTAGATTACCATTGAAATTTCTGCATGTATATATGCAGCTCAAGACAACACGAGATTCTGATTGCCGTAGATTGCCATCGATGAATCACATTTGTCTACTTTGTATTTTGTCCTTAAGAATATTATGTCATCTCCATTAAAAGAATAAACTACTTAAATCAGCAGCTAATATATGCATGTGATATTTAAGGGATTTGCCAATATTATTTCCAGTTATAGAGCCAACAATATTTACTGCAATCAGAGAATTATTAATTCATATTTTGAACATGTCAGTTTGCTGTGGACATTAATGAATACGAATCTAACACTGTTTCATGATAAATTTATTGTGTGGCAAATGTGCAGTGTAGGCAGTGCTAGCTAAGGCTGTAAAATGGGAATCTGGAAGAACACGGTATCATTGATTGTGGTAGTTACTGTTTGCCTATAAAGCACAGTTGAACTATTATGCTACTCCCATGGTGTTTGTTTATTGTGATGATTAATAGACCTTAGGTTATATGTATATAAACCATTTATCAGTGTTGTTGACATACTTTTTTACTCTTTTTTTTTTTTTTTGAAAAGATTACCTTGGAAAAATATATACATACAATGACGTACAATTTATTATTTCAGTCTTCTCAGACCGAAGTGTTAACCATCTACTAACATTTGATGAATCAACTGCAAGTGAGGTGTCAAAATGGATGCAATGACTTAATTAATTGTCAACATGGACAATCTGGTCTCTTGTGTCAACCTCACATATTTTGCATGAACATATATCCATTATCCTTATCTAATGTCTAGGGATTTTCTCAAAATATTTTGTCATGCTTGTACTAAAATTAAAACCAATAGTCTGTTACCTTAAGATGCCAAAATTTGATGGATCGACCCATATTTACCATAAATATCTATCATTAGTATTCAGTGTCTATGAATTTTATCTAAATATTTCGTTATGCTTGTATTAAGATTGAAATCGATGGTCTGTTGCCTTGAAATACTAAAATTTGATGGATCAACCCTAATTAATGAGATGTCAAATTGATGCAATGACTTGACCAGCTGTCAACATGGATTATGATCTCTTGTGTCTATCTTGCATGTTTAGCATGGACATCCATCATCAATATTATTGAGTGCTTAAGAATTTCCTCAAATATTTACTAAGATAGTATGTTGCCTTGAAATCTATGTACATGAACTTACCCCTCTATAAATATACATAAATTTCATGGTTAACTTCCAGGCTATGGAAATGTGATGCATGGCAATTGGAAGTGACATCTTGAGATATCTCCACTAAAAAAACATTTGGAGTTTCTTTCCCATCATTTCTTTCCCTTTCTTCCCACAAAACTGTCATTGTCCATCGACAAATTTCTTGGACAGACTTGTTTTACAAACATGTGAGGTTGGGGAGAGCCACTATAATGTTCTATTTTTGACTTGGTCATCCCAATCTAATGTTCTAATTAAATTGAATAACTTTGTTGTATGCTTCTGGTTATTTTGGCCATTTTAATCAAACCATGCAGAAAAGACATCTCCCCCTCCCAATAAATTAGACATTGTCCCTTTCATTCATTTTTTTATAAAGTAAAGTTGTGCTATCTAATCAACTAAATGGAACTTTGTATCCTTCATGCAATAATGCTGATATATAAGTATATGTAGGAAACATTACAAAAACTGATAAATAAAATGATATTATTCATAAAATTTTAAAACTTATCCTTGACAGAGGTTCCATGAAACAGGCGCGGCTTGCATGGCATGGCATGTCTGTAAAGAAATAAATAATTTTTCAAGGTAAGTGCAAACCCAAGATTATGGTTTATATTATATTTTGTCTGTTATTAAATAAAAATCTAATCCTGTTGATAAAAAAATTATTCCATGAAAATAATATAAAACACATGACAAAAAAAACTTTGATATCTTTATCAAGAATCTCACTCAACTGAAGAGTTTGGTCATATGAGAAAAGCCTAGAGTTTGACTAGATTAAGCTGAACTTATATGCTTCTATACAGGATAAGAGTTTGGGCCTTGGTGGTATTAATGAAACAAAGATTTTAAAATAAGCTGATATTGATCTCAAAGGCAGGAAGAGTTAAACATCAGACAATCAACATATTGAAGGTGCCTCTACAAACATGTCAAGAGTTGGTTTGGTACTACTTCTTATTGTACATTTCTCTCTCAATACATCATTTCGATTATAGAGTATATACTTTACAATGAAATAGTAAAAATGTAAATATTTAATTCATGTACTTCACTTTGTGAAAATATATAATTCAATAAATAAGTATATATTTAAAAAAAAATCAAAATGTGTTCAGACAACAAAAATGTCAGTAGAATGACTGAGTGTAATATTTATCTTAGTGTTATCACAGTGAAGAAGCATTAATTTTTTCATTGTTTGAATTCTCCTGGAGAAAATTAGTGTTTACTGAATTGGAATTGTAAATTTGTAATATGGGTGAGGGTGGGCATCAGCACTGAGTGGTCCACCTACTTCCCTTACACATCCACATCTGGTTTTTATTATTTTTGGGATCACTTGTTATTGCCCAAGAATGAAGTGCTGATGCCATCATTTCTTAGCTGCTGAATATGCTGAAACCAGTTCATCCCAATAAAGAAACGATAGAAGAGTTGATCATTTTTTAAGATAAGGCTTCATTATTTTTATTCTGGGTTGTCTTTGTGGTCCCTGGTTATAATTAAATAGTGTCCATTGGTTGTTGAAGTCAACTGAGCTTTCATTCACACAAAAATAACATCTTTTTACTTCTAGTCCATTTTACTATCGTCTATAATTATCACATCACTAACGCATTGTATAAAACCACATTATATATACTTTACCATATTCTCTATTATGAAAAATAAAAAAATATATGCATTCAATTTATATACATATGTAATTCAATTTTTATAAAAAAATATATTTCTATAACTACGTATATACTTTTAAAATATTCAAAATATACGCAGATTACAAATGGAGTTGAACTAATTACAGTGTAGAAAATGTGAACATTTTAGTACTTTATGCCACGTAGAGCACTCGTAACCAGACATAAAGGGTAATCCCAAGAATAGAAGGTATGTAATCATTCTCTAACCCTTTTAAACTAAAGTTTTTTAAATCTTATGTTCTTGATCATCAAGAGACTGTTAGGTATGCGACCCTAAGTAGAACAAGAAGTAGAGATCATTTTTCACATATATAGATAATGCTTCTTCTTTTTTCCGAACATTGAATTCACACAAGACAACCTTGCAAACATCCACCCCTGATGATTTCATCATGGTCGTATGAAATGCATGAAAACCTTCCTGCATCATACTCTGCTAAAAAAAGTCAGGGTGACTTTCAAAATGAACTCCTTATAAAGCAGGGAAGGTTGCTATCAAACCAAGTTATTCTCAAGCAAGAGGACCACCACCACAAACACCACAACCATCTTATCTTTGCACTGATTCTTCTCCCCTTTCATTCTGTCTCTGTTTGTGTGCGCGCGCGCAAAGCCGCAAAGCCTGCAAAAGACACAAGGGAAAGCTGAAAAAGCGGTCTTTTTGCATATGCCTGCCTTTCCTTCCACACCTTTTCTTTACAACCATTTTAATGATGGAGAATAAACCAAGGTTGCATTTGAAACATGTTTAAGCTTGATTTCTGTAAAAGCAAAATCATTCAAATGTATTCTAAACACCCAAAATGGTCGCAGTCTTGAAGAAAAGATAAGTTTTTTAGGAATCTAACAAAAGTTTGGTGCACGTGAATGTAATTTCAATGGCAAATTTAAGTGAAAATTTTCTTTTCACGCATGTTTCTAGACACTAGCTTTTTTTCCCCAAAAAAGCTCATGTTCCTCTCATGATTTCATCAGCCACCATCATGTATTTTAGGAGGAGATAAACCATTATTGTGATCAAAAGTGGGTAAAATCTTAGATAAGCATGACATGAGTTCTATTTGGATGGTACAACTACTAGAAACCTATGCATGCTTTTCCCCACTTTTTTCCTTTATATCATCCTAGTCACCCCAATCCACAAACATCCAATCCACAAACATGAAAGAAATCAAATTAAGTTTTGGTACTCTAAAGAGTTTTTTTAAGGATTTTCCATGGTCCACAGTGTTTTCACCTTGAAGGTCAATGCAAACAACCTGTAAAACATGCTTTTCATGGCAGCAAAATCATTTTTGAGCAGTGAGATTCTTTTTTTCCTTTTTTCACATGAATAGCAGAGGAAAAGGAGAAATTGATCTTTGAAAGGAATCAAGGAAAATAATACGAATTGGTGATCAAGAACAATAGCCATGTAAGGTAAGAGACACCTCCTAATAATTTCATAAACATAACAAACATTTCGCCACTTTTTAATACCATAGAAATCTGATATTTAAGGAAACTTAATGTGTTTGGTTGCGCGATTGTGCAGTTCTTGCGATTGTAGGAAGCTGTTTCTGCAATCGTGTAACCAAACAGTTTTATTGTAGCAGCTTCTTATAAACAGATTTCAGATAAATAATGTCTAGAAACTGCAATTTCGAAAAGCTAGGGGGTGAGCTTCCTGCATAATCAATTTTAAAATCCAGATTTTTAGAGAATCAATTTTACAATCGTACAACTAAACACACCATAGTAGAGTTCCTGAACTATGGTGTTTTTAAGAGAGGTCCCAAATATAATTAAAGAAGAGAAATAAAGGAAAAGAAGATTAACAGTTTACATAAAAGAAAACCATTACTCCACTCTTCATAACTCTTTCATAGCATGGGTAAACAAAGTTATGAAAAGCTTCTTGTGATGTACGCCAAGTCAGTCAATCATGTGCATTGGGCCAGGTTGTCCACTCCATTTCTCCTGTGTCTGCAGAAGACCAATGTGGGGGAAAATATGGTTGGCTAACCAAGCTAAAAATTAAAGACAGAGTAACTGATCATAATATAACCCTCTTAATTATTATCGATGTTACATCTGGTCCATTTTACAGCCCTATTTATAGTCTCAAATACTCCATTAAAAATTATTTTACACATTTTATAAATGACTCTATACAATTCATTAGAATAAATATTTCATTTATATATATAAAAGTACATACTACATTAGGTGAGTTATACTATTTTTTTAATAAAAAAAGTGTGGACTACATTTTGGGGTTTAAAACCGGACTAAGGAGTCAAATATTTTCCTTTAAGAGTGCTGATATACTCAATTCGTTTTGCAGCCCCATACACTATGATAAATTGATAACATAGTATATATTGTGTTATCATAGTATATGACACAAAAAAATTTGTCATTTTTTCAATGTGAAAAAAATACAATAATAATGTATCTTGGTATATACTTCATTTCATATAAATGCATGAATTTCAATCAGTGGCGGCTCCAGGAATTCTTATAGATGGGGTCATTTCAAAAGTAAATTCTTAAAATTTTCAAAAAATCTACTACTACTATCATATATTTATCAAAAACATAAATTTTTCTTTTGAAAATAGAACAACAACTTATTTTAATAAAAATAAATCATCAAATAAAATGAGACAAAATATAAGCTTTTACAATTCAGAGGTTTTAAGTATAAAATCTGAATTGAGGGGTCAATTGGTGGGCTGAGTTGTCATGGTTTGAAAAGTGACAGTAGTAATTTGAGTTTTTTTTTATTTTCAATGTAATGGGGTCAATTGACCTAATCACATATATAATGTGGCACCGCCCTTGATTTCCATCGGAGAGTGTATGATCCTTCTTTTTAATTATGATAATCACAAGCCTAAAAATATTATAATCCATTTAAGAAAAAAAAACGGATACAAGTAGAAACTAGAAAGTGTAAAAGTTCTTATTCAACTAAATCCTTGCCTTATGAAATGAAAACACTTAAAAAGGGGGAGATTGAAGTCTTGGACTATAATTGCCATAAAGAAAAATAAAGAAAATTAAAAAAAGGTTCAAAATCTGAAGGTTTTGAATGGTATGTCCTCTGCACTTCAATCATGTAACAATGCATTTCACCTTAAGCAAAAATGCATTATGGCAACTCTAAAACATACATAAGACATTCAAGCAAATTTATATAATCCATTTATCTAATCAAAACCTAGTTAAGATAAATTACAATAAATCATCATATTTGAAAAAAAAGGTTATCTATTGAAGATGAAGCGATGAACTAATTATAATTTATACAGACGGAAAAAAAGGAAAATCAGAATTAAAATACAGAACAATCCTTTTACATTTCGTTTCACAATCTCAAAATAGCACAGACCAACTTCACCTCTTTTCGGCTAAAGATCATTTTTTCTTTATTCCGATAAGAGGATCGATAGTAATTGTTAGATTCTTTTAGATTCAATTCCATCTCCATCACATAAATATATATAAAATAAAAATCTTATGGTCATCAGAACTATTTAAACATCTAACAATAACAACCATTAATTCAGTACCAACTGATATTTAACATTATATTATCTCAAAATTTTCGTCAGAGTGAACAAAAGGAAGTTCTTATATCAAAATTAAAATTTGGTAACAGGAATTGTGGATGATTCTTCAAAAAGCTCAAATTTATTAAATTGATTTCTGAAATAGACTTAACTAAAAATTAATTTACAATTTTTAATGCAAAACGATCACAGAAAATTTAGAATCGTTTTTAACCTCTAAGTCATTGTTAGCCTCAATTTGAGATCATGTGGAGCTCCAACTGAAAATAGCCTCGTCGATTTTCTCTATCCAATTTGACTGGATGCCAGTCCATAGTACTTTGAAATAGATAATAATAGGGTTGTCGAACACAGCTCGACAAAGAGAAAGTCAATAACTGCTGCTCGGGTTGACGCACGTGGACCTGTTGCGATGGAGATGTGGCGATCATTAGAGTCAGGTCCTAGGAATAAAGCCACCCAATAAAGACCTCTAAGAACCAATTTGTTTGATGATATTTCCTCAAATCAAATTAAAAATTTCTCTTTTTTTTAAATTCCTCCGACCATAATCTAATAGATATTTCAATTTTTCAAAATTTAATTTTTTTATTTTATTAAATGCATATCATATTGTATAATATTTTAATTTAATAGATTATATAATATTGTACATCTATTTAGTAATGCTGGTAGTGTACAAGATTAAAAATAATCTAGAATTTTCTTATAATAATGTATGAGACCCCACTTTAAAATTTTGTCTAAGGCCATCCAAAAAATTCAATTATGCAACCGCTGGCCTTGACGATCATACAACTGCATAGTGGCAAAGGAGCGACGGCGGTAGGGATGCAACGGTGTGGTATTATTGAGCAAACAAACAAGGTACAATGTTATCCCGACTACACCCCCCTCCCCCCTAAACCACATTCATCAAAGGACCACACATGTCGATGCCGTCTCCTGTCGGCGACGGCCTTGACGCGGGGCCATCCGCAACTGAGGCAATGTTGGCGTAGGGGTGTGATGGTGCGGTGGCGATTGTACAACGGTGTTGTGGCGATCATGTGATGGTGCGGTGGCAAGGAAGAACCATGAGTGAACGAAAGAAATAAAAAAATTTATCCACCTGTTTGTTAGCGATTATTTGAAAGAATTTTCTGTGGGACCGGGACAAACAGGCGGAGGTAGCCTTCTCAGCTCAACCATAATGTCAGCCACGGGGTCCTTTCAATATCAAAAGAAAGAAAGAAAAAGAAATAAAAAACAAAGAGAGTAGAGACAACGATGGAGGTGGTGGATGTGGTGTTTTAATAAAGATGTATTTATATGGTGGTGGATTAATAGGGTGGTTAGAATATCCACACCCTTTTTATGGGTGTGGATATGTTTATCCTCCAAAAACAGTCCATTATATCTATTTATTTTATTGATCATTAAACTATTTAAAACACAATTTTGCTTGCATATTTAACACTTTAGTTAAGTTTTACTTTTTTTAAAAACAAAATCAACATTAAAATTACGAGAAAATTCATTCTGGTTTTCCAGGAACTCTTGAATTATTTTTAGGCTTCTAAATATTTTAATTCATTTTTATATTTACATATCTCATTGTCTATTATTTTCATGTTTTTTAGTAACAGTCACTAAATCCATCATTAATCTTTTCATTTTTACCCCCCAACTAACTGTGTATAATATTAGTAGGTGTGGGTATACTGATAGTCTGGCTGGATACACTATTAACAGATCTGAGTATATTGGTATGACGAGGAAAAGAATCACTAGAAGAAAGGTAACATGAGATAGTGCGCAGAGGGAGGAGGGGTTGTCGTATGTATAGATGTGAGAGAGGGGGATATAAATAAAAGATAAATGTATGAGCAAAAGTGAAAAAAATGACAAAAGATAAACCTCATTGGATAAAATGATCCATGAATAATACCCTAGCTAATCTAGAGACCTAAAATAAAAATAAATCCAGATGTTCTAGGTACGTAAAAATAATTCAGCAGTTCCCATATGACTTGTAATTAATTTCCTTAAATTATTAAAAATCAAAATATCATTATTTTTTTTGTATATTTTTTTCTCTAATTTGTTTTCATAACATTACGAAGTTGTATGTGTTTCTATACCATGAAACACATATATATTCAAGATTTAAGAAATGATATATATCAATCCAAATCTGCCAAAAAAAAATCTTATCTTAATCATTAAAAATTACGAGGGAAATTATTTTCCAAATTTTCATTTTTCAACCACTTATTTTATAACTCCTTAAAATTTTCTTTTAGTATATGGAAACATCTCAAGCTAGTGGTTATGGTTTCTTAAAGTTTTATCTCAAATAAAATTTTAATTGATAATATTATGATAAAAATAAAAATTATATTTCAATTTAACAGATAAGATTGAGATATTTTAAATTTGAATTATATAGATAATATTGAGATAAAATTTAAAATTTAACTCAACTTTAATCCAAGAAACGCCTCCTTTACCTCCATAAAAAATTGCTAAATATTAAAAAAATTAGAATTATTTATGTATATTGTCCAATTAAGTTGAGTGTAACCACTCTCTTAACTTGATTTGATCTGATTTGCACAGTTATACTTGAACTTGAATCGGATTTGCATATAAAAAAAAAGCGTTTGAAAACACATTTTAAAATAGCTTTAACAATAAAATAACTTTTTAACATGTTTTTTTTATCATACCTATTTTTAGGGTGTTTTTTCTTTAATTCAATAATCACATTTATTATTGATAACAAAAACTATTTTTATACATTTAAAATTCAAAAAATAAACACTAATAAGATTTCAAAATATAAAATTCACTTGACTCTAATTCTCAATTAATCCGGTACGTTTGCCAACCGTTTGAAGTTTTTAACTAATAACTGAAAAACAAAAGTTGCCACAATCGAGCTGACAAACGCATTACAAGCTGAGAATCTGATCCAAAGCGATTCGATCTACAGCCCGTGCAAGCAAAGGCTGCGGACCGCCTTATAACGGTAAAAAAAGAAGGAGAGAGAGAGTGTCATAATCGATTCCTTGTTCATATGGGACAAGCTCTCCCCCCCCTCCCCTTTTATTTATAGGGTAATTAACACTTTTAACCTCAGAAAAATAAATATTCACAAAAATAGCCTCATCCCTCAAATATTAGCAAAAACTGATCCCGGTGAGAGATTATATTAGAGATGGATTATATAATCCCGTCTCTAGTGTTTACTTTTTTTAAACAACCGAGATCTCATGAGAAAAAAAATGCACAGGAGACGGTATGTATGTATGCTGTCTCCTGCAAACGGCATATATTTATGTCGTCTCCAACTTGTAATTTTTCCATCCATAGATTTTTTTTTCCTATTTTTGTTGAAATACATCATAAATCCTACTTTAACAACTTAACTGAAATTCATATATAATTTTCATATATGTTGTTCAATCACTATATTTCATTACATCACTGATTTAGTAGTCAAACCTTATCAACTTTATGGGTGAACATTTTTCAAAGACTGGATCATTTTCTGGTGAATTATCAACTACTCATTATTCATGTATGGAACTAATTCGATCTAAGTAACAAATTTGCAGGCTCCTAACAAACTCAAACAACCTAAAAATAATAAAAATAACTTTGAACCGTCGATTTGACCTCAAAGATTATTTCAGAACGCTCTGAAAATGGCGTGGTGACAACCACTGTCGTAGGGCTCGTCGATACGAACGTGTGGACATATTATTATAGCGATTCTGATCTACGGTTCAAAAGTTATGACAATTTGAAGTCACGGTGCTCCCGATCGATCAGTTTTCTTCCTTCCATTTGATCTCGGTCGTCTATATACTGTATGACTATGATGTATGTAACAATTTTTCTCAACTTTGATTTCAACACGACCATCTTTTACAAGAAATGACAAAGCAAAGACATTCTCTACTGTCTGTAAAGGAGACTCAATTCAATATAAAACAAACATTCAATGATAAAATTATAAAGTGGAGACGATACATATATATAAACCGTCTCCTGTAGATGGTACATATATAAACCGTCTCTGGAGACGGCACATATATATACTGTCTCCCGTATAAACACAAAAAAAAAGGCCAGTGCTGATGTGGTGGCGCTAATCGGGTCAACGGGATAGTTTTTGCTAATATTCGACAGGTAGGACTATTTTTGCAAATATTTAATTTTCAGGGGTTAAAAGTGCTAATTACCCTTATTTATATTCACTCATTTATTATTTCGGATTCCTTGAAACCCAAGCAACAGAACCGCCATGGACGACGAATTGATCCAGCGAGTCCTCCAAGGCGGAGGCCGCGGAGGAGACTACCTAGGGTTCCAATCCCCCCACCAGCCCTCCACCTCCTCCGCCACCTCCGCCGCTCCTTCTCCCTCTTCCATCCTCCAATCTCTCTCTCTCCACGTGGTCCGTCCATCACCCCTCTCATCTCTCTCTCTTTCTCTGTGTTTGTTGATTGACGCGACTGGCTTTGTTTTTGCTGTTCTCAGTCCTTCGATCACGGCTATTACTTGCTGGTGAAAGCAATCCAGGAGTTGCGCGAGAAGAAGGACGGACTCGTCACCGTTGGCATCGGTGGCCCGTGCGGCTCCGGAAAGACAAGGTCTCTCTCTCTTTCTTCGGTTTCATTTGTTTGTGATTCTTGGATGCGATGTCCTTCTTAGTTTTCCTTATTGTTTTTCTGATCATCCGAAGCTTGGCGGAGAAGGTGGCGTCTGTTCTCGGTTGCACGATTGTGTCCATGGAGAATTACCGTGACGGAGTTGATGATGGCAATGACTTGGAGTCGATAGATTTCGCCTCTCTTGTCCATAATCTTGAGGTTATGATTGTTATATTGTTCCCTTTTGATTCTGGAAAATTGCTCACTCTGGAACTAGTTGTTAAAATTCAGTTTAAGAACCAACTTTGAAAACTTCATTTCACTAGATTTTCAAACAAATAAGGAGTTTTGGGATCTTTACACACAAAATTTAAATGTCTAGTGCAGTAGGAGACCTTTTTTCATGGGGAAAATGGAGTCTGCAAAAAGTGGAACCTGTACCAAATGAGGCCTAAGTATAATTTGCGTGCCTGTGACATGTGATGAATGATTGAGTTATTTGGAATTTGTTGGAGTAGGACTTGGTGAAAGGAGTGGATATCTTGATGCCAGTTTTTGATTTCCGGGAGAAGAGACGTGTGGGGTCCAAGTTGGTGAAGGCTTCTTCTTGTGGTGTGGTAAATTCTTTTAATATATATATTTTTGTGGTAATTCCTTTACATTTTTTTTTTGCTATGTGGAATTCTTGAATCCCACATCTTTGTATGTATGTGTTCTTGCAGGTTATTGTTGATGGAACATACGCTCTGCACTCAAAGCTGCGGTCTTTTCTTGACATTCGGGTTGCTGTAGTGAGTAGCCATCTACCTTATAGGATTTTGCTTACTCAACATTAATGTGAAGGGAAAATTATTCATTGTTTATAATCTGTGTTCAGGTTGGTGGTGTTCATTTCAGTCTTCTTTCCAAAGTAAAGCATGACATTGGGGACTCATGTTCATTGGATTACCTCATAGATAGCATCTTTCCTTTGTTTAGGAAGCATATTGAACCGGACCTCCATCATGCACAGGTTGGATTGCATTTGTTTGGGAAGCTTCCTTTTATTTTTCCTTATTCTGATTTTAGCTTGTTTGTGCAGATCAGAATCAACAATAGCTTTGTTTCATCTTTCAGGGAGCCTTACTACAAGCTGAAGTGCAAATATGAGGTCTGTGGATGTCGTCCCTGGTGTTTACTGTTTACTCAAGTTGTTTATTTTAGAAATCTTCATGAGCTGCTAAAGATTGTGTCTTGATTTTTTATCTCCTCTTGGCCAATCAAAGTTCGACAGGCATTATCTCCATTGCCAAAAGAAGGTTCTCTATATTGGATGTATAGCCTGAATTGTACTTTTACAAAAAGGAAAATGTCATATTTTGACATCACATGGTTTACACATGTTCTAGGAAAGTTTATTTCTTCTATAAGCTGTTACTTTAATATTTTCGATATTGCCTATGTACATAACAGGCATTGGTGGAATGAGCATTTTCTTGTTTTAACCGTTCATTGTCTCCTATTGACTATTGAGTGATTGCAACTTGTATTTTCCCTTGATCATATACTTCATACTTGAAGTAGTTGTGTCTATGTACATTAAGAGATTGTGGATCAATTGCAAATGAGATTATTTCTTGAGTACCACTTGGAGGGAGCATGTTTTGTTCACCTTTCAAAAAAGATAATCCAATAAATGGAACTGCACTTAAGCTCTTACTGGTAGTTTTCTCGTTCACTATAAGAAGCGTTTTTTTTCAACCTAGAATGACTTACTGAAAATTAAGCCTCTACTACCATGGCAACCTTCTTTATTCAAATAACCATCTAAAAAATGCAAACTTTTCTTCCTCAATATGGATACTTTTACTCTCTGAGGGGTTGTTTTCTAGTGGGGGAATCCAACTATGTCAGCAATCAGGAGATTCTTGCCCGACCAGGTGTATATTAGGAAATTATTATTAGTGTACAACACACTTCCGTATCCATCATAGATTCAATGTCAAAAAGCCTCTCTTACTTTTTTTTAAAAATTATCTAGATCCCCATAAATAATGTGGAACCATTTGCTTTAGTCACTTTAAGGTTGTTTTCTGAAGAGCCTTCCATGTAATTGACTTGGCAATTGAGTTACTGCAGTGGAAACTGCCTTCACATGTCTGCGCAGCTGAACAGGTGGACATGATGATGTTGTGTCATGTAGAATTCCATGCAGTGATAAATTCTCCCAGTGGTGAACCATAATTTGTTTGGGGATCAGTATATTTTCATATATCTAAATGCTTGTACACGAATGGTTAAATTTTTTCCATACTCCATCATTTTAGATGACAAGGAACCCCAACATTAGTTGGGAAACCCAGGTGCAAACAGTCACCCACAAACCTCATACATCAGGTTCACCCGAAGGGATTCGATTTCGTAAGTTTTCTCCAAGACCAAAGTGCATCATGTGGGATGGGGCATTCCAAATTGACTGGCCAACTAAATATCTGCTGCCAACCCAGTGAGTCCACAGGAAGGGTCATTTGATAATAAGAGACCAGAACTTCATAATTAGCCATGCAGCATTTTAGTATTTCAAGTTCCTAAGCCCTTAGCCCCCCTTCAGTTTTCGGTCTACACACCTACTGGCTACTGCCAAGAAACAAAGTATTGCTTGGTGATAGTTGAGCCCGACCACAAGTGAAGACCAATGAGAATTTCAACTTGATAAAGAGTAGACCTATGAATAAAAAAGGAGCTAGTCCAATATACCTGATAGGAACATAGAACAGACTTGATGATCTCTAGTCTCCCAGCATAAGATAAAAGATTACTGGCCCATCCTGAGATCCTTTTCTCCTTATTTTAATAGGAGAGGTTGACACATACCCTTTGAGAACTTAGAGCTGAAGAGGGGAAGCACCAAATAGGTAATTGGGTGATGACCTTCTGAGAAACCAAGTATACCTGATACTGAGTCAGAACCAATGGACTAACCTCCCTATAAATTCTGGTCTTTTGAATGAATAACATGAAGACCAGATCACAAACCAATTAAGTGAAAAATTTTAGATAGGTGATGAAACACTTTTGGATTGCTATCAGAAAAGATGAAAACATCATCAGCAATAACAAGGTGGTTGACGTGAAGATCATTTGTTTGAGCTGGGATAAAATGGCTCGATTCAACACCTTGGTCAAGAAGTCTTGAAAATCCTTCATAACTATGAAAATAGACAGGGGGATAGGAGATCTCCCTGCAAAAGTCATCTGAATGCAGAAAAAGAACCTTGGGGATAACCATTTAGGAGACATATATATTTTTTCTTAGCTACAGATGGCATTGTTCAGGGGATGTTGACATTAATAGATTTTCTTTGCAGGATGTGGTGCCATAATTATGGTTATGGAGTAGTAGTATATGTGCACACCCATTCATTTTTGCTCATGAAGAAATTTTTGTATGCTAGAATACACTTACATATGCAGACTCAAAAAGCCGTGAGAGAGTGTATTTGTGTTTGTTGTTAACTTATTATTTGAAAAAAATGCAGGGAACTGTATATATATGTTTATTGCTGTTAATGATGTTACATGTGCATATTTTATCTTCTACACATGCCCCATTTTTTACTATTGAGATTTACACTCCAGTCTTGGCTTCCTTTTGTAATTTGAATTTTTTGAATTTTGAGCAGTCTACAGATGGGCGTGCAGCCTACTTTTTTAATGGGAATGATGTGCAAAAGGAGAAGTGAGTGCGTTAAATAAGCTAGGTTTCTGGCCTAAAGCATTATTATATCATTTACTGCCACATCACATCTAGCAAATGTAGCCCACCTGTTGTCTTAAAGTAAGACACCATCTGAAAACATTGTTATTATTTTCTTGGCCAGTTTTATTGAGATGTATCTTAGGCCACCTTCGTCATGTGAGGAAGCGAGGATAAATGAATGGATTAAAGTGCGGCAATGTGGGATCAGATACTATTTATCATTGGGGGATCAGAGAATTGTTGACAAGAACTATATCATTAGACCGAAAGCTGAATTTGAGGTCAGTAAACTTTAAATTTATTTATTTATTATTTTTTGCATATTCACCTCTAATATAAATGATTTAGAGTCAGACATATTTGATAATTTCACTTTTTTTTAATAAATTGTGCATGGGATTTTAACCAGTCACAGTTAATTTTGTTATAAGCTTTATTCTTGTATAGGGCTTATTGTTATTCATGTTTGCAATATGTAAGGGTTTCTTTTTCATCATGTGAATAGCATGCGGAAAGTTGCTTTAGATCTGAATTATCTATTCATCCGGACATGGCCTCTGAAATAAATTGCATTTTCTCTTAAATTGATGCCTCAAATCAATACAATAGTTTCTTTTTATTATTGGTGTTACTGATTTGCTTTATGTATGATTTCTTGTTGATCATGTGATGCAACATACAGAAAAAATTATATGTTCATCCACACAGCCTTTGAAATCATTTACATCCCCTTTTATTATTTTTCAGGAAAATGTGGGAATCTACGACTAAGATCTATAATGATCTGGTGTTTTACATCCCCCTTTTACATCGATGTTTTTGGTCCTTGCTTTTTCTTCCTAATTTAATTTTGAACTCTCGTGTGACTGGTATAATTTATTAAATTAGCTACTAAAACTGAGCTTTGTTGACTTTCTAGATGTAGTGGTTTAATTTAATCAATAAGAAAAGATGCTTACGGTACATGCCATCGATTTGTTACTCTTTTTCTTTACGACCGTGTATTAATTTATTTGGGGTGGGGGGGACATTAGCCTGGGGGTCTCCCCAATTCTAAGTGATTCATCTTTCTTTATTTTATTTATTTTTTCTCTTTTATTTTAGATTTCTTGTACGGGTTTCCTCGTCTCCCCCTTTGCTTTAGGGGCACTTTTTTTAAGAAGATGGCTCCTATATATTTTCTCAAAATTCCTGCTATTGAATCACAAGTTTTTAAAACAAAACAATTCTCATGAATTTGAGGTTGCCAGAACCCATGGTCTTATTTAACAACTGTATCATTTTCACATACTTTAATTTTTAGTTGAATTTTGTTCCCCTTGAAATTGAAAAGGAGAATAACTAAATACTACAATACCAATTATTTCCTCAGAGAAAGGAATACAGTAAAAGATCATTTAAACAATAAACAGTTCGCAATGATGTATGTTGGCTGTAATGATGCTATCCTTAAGGAATCCAATTTGTACTTTGAAATTGCACAGGAGTCCTCCATTGGATTTATAAATGATTTGGGTATAAACTGTGTCCGAATTGATTTTGGAACCTATTCTAGGGAGGATAAGTGTCTTGTGAGGTGAGATTTTGTCTTTTGGGTCTCCTGCCTCTACTCATCTTTTCTTATGTAATTTGTATTTAACTTATCTGTAGCTCTTTTGGAGCTTTATCCCAGATTAATGAAACTAGGGGCAAACACTCACCCTTCTTCATAAAAACAATAAACAGTTCAGAAACATGGAAAAAAATTAAATTGGAACTTTCCATTTATCATTTATGATGAGTCATGCGTGTGCCTGAGGTACCTCAACAGTTCTAACAAAAGAGAATGGGGCAAGCTGGGCATAAGATGGAGATCTTTATATGTGTGCTATGTGTAGTGGGGGTGGAATCTTATGGATCACCTCTTCATGGGGTGTGCATTCAGCCAGGAAGTATGGAGAAGTTTTGAAGCCTTTTCGGGAAAGAATTGTCTCTTTTAAATCTGCCTAACAAATGTGGGAGTTCTATCACACCTTTAAGAAAGGGAGTAAGTGCAAGAGGAATGCTTGATCTGTTTGATTTTCATGCAGTTTGTTGGTACATATGGTTAACTAGAAATGAGAAACTATTTCAGGGGAAAGTGAGTTATGTAGAAATGGAAAACACATGTAGTGAGTTATAGTGGGGTGTCTTAAGGGGTGGGGTCAGTACACTATGAGAGCAAGTGTGGTTACTTTTGGTAGGGATTGGAAAATTTTCAGTGAATAGAATCTCCTCTATGAGTTTGATGTTCTATAAGTAGTGGACTGGGTAATCTCATCCCAAGCGTTCTTCATGTAGCTTTGTTTCCCTTGGAAGATTCGTTCATTTCTTGTCAACCACAGCTTCCAACAAACTAAGCAAGGAATCAACTGAATAAAGTTGGGCAAAAATTCCCATAATTCGTTGATATAATCACATTGCATAAAAAGGTTTATCTTGAAAACTTCATTGCACATATATACATGGTAATTAGTAAATTCTTCACATTTGCATCAGACTTCTTTGTAGCTGAATATCTTTGTGATGATGTGGACGAATCATAATTTCTGGCATCAAGATACTCAAATGAAATTTCTCATGATATGCAACCATCATTGTACCTTTTTCTGGATCATATATTCAAATTTATTCGTGCATTGAATAAATGTAATGGATGACTAATACTTCAGCTGAAATTCTTCCTTCTGCTTTATATTCTCCTGAATCTTTTATATTTCCTGCGTGTAATAGGTTGGACGGACAACTCTAGGAGGTTTACTTGCTTTAGGATACAATGTTGTTGTTAGTTATAAACGTGCTTCAGAATCTCTCAATAATGGCCTTTTCTTGGTGGCTCTAGAGAGCATTGATACATTTGACAAGACATTTATGGTGTTGAAGGGCACAAGTAGGAAGGTATGGGTTTATTATGTCTGACCCTTTCACTCTTTTTATGGTATAAGATTCTTTTTTCTTTGAACTATCTTGTTTTATTAAAGTCCTTAACTCACCTGAACCTGAATGTGGAAGTAGGATGATTATGGTTGCTAATTGTTCACGAGACAATACACTATACATTTATTTTTGCCAAACGGAAAAAACAATCATTAGTTAATGCTAATTCTTTACATGCTGGACATAGCTTTTACATTGTGCAAGTTCCTTGCAAAATTTGCATTTCTTGTTGTTGGCAATCTGCAGATATCTTTTCTGGCCGGACGGTTCCTTATATGTCTATCAATCTATTTAAAGGGTATCCATTGAGGCATGAAAGAAATATATCTTTTGAAGTGCTTTCTTAGAACCTCCTAACTGTGTGAAATGTAAATGGTATGATAGATATGGATTACTTTAGGTGAATTGAGCTTTATGATCATAGGATATACCACTCTATATCTTTTGGTTTCTGAGATTTTCTAGTTGATTTGGGATTTTATTAGCCTCTTGTTTTTTCTTGCAGTACCTTCTGAAAATGCCTTATTATTGCACTTCAGAACTTGATATTTTTCTGTCATGCTTGCCAAAGTTCGTTACACTTCTTGTTTTTTTATCACAGTTAGTCTCTTCAGATATTGCTATTTTTCTGTCATGCATGCCAAACTTTACTTGGTTAACTTTTCTTCTATGTGGGAAAACAGTTGATTGGATGTTGGTATGACATTAGTGGTAGATTGATTTAGGCTGAAGGATATTGGGTCCACTCTCTGGTTTCACTGATTTGGACAATATAACATTCTATCAATTATTTAGGAAGTTCTGATGATTCTGTCAGTAATTCTCTTGGATGCGCGGCTCATCTGTTCTGTGCAGTATGTGAGCCTTTGTACAACTTAAATGTAATTTTTTTTATAGGTAATTAGAGCAGAAGCTTCCAGGATGGGTATAGAAGGGCCATGGATCACCAAGTCATACCTAGAGATGATACTAGAAAGCAAGGGTATGAGTTGGGCATGCTTTCTTTTGTGAAATGGATTATTCCATATTTTGGTGTCATTTGTATTGTTATCCTTTGCATGTTTCAAGATACTTTTTTCAGTTACTGTTCTTCGTAATTTCAGGGGTGCCACGTCTTAATACACCGCCGCCTTTGTCTAGTATAATTTTGACAGAAAGTCGAGAAAAGATTCTTATTGCTCCAAAGCCCATTCATATAGGCAAAAGTCTTGACCACAAGCTTGAGGATCTTGATCAGCTATGGACTCGGTCTCCAACAAAATCAGAGATCAGATCTGTAGTACCGTCATGGCATTTCCTCCCTTCAGGTTCATGTTTTACTGACTACTTGGGAACCAGATCTTTATTATATATTATATATATATTAATATCAAACTTGAAAAGTGCCTGTTATTAAGTCTTTGGAAATAAAGCTGTCTTGGTGGCTTATCTATGAGCAATAATGTCTATTTTAGCTACATAATCATAGGCTTTCCTTATGAAACACTGCAGATTCTTCTGATTTCAGGGGCAACATTCAACTTGCACCAATTCCCGATTCATATGACTTAGACAGGGGTTTGCTTCTCTCTGTTCAGGCTATACAGGTAAGAAATACTCAATGTACATTATAACAAAATTCAAAATATCATTACATATATTGCATTTAATGTATTCAATTTTGTTATGGTCCATTTCAGGCATTGTTGGAGAACAAGGGGTTACCAATTATTGTGGGAATTGGTATTTTGAGCTCATCTTTTAAACAATAATATGTACATTCCTTTTAAATGCTGATTGTTATGTGATATTGAAATGCATCAATAGTATGTTATTTCTTTCTTTCTTTCTTTCTTTCTTTAAGGATTGGGGGCTATCATATTAAAATAGCGCCCTCGAACAAAATCTAGACATGGAATCTTTAGATACAAAAGAAAAGATAAAATGAAAATCAAAGAACCACAAAAAGCCTCGCCCAATAAACAAGACCAATTTTACCCCCTCCACTTTATCCCCATTATATCGGAAGCCTTTTCTTTGCCTATGAGTACCATAACCCAAGCCTGAAGTAATGCCGTAATGGCTGCCCAAATATTTTTCTCGTATGGCAGTTTCCTTCGAAAAATATACACATGGCAGGCAAGCCAAATGACCAAACTCACCGCATGGGGATAAGGCCTTTGGACTTAGCCTTCTAATAACAATGATCCTCTCTTCTTCCTTTTTTCAAAACTACTCCCACATTTCTTGAACATTGTTGAAGTTGCATCTTGAACCAAGAGCCGGGCCCACCTTTAGCCTTATTCCCCATGGTTTTTTATTAATTGCAATTGCAAACTGGAGGCCCTTGATAGTAAAATATATTTGGTTATTCTGAATCATTCCAATTTTAATATTGATAAACTATAAATTGTTTAATGGACATTATGAATTTAGGATTTATGTACGCCTACAGTAAATTTCTATTTATCTTTTTGCTGCTTCCATGCATGCTCTTTTCGTCAATGTATATTGTTGCACAAATTGGTATTATGTACTGGTATTGGTAGATTACAATAAGAAAATCTGATGTACATTTTGTTGGTGGCTGACATTATATGGAAGATATTGGTACCTGTGATTATGTATGTGAAATTGGTGCAAAATTTGCAGAATTAGTATGCACTGATGTAATCAGATTTTTCTTTGGTTGGCCACTGTACTGTAAGTTAAGTGAAAGAGTCGTCTTAAGCTAAGGGGACATTTGGAAACCTGTTTGAAAAGTATGATTTTGTAAAAAGTAGCTTAATAAAGTTTTTGGAATCTCATTTTTTCGCTTTTTTAAAACATCCCTTTTGTACTAAAAACAGAAATAAACTTTTTAATTAAGCATGCTTTTTCGGAGTTGTTTGGAAACATGTTTGTTTTAGATTACTGCAAAAGCAGAAGGCCATCCAAACAGGTTTCCAAACGGCACGTAAGCTGAATTGAAGGTCATTCTGGATAGTTTAATTGAATTGTTATGTGGTTGTGATGCAAAATGATATATAGTAAAATTTATTTTAATTTTAAGAGGACAGACTACAAATCTACAATGCTTTCTCCAGTTAACATGGGCAAAAATTATGCCTTGTATTGCCAAAATGCGTGCAGGATGTAATTTTGCTAATGGATAGATGTAATATTATAACAGTATTGCCCATCTATGGTGTTTCATGCATTTTTCAATACTATTATAGCCTTTAAATATTTTCAGCAAATCCTTATTTTTCTTTACTAATATTATTTATAAGTGGTACTAGATTATTGGAGAGAGTACCATATGCATTTTATATTTTTATTTCTTTAAAAAAAAAGGTAGGAACTTTTATATTTTATTACTTACATTTGTCAAGTTGTGGAATCATGGTTTACCATGAAATGAATAAATGTTAGTCAATTCTTCAGTTGAGGTACTTGGTTTTACTCTGATGCTTTTATCTTGACTGTATGAAGCAAATGAGTGTTTAGATCTTATTGGATGTACCATTCCATATTCTTCAGTTTTGACTAGTTTTATATTTGGCTTTTACTGTTTATGTATGTGTAGGAGAATGATTGAGCACAACATCCTGTTGCATTTGAGATTAGCTGATTAAGGCCAAATCTTCTCTTGCTAGGTTTTAAACCATTGAAACTTGGTTGCTTGTAATTATTGCAGGCGGGCCAAGTGGATCTGGAAAAACTAGCCTAGCTCTTAAGATGGCCAATATTGTTGGATGTGAAGTAATTTCACTTGAAAGTTATTACAAATCTGAGCAAGTGAAGGATTTTAAGTATGATAGCTTTAGCTCTCTGGATTTGTCTTTGCTTTTAAAGGTATGATAATGCATAACTTTATGTGCTATTTTTATGAATTGGCACCTTATGTTGTTTTCCCTTTTTTATTTCCATTACCTACATTTTTCTATTGAAGGTCATAATTAATGTGATAAGAAATGATTCATTTATTTTTTATTTCAAGGGTTTGTGATCTGTCCATTTCACAGTGAAATACTACAAAACAATGTTCAAAAATAGTCTAGGAACTGATTAACTTATAGTAGCTTATGCAGACTAAACCTATTTTGGTTGGTGAGGCTATCAAATATCTAATTCATGAGGTTATTCTTTCTAAAATTAAATGGAGACGGTTAAAAAATTGCTTGTACAAGTATTGCATCAGAAACTCTTCTACATCTCCACCATCCTGCCTCCCTCCAACAACAACAACAACAACAACAACAACAACATATATTTCTTTACGTGCTTGTTTCACCTTTCCTTTTTTTAGGAAAGATTGGAGCTCACTACTTTAATTTTATTAGATAATTTAAGAAACCCAGGGTTTTACAAAACTAGATTTGTCCATCATTATATAATGTAGCATTGTAGAGGGTTTTTGTCTGAGAAAAGTCGAGATCAGAGTGTCAGGTACTTGATTTAACTTTTCAAATGATCTGTATATACAAGTATCATAGTATGTAGCTTTTGCATTTAAATTATTTGGATAGAAACAATTATATGGATGTCAAATATAATTCTTGGAAGCTCATAAATATTATTGTGTGCATGTATTTGTGTGTTGGAATGGGTTGAGGGATATCTTCTGCATGCACATGTTTCCATATCTCATTGGGGTGCTGTAATGAGATACATTCATCTGTGAATGTTAACTCATACAACGTTCACATTTCATAATTCATATACATATTTACAATTATCATAAACCGCCATTCAGTACCTCTAGAGCAGTTGGCATATCATATGTTTTTACTGTTGTTTTCCTTTGTTCTGTGTGAAACTTAAGAGAGTGGGTTAAATCAATTTTTTTATAAGTGTAGACGGTCATCTTTGTTCTTGTGTTCTTGGAGATTTATTCTATAATTTATGCTGATACATAAGTGTCACTTTTTGCAGAACATTGATGACATAAGGCACTGCCATAGAGCAAAAATTCCCACCTTTGATTTTGAGACTTGTACTCGGAGTGGATTCAAGGAAGTTCAGGTTTCTGAGGACTGTGGAGTGGTAAGGTGCTATTTGCATTTTTGTGGCTTGTAAACATTTTTTTATAGTTAACGAAGGCCTTTAGCATTACATAACAATTTAAAGCATCTGACATCAACAACATTGACACAAATTAGTATTGTCAAGATAATAATTTGGGTACGGATCTATAAATTGTGGATTTTGTTTCTATCGAGAGCCCTGTCCAAAGTCATTCCTTTTTGTTACTTTTGCATTAAATATGTGGATTTGTATATCGTACACAAGGGCAGTGATGGGGCAAATAGAATATAAAACCTTGAATTTGATGGGGCGAACATGAGCATGCCTGTTGATCTTTTTCCACATTATTGGTTGCCACTGAACTCCTTACTTGAGAACGATGTAAAGCATATTACCTCTCGGTGGAGATGGATATAAATGCTCCTAGTTTTGGTCTGAAAGAAAAAGAAATCAAATATAATTTGTGAAATGGGACAAGCTTAAAATACATGTCAGCAATTAAGAAAAATGAATAGACTTTGGGAGGCAATGGGTCCATCTAAGAAAATTTGGGAGGAATCAATGCCTGATCCACACATGCCATTGGTATTCCTTCATATGAATTGTTTTTGATGTCACTCACAGGGGTTACCGGGAGGGTACTTGCATCAATTTATACCCATTTCAAAATTTTGTCAATCATTTTTTGAAATTATTTTATCTCAAGAGGTTGATAGTCTCGGAATAAGTTGATAATTAGAACAATATTGGAGCTGATGCTAAATAACAACAGCTGCAGTCATATGGTGTAATCTGATTTGATATTTTGATCTCACTAAGGTTTTGTCATTCTTATTTGTCAGGTAATTATTGAAGGTGTATATGCTCTGCATCCTGATATTCGTGAGGCACTCGACTTATGGATTGCTGTTGTGAGTATCAGATCTTAATAGCTGCTTCATTACTTTCCCTTGTTATTTGTTTATATTTTTATTTCTCCTGTGCTCCTAACTGAATTGAATTGGCATCCTCATGAGTTACATCTGATTGCTAGGTTGGTGGTGTGCATTCACATCTTATTGCTAGAGTTCAGAGGGACAAGCACAGGGTTGGGTGTTCCATGTCGCAGAATGAAATTATGACTACAGTTTTTCCTATATTTCAGCAGTATATTGAACCTCATTTAGTTCATGCGCATGTTAGTCTACAAAATTTCTGGATTTTCATATTCGGTCATTGTATATTTCCATAACCTCTGATATGAAAATGGCTTTGATCTTTTTATTTATATTATCTTGTATATTTCCATAACCTCTGATATGAAAATGGCTTTGAACTTTTTATTTATATTATCTTGTTGCAGCTTAAAATCCGTAATGACTTTGATCCTGTTCTTTCTCCTGAGAGTTCACTTTTTGTATTGAAAAGTAACAAGCAGGTAATGTTTGGTAAATGATGCAAGAATGATTCTAGATATATTAATAGGACATTCTAAAGTATTTCTCTCTCTGAGAGGCATAACAGGTGGCGTTACATGACATAGTAAAAGTACTTGACCCTGAGAAGGTCTGCAGTTCAGTTCAGAATTTCACTGACATATATTTAAAGCTTCCGGGAATACCTTCTAATGGACAACTGGAAGATAGACAATGCATAAGAGTTAGAATATGCGAAGGCAGATTTGCCGTACTTATACGTGAGGTTAGTGCCATTGGCATATTATGTGCAGTATGTTCTGTTATCTTTTCTAAAATCTTGTGCATTTATTTATTTTTATTAAATTCTCGCATCTGTGTTAGCCCATAAGGGAGGGGAACTTTATTGTACAACCTAAAGTGGATTTTGACATCAGCATCAGCACTGTTGCTGGTCTTCTCAACCTTGGGTAGGTTGCATATCACATTATATAATCAAGTGGATTGTGTGGTTCTTTTTCCTTTTATGCAAGAAACATTGCTTTCTTTGACCATGTGCTTTCTTTCAAAGATGCAGTATACTTTAGGACGTTTTTTGTTAGAATCTGAGTTGTTTTCCTTTAATCTGCAAACTAAATTTTACAATATTGTGCAACGAGATGCTGTGTAGCAGCCTGAAAGCCGTCAACTCTATAAATGATCAATCAATTATTTTCCTGTGCCATATGATTTGACAGCTTGTGAAAAAGGCTTAACCAAAATGAAAATTACCCAGTTGTTTATTGTTTTTTGGAAACCTATATACAGTCTTACATCAAGATGAAGACATACATAGTGCAATATTATATCATAAGATAGTTGTAGTCTTATGATTAAATTCTAGTAGCGAGAAACTTATTGTATCATTTGATGTTTTCATTATTTGTGATATATCAGTTATCAGGCTGTAGTATATATCGAGGCGTCTGCACTCATTTACCAAGATGGGAAGGTATGATTCACTTTATATTTTTCCCTTATTCTGATTTTTTTGTATGCTTTGATGTAATATTTTTTTTTACTAGTGTTTAGGATGTGAAATATCTTGAAGTTCATCCTTTTGTTGCCATCTGATGTTATTCAGTGCAGTGTCTTAAACAAATGCATCCACACGAAATAACTTCTTGTAGTAGTTTGATTGTTGGTCTTTATAATTTGCCATCAATAGCACCATTTGGAATTACAGTGCTTTGGCATTTTGACTTTTGATCATCTGTTATTTGGGCCTCCTGACTTCTTAGATGTTCAGTGTCCTCCGGTTTCTGAATTGTTGGGGAAGTTTGTTAGAGTAGAACGGAACTTTTCCTTTAATCATCTATTGAATTAATTATTAACTACTGCATTAATACATTGCAAATAAAATGATTGTGTATGTACTATCGGAGTTTGATTTAGTTTAATCCACGTCTTATTTAACAATTCATATGTTTCATCTTCTATAGATTCTTATCGAGGTTGATCATTTACAAGATGTTCCAACCCCTTTTCTTCAAATCAAAGGAACAGATAAAGAAATAGTTGCTGCTGCTGCTTCTGCACTCAGTTTGGATGGTTCATATACAACAAAGGTCAGTAATGTTACACTTGAGTCTGTTTTGACATCTAATGTGCTCTTATCAGAGAATATTTAATTTTAGGTGTTCCTTAGGGCACTTTGAAACTAAAAACAATTCGTATTATTTTATCTGAGCCGCAGACCTATCTTCAAATTGTTTCTGAAAGCCTGCCAGCATTTCGACGAAATTCCACAGGAATCCACAACCAACAAGCTGCTAGATTGCAGGAAATTGTTGAATTCATTCAATCTCAAGTATGTTTTTCTTTTGAGAAAATGGTACTTAATTTTATAAATATACCTGATTGGTTACTTATATCAGAGTATTCTTGATTCATGAATAATCAAAATTACTTCATTGGTTCATTGTTTTTGAACAGATAAGTACTGAAGGTTTCTGTGCAACCACAATTTTTTAATCTTGTTGTATAATAATTGATACCTCTCCAGTTTCATTAATATGAGAGTTCATATGCACTATATATCATTTTCTTGTGTCCTCTCAATGGTCATAGAATACTGTGCATGATAGTAATTTCACTGGTCTAATTATCTAACTGTAGATAATGGTTTGCTTAAATTACAGAATTTAACTTCCAAACTTAAACTCAATCCATAGTTGGCTGATATGTAATATAAATATGAGGATATACAGAAAAAAATTGCATATGAGATATCAGTTCTTCAGGCCATTCATCCACCCTATTACATGCACAGGTACCGGATCACTTAATGGATCATGATCATTGTTCTTAATAATTCAGATCTAAACCACTGTCTTCAGTAACCTATCATGTAGAGTGCATTATGTTAACGCTGTTGTGAATGAGAAGGTTCATGCATAGTGTCATCTTCTATTGCTATATTTGTTGCCTGTAATTTCCCAGAAGGGGAAGAGAAATAAAAAACTCCCTTCTTCTTTATGCAAAGCAATTGATGTTGGACCTTTGCCACTAGGCAAAGGTGCTTTATTTGCACATCTAACACATGATTTACAAGTAATTTTGACTGGGCTTTATCCTGTTTAGTTATTCTCGTCTAACTACATTAATAAAGAGGGAACATATGTTATGTGGTTTGCTGTCGACTTCCACAAATTTTTATACTTTGTCTACACATATTCGCAAATTTGCACACAGTATTTCTTGCGCTCATCTTCTATTCCTTTTTGTGAGACAAAATCTGTGTATGATGGATTTTTGGAAACTGTCCTCGTATCTCTCATTTGCTCAGCTTCATAAGCCTGACACCGTTTCTCTCCTTGTCTCTTTTCTCCTGAACCTTGGGTTGGATAGCAGGGAGGAAGTTCAGGTTCAGAGTCCTCAAGGAGCAGGGAGACTACCTCAATGGATGGCATAATTGAAGATATGCAGTCAAGGATTAAAAGACTGGAGAGATGGAGTACAATTAACACGGTAATCACCTCCTCACTGTAGTTCCCTTAAAAATTGGCTGGTGCATATAATCCTTTGTGTGTTTTTAGTACTTATATTTTAGTCTTGTACAGGTGTTGTGGACATTTCTAATGTCAGTATTTGTTGGTTATTCACTCTACCAAAGAAGACACCACTGATGTCGACCCTGGGCTAGTCACTATAGCCTCTGTGAAAAAATGATTCCATTTGATTAATCTCTAATTATAATGTGGTGTTCAAATCATACTGGGTTTCACTAAATGGCTAATATAAATGCAGAATGTCATCTCTCTCTCTCTCTTTTTTTTAATTTATTTTTAGCTGCATTCTGCATAGGTACAACCATTTTCATCTTCATTGGACAGTGTCATTTAGTTGACACAATCATGAGTTTGTGACTTGAAATTGATTATTGTTTGGGTAGAGAGGTTTTTACTCCAATCCCACACTTTAGGTGAACGGATACCTGTTCACACCAATAAAGTTTATTTATACTCACTTCATTATGAGTATCAAGGAGCAAACCCTTTTTGTTAAGCTCAGATCTTTAGTTTATAATAATTTGTTCACCTGGTGCAACCAAAAAGGAGCTTCTTCTTTTTTTCTGGAAATATTATTGGGATTTCATTTGTTTACACCAATTTGAGCTTCTAAGAAAATGATAATAGAAAAGGCAAAATTATGAGAGTTTCACCTACATTTTGAACCCACAAATGAACTGATTTACTTCAAATTGAACTATGATTGAAAACGAAGGTGATTTCTTTCTTGGTCTTGGACTTCAGAGTGGTCTCAATGTGTTGGGCTGTTAGATCATTTGGATCACAACCCATTAGAATCCGGATTTGTTATTCTGATGTAAGTATTCCGGATTTTGGACAAGGCTTATGATCATGCCCGTGCAATAGGGCCCCCTACTCTGGATGTGTAGGTTAGGAGAATGATAAAACATGGGTAAAGTTTTTCAAATGTAGTCTTATATATCTTGTTAGTCTTCTTTATTCACTGTATTAAGGTATATATCTCATTAATTTTTTTTACATTTTTTATAAATGATAGCATTTAATTTAGTAGAGTATATATTTCATCTTTTTATAAAAATACATAATTATTCGAGGTATATGATTTTATTTTTAAAATGTATGTGTTTTGGACTGTAAAATAGGTTAGTGTCCATTTTGCAATTACAATATGTCTCACATATAACGAGGTATGAAGTATGTACCTCGTTAAAATATTTTGCATTCCATAAATGGGTCTATATAATCCCATTGGAACTAATTGAAAGAATTAATTCCTGCGTGTATCAGAACTATTTTACATTTTGTTTGTACCGGACACGAAATTACGTGGCTTGGAGACATGAAAGAGGAGGTCTTACGTTCGGTTAACATATTCAGTCCTTTATTTTGGTACAAAGGATTTGATAGGCTTACAAAGTCAAGTCAAGTTCACTATGAAGGCTTGGATTGATGATCATATGCTCAGAATAAACTGAAGAATCTCATAGAGAAAACAAACCAGAGGACTGTATTCCAGTCTAAAGGACATGTTTATTAAATGGTTTGGGTCTTCATTGCAACATGAACATGAACGCAATATAATTTGACTCCCATCAGGCCATCAGCCTAAAGGACATGTTTATTAAATGGTTTGGGTCTTCATTGCAACATGAACGCAATATAATTTGACTCAGTTCATTTATTAGACAGATTGGATTCTGACTTTTGAGACAAAATTTAACATGAAAACGCTTCCCCTAGTCAAATATATGATCTAAAAAACGTGTTTTTCCATTTTCATACATCAGACCAAGAGTTTGATTTAAGTTGGTCACAAGAGTTTGAATTTTTAGAGTTTGAATTTTTAATGTAGTAGATATAATTTCTAACAGGAGTGGAAGACAAACACGCCACAGCACAAAATGAATATTAGTGTTGATCAAATTCAAACACAACACACAAAATGACCCGTCCAATATGTGAACTCAACTTGCCACACTAGTGCAACTCTGTACCATTCGAACAGATTGATTCAACTTGATTTTTTAAACCTATCATAATGGTCTTTTTTAATTTTCCATATAATTGTTTGGGGCTAATCTATTGATCCAATCAGAATCAAATTAAATGATCAAATAGTAATATTTTATTACTTATTCTTTTTGTATTGGTTAGATTTGAATTTCTAATTTGGTAAATTGGTGATTTCTCACATGTAGTCAGGGTGGACGTCACCAAGGAGGTCATAAGCATAAAAAGTGGCTAAGCTTTTGGGATGTGATGTGTTTCCAAAAACTGACATTATTCTATTGCAGATACTATTGGACATTTGGATCATCAGTCTCAATCAGAAAAGAAGATTGCCCTTAACCCATTTGGTTCAATATCTTCTAAAATTTTATGACTTTTTTTATAAAAAAAAACAGAGAAAAAAAAAAGAACAAGAAAATCTAGTCAAACATCCACATTCAATTGACTATGATAGAATGCATGCAATTCTATTGTGAGGTGTGGAAGTTTAAAAAGAAAATATGAGATGCTTATTTGCCACAAAGTTTTCATCTACAGTGTTTTAATTTCTCAAGCTCTGTAGATAATTGAGGTCCATAATAATTCCAGAATCGGCCATCATAATGTAGATTCCTAGAGAAGGATGGATGCTGATTATTTGATGGAAATGCTACCATGACTTCTAAACTTGTTTAGAAATTGACATGCTACCAATACAATGAGTGACTTCACAAAAATATTAATAAAAAAATAATTGCATCAATCAGACAATCACACACATTTCTTCTTTTTTTTTTGTATTATTATAACCATGAATTTCACTACTTAAGAATAAAATTGGTATTTTAAAAAAATGAATACAGAAAATGGCAACAGTTTATATAACAGAATTAACTTATTATGTTTTCAAATGTAAATGTGGATTAAATTCATATATAGATATTTCCATGCCTTACATTGTGGCATATGTGGCCAAAAAATCACATGCCAAAGGTGCCCTTATGTATTATATAGAAACGGAAAGTAGAAAAAGTACTGTTTCTTGCAAAAAGTAAGATCTAAATAGTGAAAATGAATGACAGATTTTATCCTCTCTGCAAAATTTTAATTTTGAGTTTTTTGTGTCCTAAAAAGCCTCCATTAAAAAGTTTACACAATAACGTACCCAATTATCATTTCAATTGGAAACATTAAATAAAAAACTTTAATTGCGGATTGTATAAAAAAATTATTAACAGAGGAAGTATCCAATGTCCCTTTTATTTTTTTTTCTTCTATAAAACCATTTGACTGTTAATTATTGCAACAGTGTTCATCAATCACAGGGAAGTTTTAGAAGGTATATTTTTAAGCTGATGATGGAGTCATATTAGCTAGTAGGATATCATCACCCCTTTCTAAATCAGGGCTACCAAAATTTAATCTAAATATTTCAAATCCAAACTCCACATTGTGTAGTGTTTGGAAGAATTACATAAAATTAACATACTTTGTTAAATCCTTGAAAGTAGTTTTTATCCTTGAAAGTTTTTTTCCGCTTTCTTCAAAAATTGACACCGATGGGAATGTTTTGAAAACGAGTTTGGATTTATTATGATCCATGAAAATGATAAAATTCAAAAAACTTATTTCTAAATGTAATCTTAACTATATGGATGAGTTTTTTTTTTATAGGGATGAGTTCTCCGAATGTTAAAAGATATCAGTCTTATTCAATACAACACAGTACATGAGAATGTGATCTCATCCCCTCCTCAGCCTATGCTCGATAAGGATAAATATCCATCTAAAAAACAAAGATCTCTCACCATGAAAAATCTCCATGATACTTCTGTTTGTCCATACAAAATCTTGGATATTTCACAACCAAAGGTCATATGCCTCTGCATAAGATACAGGGAGAGAGAGAGAGAGATGAAAGATGAAGACAAAAATTCCATGTACGGAAACATAACCCAACAAACAAGTCATTGACCTTTCAAGTGGTCGATGGGGTAATCAGAGAGAAGAAGTGGTTGGCCTTTCCACACTCAATGAGTTTCCAGACTCTCCTATACAGTATACACATGCATGCATGGTCTATTATATGTGGTTGTGATGAAATGGCAGTGCAGACTTTTCCACGTACGTTGATCAGGATTTGATTTTTTATTTTTATTTTTATTTTTATGCCATGCATAATATCCGTGCATACTAGGTTAGTAATAATTTTTGGAGGGGCTCGATCTGCCTCAAATATATATGGCACAAACATGGTGTTTGGCTTGGATTAAGTGGACCTTAATTATATGTGAGAATTTTCAGTACAACTGATGCACTTAATTGTGTGAGTACATTTCCTTGACTGAAGCATTGGCCTTCAACCCTAACTTAGGTGTATTTTTTGGTGGTGATGTGAAGTCCGATTAATTTAGTGACTCGCATTGATTTTAAATCAGTGATAAAAAGAAAAGAAAAAAATTCTCAACTGTAAACTATAACAAAATTATTAAGTTCAACCATACATTCCTTTATACTATCTATAATAGGAAGCAAAAGACATCTAATACTATTATTAGATAAAGCATCCATATAGCATGTTCCTGTGTCCATCTTGCATATAAAGCCAACACTTTTGCTGCCCGCACCTGGGTACTTTTGGAATAGAGTGTGAATACTTTTAACTTATGAAAATATTCTTGTGTGAGCCAATGAGAATGCATTACATATACGACATTAAATTGTTTAAGGTGAAGTAAGGTGAATGATTTTTCATATAAATATCAATTAAAAATAATTTTCCATAAACTTGATCATGTGATGCTTTCTCATTAATACAGACATGAGTTCTTTGTGTTTTGTAACATAAAAATCCAAATTTTGGAAAAATGTTGGATATTTTTGTACTTGTTATATATATTTTTTTCATTTTTTTGAAGAAAGAGTTGGAACTAGAAAGGAGCCTCTACGACTTTGGCGAGTATAAGGCAAATCTTCGCTCACATATATGGGTGCGTTTGAAAACACAGTTTGAAAAACAGCTTTTAGTTTTATACATATTTTTTTATGATGTAATCATGAAAACTTCTTTTAATTAATCAAGGAATCACATTTGTTGCTGATAATAGAAGCTATTTTTGTTGGAATAAACACACTTTCGAGACATTTTTTTATTGTAACCATGATAGCAGTTTTTCAATTAAGTAGATTTGTTTGATAACTTATCTTTAGCTTTTAGTTAAAAAAAAGTTAAAAACAACCCAAAACGGGTTGTTGTGAAAAAATCTATTATATATAGGTGACTGGCATGGGATTAATCTATCAATTAGCTTAGCCTTTTAAATTTATATATACATGCATCAAATGCAGAATGTAGTGCTTGACATGTACGATCATGGAACGTATAGTATAGATTAATATAATTGACAATATTGTGCATGCATGCATGCAAATTAGTTTGTTCATTTATGAAGGACTGTTATGAGATGAGTTTTGGTTGATGAGGTAACTAAACTCCATGCATGGAGGACACAGCCTTAAAAAAATGAAACCATATACACGTGACTACAGTCCAACGATGAAAATGTATATTTGACATCTTTCGATGAAAACTCTCGCCCATATGTGTTTAATTAAATCGTCTGATGAATAAGTTAATATTTCAATAATACAAATGAGTTTTTATTAAATTGTATAGCCTAACTTGTGTAGCGGTACAAAAATTCACTCCCATCAAACCCTAATGGTGGAAAAGGACATCAGAAGTGTTGCAGCAGTGTAACTGGCTCTTTACAGTACTGTTGACATAATTACATTTAATAAATCATATCCATGAAAAATAATTAAAAGTGCCCAATCGAAAGTGTAGATGGATTCAATTCAATTTTTTTAAGAAAAATATTACATTCATTAATTTTTATCAACTAAAACTCAGACACATATGTTTTCATTTATTATTAAATAATAAACATCATCTAATGAGATTTATGTTTTAATAAAAAAATACATATCAATTCATTTTGAATTAAATGAATCCACTATTAATAAGTGTAAGAAAAAATTTAATGAAACTAAATCTGTAACGAGATATATAGGATTATAATTTGCACTATAAAAAAATTAGTGTAACATCACTCTTTTTTAATTAAAAAGATACACACAATTTTCTAAAAAAATCTTAAGTTGATCAGATTATGACTTAGCTTGTTTATTGGAGGATTTTTCATGCATTTTACTGTAACTTTAATCACACTTTTAAAAATTGAAAGTTCTGTTATCCCTTTTGATTTACTGCTTTTATTTTCAATTCTCTATTTTTTCTCATTCCATTTCAAGCTTGTAATCTCATTTTTATTAGTATTAATGAAAGTGGCGACAACTGGCTCTACCTCTTTTCAAAAAAAAAAAAAAATTACAACATTTTCTATGTTTCACATATAATCTCATAATCAAATATATATTTTGTAAAGACATTTAGACAACACAAACGGATCTAATTAATATAAAAATTGAAGATATGTTTTTTATTTTTTTATATTTATTATGACTTACGTTATGTGACATGTTCATATTAAACCAAGCAGATGTCCTCTAATCTAAACTATTGACAATGCATGTGTCGTCTGTCTGACTATGTTATATGTTTGTACATAAGTGAGCGTACCTGTCTTATGTTTACATGCATGTTTTGTCTGTGAGACCGAAACCATAGAAACAAATAATTAATGAGACAATATAATACCACAACAATATATTGGAGTACATTAATTAAACTAATGCTGATCAGCTGTAACAACTTTCAAAATCACACCACCGACTTGCCGCTTCAAAAAAATAATGTGCACCGCTTTATGAAAGATATTTTGAGATAGATTTTGATTCAGTGAGCCCTTGTTTAATCCAACTCATTTTAAACCAATGAAAATATAAAGGAAAAATTCAAATAACCTCATGTAAACTGTTTGAGATCCATATAACCCTATGACTTTTTCTACCACTCAAAAACACGTATGTAAATCCTAATAACCCTTGGCCTGAGTTAAATTTTCATTGACAGATGAGGAATATTCGTATAATATTCATTTTTGTTAATCCTGATTAAAAACACAATATATCAAAAAACTTATACAATTTGTTAAAAATATAAAAAACTTTTTATAAATGATGATTTTACCTTTTCGGATAAATTCTTAGAATAATTCTAATCTGCTAATGAAAATTTAACTGAGGGGGCTATTTAGAGTTACATATGTATTTTCAGAGGGTTACATAAACTTTAGAAAAAATCAAGAGTCATATAGATTTCAGATAGAGTCATTTGATTTTTTCCCAAATATAAAATATCATTTTAATACAAAAGTAAACAAACGCCTGTTACTTTTGAAAAAGCTAGTGCTCTTTTTATTGTTGGTTTGAGTGGGTCATATTATTTTTAGTCAAATTTTGGGTTATTCAATCTTTTTCCTTTTTTTGTCATGGAGCTTGAAAATTATATAAACAAAGGTTTAAAAGTCACTCAAGCTACGTTGTTTGTCATGGTAAATCCAAAAGTAATAAATTTAATACTTTATTTTATTCATAGATTTGTAGTGTACCATACTACCATGTAAGGAAGAAATTAAGCCAAATGTCAAAAGATTTAATTTTTTTTTTTTGAAGTCTGTGTGTTAGAGAAAAATCCATTTTCACGTGATCAAATATCTTATTCATTGGAGAATACTTATTAAATATACATAAAAGTTAAATCCGTATTTGTCAGTTGTCACCCAAGATGATGGTTAAAAAATTTGAATGGATGGAAAATCATGTCAAAGACTTTTTTAGGGGTTCAAATAATGATTCCTGTGCTTTTGACAATTCAAAGCATAATCTGACCACCACATGAATATTGTGAATAATTAACTGCTAATTCTATTGCATGGAATTAATCTGTATGGAATGGAACAAAAATGTGATAGTGATGCTGTGGATGAATGTTTCTTGAGTAGGACCCTCATATGACTTTTCAGGGATGTGATTTATATGGGATACATTGAACAAATTGGTTTATATAAATCATATAATGGAAATTAATTTGTTTAATTTTGACATTGGTTTATAAACTCTTGATCTAAGTACTATTTTTTATTATTTGTATGCACTTCTAAATAAATCTCAATAATTAACATGCCTCATTAATTTGTATTGTTAACCACCTTTTTTTAGTTTGAAGTGATGATTACTCAAATGCAATGAACTTGTAATTTGGATACAATGATATGGTGTCTAATCCTATTTTATTTTGTTTCACTAACATTCTTATGATAGTCAAGTATCATTACCTAATCGGGTGTCATATAATCTTCAGAGTATGTGTTATGTTTTTTTTTCCAACTACTTATCAAATACATATCAAATACATATTTTTGAAGTAATTCAAATCAATTCATGGTCAGCACTGATCATTAATGGGTCATAAGGAGACCACCCAGGCCCCCACCATTTTGTATAATATGTAGATAAAAAAAGTATGTTAGCTAGCTATATAGTTGATGTTTTTTTTTCGAATACTGCCATCATAGACCCACTCTAGAAACTCATTTGCCCCCGTTTGAGGTGCCACATAAATTACTTAGATATGTTGATATTTTGGGATAGATCCATATATATAGCATAGGGTGTGTTTTGGTTTGGTTGCATTTTTTATTTAACCTTTATTATTATTATTATTATTATTGTATAATGCATGGATAGACTATTCTAATTCCTTTAAAAATACTTCAGGACTTATTTTAATTTATCGAGTATAAATATCATGTTTTACTTTTTTTTTCTTTTTTTGTGCTATTCCTATATTATCCAACCCTTATTCCACATCCCAAACAGAGGCTGACAGGGTTGACGTAGCTCGTTACATCCAGGGTCAGCCTTAGATCCAATTGTTCAAAGAGTTATGAAGATTTGGTGTCATGTACTTAATAAAAACCAACCCCTGATGATATTATTAATTAATTAATATATAAATAACAAAAACATCCATAATAAAAAAAAAACAGAGAGAGATTTGGGTGGTATAGAAATCAAAAAAAAAAAATTGAGGACATGAAGGGGGGTTGGCTGATGAATTCATGTCACACATGCCAGATGCAGGCAAGTTGTAAACAACTTAAAAACTATTTTGAGTGGCTGGCATAACATAGGTGGGGAGAGCCACAACAAGCAAGCAACCTCCCCCCCATCAGTTTTTTTCCCAAACAAGAAAAAGGGGGCAGCTTGACCTTTTGATGAGGGGTTGAGTCACCTTGGGCTTTGGGGGGTTAAACAAAACAATTCTTTGGCCCTTCTTCAGAGCCTCCATTGGCCATTCAAACTCCCATCCGCCACTTCTCACCACTTCACCCCTTATTTGTTTGTTTGGCTCCTCCCACCATGTACATATATTAATTAACTCACTGTTCACATTAATCTATGTATTTTAATTATATAGATCATAACAGATTCATACCCTTTGAGCATTGACTATTGAATCACATGGAGGGTTTGGTAATTAGTAAAACGTTGACAGGGTTAATCTATTTTATTAAAAAAAATCATGGAGGACTGAGGGTTGTCTTTGGCCCCTTTTGGTAATATGATTTAAGGGTTGATTCTACTTTTAATTAAGCAGAAATCTCAAACGTGTTACCAAACGGTTTCATGTTGTTAGCTTAATTAAAAAATTTTACTTATAACGTTTAGTGCAAAATGATTGTTTTTTTAAAAACGCAGAAAATATGTTTTTCAGGAATTAAAGTCTATTTAAACTACTTTATTCAAAATCTTACTTTTCAAACCGATGAAATTTCCATGATGGACATTAAAAATGATTTTTTTAATGTTTTTGGGTAAGATGACTCCCAACTAATGACAATCAAATTTTAGTACCCTAAGTAATTAATATGACTAAAAGAGAACTAGAGTCTGAAAATTAAGAAATAATGGACTACATCGCGTAAATGATTTAGTAGTCGATGAAATCTTTTCAAACCCAGCCCCCTAAATATAGTCCATGTATATTTTATTGTCTTATTTGAATTTTTTTTTATAAAATTATGTACAAATGAAAATATAGATAAACTGAGTTTTATACCGGAAAATGAATTGAATGTAATTGTGTTTTTTAATTATTTTAGTTTTAACGGGGAGACAGACGGGTGCGGCATAGGTTTCAGTCACTTCTGTTCTACTGTACTAATCTTATATATAATTTTTTTAATTTCATAATATATATTATATTAGATTAGTATATGTTAGATGAAGACTGATAAAGAGAATAAGTGTTTAATTTATTTAAATATATGTATGTATTTTAACTTTATTTTGCAAGGTTATATTTTATTAGATAAATATACAAAACCATGTGGTAACAAAAAGATGCGAATGGATTGTAGAGATAATTTAAAAAATAGTTTAAAATGCATTGAGACGGTAAAAGCAAATGCATGAATGATTGTCTTTAACACATCTATATATATCTGCATGCTTTTTTTATTTATGTTTAAAAATATATGTAATTTAAATTTAATTTAATTCATATGTTTTCAACAATATTATAAACCAGATTAGAAAGAAACGAGGATTGAAGGAAAAAACTATCACTTACCTGATGATAAATGGATTTTGGATTAGTAAAGATGATAAATGACGTCATTATAAGAAAATCAAATATTCATCAACATTTATATATATTGATTTGTTATTATATATATAATCATGTAAATGCTTATAAATTTTATACACGTTTATGAGACTAATACATGATTTATTTGGTGCACATAACATATTGTCAATTTTATTATAAAATATATATACAATTTATTTAAAACATGTATCACTAAGAGCATCTCCAATGGACATGTTAACTCATTAGTTAGTGTCATATTTTTATAAATGAGGTAAAAATTGTGCTCCAATGGAAGTGTTAAGGGTATTTTAAAAGTGGGTCCCACCTGTCATATGTTAGTTTTCATGTTAATTTTAGCTAGTGCTTTAGCCAACAAAATGTGGGTCCCACCATTTAAAATATTCAAAAAAATATTATTTTGGGTGGGTGGAGAGCTTTGAGTGGGTGGAGAGATGGACCCACTATTGTTTTAACTAGTTATTTAACTAGTCCATTGGAGCAACAATCACCAACTAAATAAGAATGTAGTAAATGAGAGTCTAGTTGATGAATAAAGTGATGACATGTCACTTTAACATCTTAGTTGGTTAACATCTCCATTGGAGATGCTCTAAGGCCATGTTTTGCAACAACCCCAAAAGCAGCTTTTAGCTTTTGGGGTCACATCAAATCAAATCACATCATCATTTAAAAGCTAAAAGCTGCTACCAAACAGATCAACTTAAATACATCATCATTACTAAATTTTATCTCTAAACTGCACCTCGAAATCTGTGTTTTATAAAGCAGCCATCATTATTACACCATCAAATCATCATCATTACACCCTCAAAAGGTGTGCATAAAACTGCAAAAGCTAAAAGCTGATTTTCAAACTGTGTTTCCAAACATGCACTAAGTTCAATGCCTGACTTTTTATCTTTCCTTTGAGTGGTGGAGTGTAGATCTCCCCGAACGATACGTTCAAAGGAAATTATCTATGCATATTTTTAGTCATATGAAAATACATGTGCATGAAAAATGATATATCTAACATTGTTGACAAGTCACATATGTAGTCTCATTGGTTTGACTATTTTTAATGTATATAATTATCTAATAAAATATATATTATTATAAAAAATAAAATATGCACTTAATCCGTGTATATTCTTAAATGAAAAAAAAAAATCATCGAGCATATATACTCCACTGTAAATATTACACTTGACAATATATACTCCACTATAAACTCTGTAATCCATTCGACTAAGGGACCACCATCCGACTGTAGATGAGGTTACAAACATAATTAAGTGTATTAGTACTCTATATGTATACATATTTATATAGAACACTGATACACTGTTTATTTTACAGCTCATTTTGTAATCTCATATATTATGATAGCATAGCTTATGAGGTTTTATCATAATGTATGAAGTAAAAAAAAATTAAAAAAGAAAAAGATATTATTGTATCTTGGTATATACTCCATTTCATATAACAGTATATACTTTAATATAAAAGTGTGTGATTTAAAGAGAACAAAGAAAATTAGTGCGTACTGTAAATGGGGCTATACAGGGGTTTGGACGTATCGTTTTATATTTATATAAAATGTATATGCTTGAAGACTAAGCCCATGTTGGGTTGAAGAATTAAGTTACTATGAGGTGTATGACTATTCTAATATAAATAAAGATAACATGATTTTTTATTTGGTTGTGTTTTTGAATTATTATCATTAGGAAACGTAATATTAATAAAGATTTTGTTGATTGGATAAAATGTGAATAAATGTGGGAATAAAGATTTATGAAAGATAAAAAATGATGACAGTTGATTTTACAGTGGGTCCACTTTTTTTCTGATTGAATAACCAAAATATTTTAATTCTAAAGATTGGCTGGAATCCATATACCACTTTATACTAGTTAACTGGCATATATATTCTTATTTATTCTAGCATTTCAAACACCCATTTTCAGACTATTTCGACTAATTTTCCACTCCGTCTGGTCCTATTCTCGAACCAAACAGGGGCTAAAAGCTAAAAGGAGATTGGATGTAATTTTTATTCATATCAAAGTGATTGAGAGAAAATGTGAAAAACTAATCTTATCAATTGTTTTTCTTACCGGTGTCAAGGACTAACATTAATTGAAAAATCAGGATGCATATATTCATCCATAAACCATGTCTATCAAAAAATACTATAAGAGGAATCGTGAAACCACAAATGTCCTCTGTGGTAGCCAATGAATGGCTGCGATATGGGAGGTGTGCGTGCATAAAAAAAATAAACATAATTTTAAGAGATTCTTACCGATAAAAGTCTTAAAAAAAAATCTGCATATATAGCAATCTCTTATTGACTACCATAGGAGAATCGAGACTCAAGATCAGTCAAGATATGGAGAGCAAATTCATTTCCCACGTATTCACTAAATTTATCCCATCAATTATTGATGACAAAGTACAAGATCTAGTATTATGTGTTGTTTTTTTACCATCAGAATTTAGAAATTAAAATTTGTACAGTTTGATCCGATAAATAGTGATGATATAATAGCAAAATAACTCAATTTTAAGAGGACAGAGAATATCAGTACCATCTTAGTCTCTCGTATTTAACTATTCCAATACCAAATTAATCTTGCTATCCAAACAGTTTTTTTCTTTGTTCCACCGTTTCCACTTCCATAGTTCTATTCCATATTTATTATGCTATCTTAGGCATTCCCACTGCATGATAAGCACACAGAGGAGTGTGATAGAATGATTTTATATGTCTCCCACTCTTCCAATTGTCACATTTGCTGACGTGATGAATGATGACCATCGCCTCTATTGTACAATGGTACGGGCATTAATTTATGTACATTCATCACTTCATCCAGTCATCCTTCAAGTACTCACTGAAACTCAGATCACCCATTGTTTCCATTTGTATTTCAATTATGTAAAATTACAATACCATGTGATTCGAGAGACTGCATGTCATTATGTCAACCAATGGATGGTGCATCTATAATAAGATAAAAATGGTTGGCATTTGCTAGCCCCACTAGTTATCAGAATATGTATATCAGTACTAAATGAAAAACTCTCAAAAATTTATTTGAAATAATGTTCCAAACCACCACACACATAGAACATGTTACAACAAATATGTTCACTTTGTTGTACTAGCACGGATGTGAGAGTCCAATGGATCAGGTTTTAAATCATCTACGTTGAATGCAAAAAGGACTTTATGTGCTTCATTAAAATGATGTCACGTAAGTGATAAAAAAATACATTTTATAAAAATGCTCTTAGTTTTAATGTTCTTTATAAAAAAAAATTAATGTGTGCAATGTTTAAGTTCTTTTGTGTCACCCACATGACGAATATTAATTGACTAACACAGTATTTCTGTATGTTTCAAAAACATAAGATCCCATCTCATGGTTCCATCTTCCATGTGACTGTCTTACTTTATTCTACAGAACTTGCATATCTTTTCAAACAAAAAAAAAGTTATATAACTAGTGGAGAGACAACTTCTTATAAACTCAGCTCATGTAATTAGGGATTATATACTGAATCCACCCCCACCCGTCCCATTTAGGTCGGGTTTATGCAATATTTAATCTAAGTTAGAATTTTAATTAAAAATAAATATTTGTTATAATAAATTCCACAAAATAAGAAATATAAACTTTCAATCTTCATAGCAAGTGATAAATATAATTTTTTTTAAATGTAAAAAAAAAGGTTATGTATCTTTATATGATTTTAAATTTCAAAAACGCTTTATTTATTATTTTTATCTTTTATATATATATTTTTAAATATCAAATAACACACAGTCCACTAAAGTGACGTCACCACGCGCTCACGCTTTCCCTATATAACCATCCCAAACCCACGCTTCCACAAAGAGAAAAACCACACAAAACCAAAAAAAAAAAATCAACCTCTCTCTCCCCCTCCCACCGAAAACCATGGCGGCCTCCGTCGACAACAGACAGTTCAACCATCTCGAACCCCCCTTCACCATCTTCCCCTCCCCACCTCCCCAAACAACAACAACCCATACCTTCAAAGACTCCTCTGACTCCGATTCCGACTCCGACCCAGACCACCACGAATGGAAATCCCACCTCCCTAACCTCAACAAGGAACTCGAACCCTCCCTCCCCGACCCCCGCGACGTTGGCACCTCCGATTCCTGGATCGACCGCAACCCATCCCTCATCCGCCTCACCGGGAAGCACCCTTTCAACAGCGAGCCCCCCCTCGACCGCCTCATGCACCACGGCTTCCTCACCCCCTCCCCACTCCACTACGTCCGCAACCACGGCCCCGTCCCAAGGTCCTCCTGGTCCACCTGGTCCATTCAAGTCTCCGGCGCCGCCCTCCGCCGCCCCGCCCTCCTCTCCATGGACGACCTCACCTCCCTCTTCCCCCCTCGCGAGCTCCCCGTCACCCTCGTCTGCGCCGGAAACCGCCGCAAGGAGCAGAACTTGACGAAACAGACGGTGGGTTTCAACTGGGGACCCGCCGGGATCTCCACCGCCGTCTGGCGCGGCGCGCGCCTCCGCGACGTGTTGAGGTTCTGCGGCGTCCGCGGCCGCGCGCGTGCGGGGTGGCACGTGTGCTTTGACGGCGCGGAGGACCTCCCCGGAGGGGGTGGGTCCAAGTACGGGACGAGCATACCTATTGAGATGGCGATGGACCCCGCGAGGGACATCATTGTTGCGTATATGATGAACGGGGAGGTTCTGCCGCCGGACCATGGGTTCCCGGTGAGGATGATCATTCCGGGGTTCATTGGGGGGAGGATGGTGAAGTGGGTGAGGAAGATCACGGTCACTTCGGAGGAGTCTAACAATCACTACCATTTTAAGGATAACAGAGTCCTCCCTTCACATGTGGATGCAGAGCTCGCCAATGCTGAAGGTGAGAGAGACTACCACCCACTTTTACACACTACGTAGTACAAACACTTCTTATCATTTACATGTTCTTTGTATGTATGTTATAGGGTGGTGGTACAAGCCGGAGTATATAATAAACGAATTGAACACGAATTCGGTGATCACGACGCCTGGGCACGGCGAGATCCTCCCCATCAACTCTGTGACCTCGCAGAGGGGTTACACCATGAAGGGCTACGCCTACTCTGGTCAGTTCTTTCTTTTCTTTTCCTCTGCTTTGATGGTTCATGATCACAATAAGATCATCAAAATTTGATTTTGAGATACTATTTATGAATGGGTCTTTTATACGAAAACCATACAGAGAATCAAAAGATCATAAAAAATTGATTTTGAGATACTATACGAATACCATACGGAGAATAGAAGCCATGTAATTGTTTTGTGCCGTGTGGGATACGGTGTGGCCCCATCTGAGTTGCTTGCCCAGTTTTTCAAAACAAGGAAAAGTTGGTCCCTCTTTGGGGAATATACGACGGATTTGATTTTTCATTATGTCAAAAAAGTTTATTGAAGAATCAAGACAACTGAATCAAGAGGGGCGGCTGGAATCTTCGTTTGGTAGCGGAATTAGGATAGAATAGGGGTAGAATAGGGGAGGAATAGGTAAAATAGGTGTTTGGCTAGGCGGAATAAGGGGTATAGCTATGCGGAATAAGGAGAAAATAAGCTGGTATTTGTATTCCAAGTCCACCCATGAATTGTGTTATTCCTCCACTGGAATAAGAAAATCCACCTATCAAATCACATATCATCACATCAAATCACATGTCATCACCTCTTATACATCAATGGGACCCACATGGCAAATCAACTTTTTACACCTTATTCACATCTTATTCTTCATCAACCAAACATCCCAACCTTTATTATTACGTTTCCCAATGAGAATAACAAAAAACACAACCAAACACAAAATCTCTTATTCCATTGGTAAAGTCAACAATTCATGGAATAGGTATAAATCCCAGAATAGCTTATGCATCTATCCAAACGGGCCCTTAGGGCTACTTGAAACCGGAATCGAATTTTTTATTTAAAAAAAAAATATGGTGGTTTTGGGTCTCTGTTTTGGACTTTTTGTTAGATAACGACGGCTAGCTCTCCTATTTCGTCCCCACTTTCTCAATCAGTGGTTCAGTTTTATAAACAAGTGGGGCCTATACTTTCAAAGGTTCAAAGATTCCATTTTTATTACTTGCCCAATGTAAAAAAATGGTGGTAATTGTGACAGGCGGAGGGAAGAAGGTGACACGAGTGGAGGTGACCCTGGACGGCGGCGAGAACTGGTTAGTCTGCGACCTGGACCACCCCGAGAAACCCAACAAGTACGGCAAGTACTGGTGCTGGTGCTTCTGGTCTCTGGAACTGGAGGTCCTGGACCTCCTCGGCGCGAAAGAGATCGCCGTGCGCGCCTGGGACCAGACCCACAACACCCAACCCGAGAAGCTCATCTGGAACGTCATGGGCATGATGAACAACTGCTGGTTCCGCGTCAAGGTCAACGTCTGCCGCCCCCACCGCGGCGAGCTCGGCCTCCTCTTCGACCACCCGACCCAACCCGGCAACCAGCCTGGCGGATGGATGGCCCGCCAGCGCCACCTCGACTCGGCCGAGTCGAACCCAACTCTCAAGAAGAGCCTCTCCTCCCCCTTCATGAACACAGCCTCCAAACGCTTCTCCATGTCCGACGTCAGACGCCACGGCTCCTCCGCCGAGTCCCCCTGGATCGTCGTCCACGGTCACGTCTACGACTGCACGCCATTCGTGAAAGACCACCCAGGCGGCGCCGATTCCATCGCCATCAACGCAGGTACCGACTGCACCGAAGAATTCGACGCAATTCACTCTGACCGTGCCAAGTCCCTCCTCGAGAATTACCGCATCGGGGAGCTTATCCCGACCGGTTACGCTTCCTCCCCCAACAATTCCGTCCACGGCGCGGACACCCACCTCGCGCCCATCAAGGAAATCTCATCAGCGCAGTCAGTCGCGCTGAAGCCGCGCGAGAAGGTCCTGGTGAAGCTCGTCGGCAAGCGCGTCATCTCGCACGACGTGCGCCTCTTCCGGTTCGCGCTCCCTTCGGAGGATCAAGTGCTCGGGCTCCCAATCGGGAAGCACATCTTCCTCTGCGCGGACATAGACGGGAAACTCTGCATGCGCGCGTACACGCCGACCAGCCCCGTCGACGCGGTCGGCCACCTCGACCTCCTCGTGAAGGTCTACTTCAAAGGGGTCCACCCCAAATTCCCTGACGGTGGGCTCATGTCGCAGCACCTCGACTCGCTCCCCATCGGGTCCACGCTCGCCGTGAAGGGCCCGCTCGGGCACATTGAGTACCTCGGGTGCGGAGAGTTCCTCGTGAAGGGCGAGGAGCGGATCAAGGCGAGGAGGCTCACAATGATTGCGGGCGGGAGCGGGATCACGCCCGTGTATCAGGTGATGCAGGCGGTGATGCGTGACCCTCTCGACGAGACGGAGATGCATTTGGTGTACGCGAACCGGACGGAGGATGATATACTGCTGCGCGAAGAGCTCGATGGGTGGGCGGCGGAGTACCCAGGGAGGGTCAAGGTTTGGTACGTCGTGAACGAGGCGAAGGAGGGGTGGAAGTATGGGGTGGGGTTCCTAACGGAGGAGATCCTCAGGGAGCACATCCCGCCCGGCGGGGGGGCTGACACACTCGCGCTCGTCTGCGGGCCGCCGCCGATGATTCAGTTTGCCGTGTTGCCCAACCTGGAGAAGCTCAATTATGATACCAAGAAGTATTGCTTGCTCTTCTGAGCAAGCCTTGTTGTCTCCCTATATAGAATAAGCTCTCTTCGTTATTGATTTGTTTGTGAGCATGTACATATGCATTGGTTTAGATAAGGGGTTTGGGCATGGATTATCATTATGTATTAGAGAAAAATAGAATGAGAGGAATCGCTTCCATCATGTGTGGGTGGGTTGGCAATCATCCCTTTTTGATAAAGAGAATCTATCTGTGTGTATATATATATATATATAATGAAGTCAATGTGTGGTTGGCTTCTCCATTCAACTTGGGGATTCCTTTTTATTATTTATTTTTCTAAGCCCCCATTTGGATACATAATAATAAGTAACAGAATAATATGGAATAAAACAGAATAGGACCTTTTGGTGTTTGAATGCAGCGAATATCTTGGGATAACCTATGTCAGAATAAACTGGTATAAAATGGTATATGGATTCAGTCAATGTTTAAAATTAAAGTTATTCTAAGTTATTCTATCCAAAGAATATGGACCCCATTGTCAATTGTCTCACCTCATATAAATTATATGTCAAATCAACTATCATCATGTTTTTCATCTTTTATAAATCATTATCCACATTTTATTCACATTTTATCCAAACAACAAAAACTTATTATTACGTTTTCAACGAGAATAATTCAAACCACAAGCAAACACAAAATCACTTATTCTACTGATATACCGACTTATGCTAGTATAACTATATAACCCAGAATAAGTATTATCCTGTATCCAAACATGGGCTAAAAGTTTTTGAGGATCTTGTCTCCCAAAGGCCTGCTCCAAGCCTCCAACTGGGGAAGGTTTAACCCAGCATCCCATGTTGATCAATTGATAAGTTTTCCTTTTCTTTTTTTTATTGTATGATGATACGCTGTCATGGGGTGATTCTTCATTCTTTTCTTTTTTTCGAAAGCGTTGGATCCATCCTTCATCCAAACTAATTAAGAACGTTTTGTTGAATACATGTTAAACATGACAGTGACAAGAAATGATAGGATCTCACATTAACTAGATTTAATCTCAAAAAGATATTCTAATTGGGTATATGTTATAAAATTTTACATGATTATATACTATTTAAATTTAAATATGTGTATGATTAATCAATAATCAGCAAAAAATAAGTATCAAATTGCATTCTTTCCACTGAGAGCCAAATAGTCACAGGTCCCCATTTTTATCATCAATTTTTTTATTGCACTATCATGCATTCATCAAATGTCTATATTTAAAATCTGTTGTGGACTTGTCATGTTGAGATATCTTCAGTATTCACTAGCACATCTGTATGTTTTATTTACATAAGGGGTGAATTGTAATTTCAAAATTTTGCTGAGGAATTATCATGATCCACTTTTTGCGTTAAGCTGTTGGAGATGTAAAGCCCAAAAAGAACTAGACAGAGACAGTCATAACTAAAACTTTTGTTTCCCCAAACATCCAATACTTCACACATGAATAATGTCAAAAAGATCAATAACAGAGAACCTCTGGAAGAGATGGGTGTCCGCATCACCTTCTATGTAGAATCAGACACTGTCCATCACTGCAAACCGGTCCCTCACAGATCGGATCTCCGATCGAGGTCCAGAGCCAGTGATCGGAGAGCACAACTTCTAGCCTACGCTCAAGATCTCCGACGACCTCCTCCCCAAGAAGGCCAAACCAAGGTGAGTACATGATGCTCAATATTTGGTTATGTTCTAACTAGATAATGTGGATATCTGGTATTGACTATGGGTACAATGGGACACTTCAATTAGTGTAGTGAGGGAGCTCACTGTGCGAAATTCGCGATGTGGATGCGTAAACTAATTGATCTTCCGGTGAGGCGGCCTTGGAGGTACAGGCGGCTCGTGATGGACGGCGAGGAATGCCAACACCGACGGCTATTTGATGTCTGGAGGACAATGTGGAGCAGGAGATCTGGGCATTGTCAGGTAAGTGTTTGCCTGTGGATTAGACACAGGTTTAAATCTCTTGATTCATGAATAAGATTTTGAAAACTCTGTAATTGAATTTTATTCATCATTTGTGAGTACATGACCACACAATTGACCAGTTATTGGAGATGAGCAGTGTGTGATGCAAGAAGTCAGTCCATGACACACTTGTCCTTATTGGCATTATGTGCAGAGGAGATGTGGGCATGTGATGAAGCATGCATCATGCGTATGGAAGTGTTTCAAAGGGTGAGACGACTGGGTTCTTTGTGGCTATCCTTGTGAGATGTGAGAGTCCAATATTGCATTTCTGAGGAAAGTTTTGAATCCATTCTTCAATTGTGTAACCATTAGGTTTTGTTTTTTTGCTTGTCCAACAAGCCATTCATGTATTGGGAATACTGTTTTATAGTATTGGCTTTCAGGAAAAGTCTCATATTTTCTATGTAGTTTCCAAATGTTCAGAAGACTACACAAAACCAATGGGAACAGGTTCAGTCCACACCTTTGAAACTCTATATAAGGTTCCAAGTTCCAATAAAAGCTAACAAAACATTGGTGACATCTTAGCATGCATATACGACCAATTGAGTTGACCAAGTTAAAGAAAATCTTGCATAATATGACAAGATAATACGTGCAAATAATTTGTAATGAAAAAGCATAAAAAATGTGAATAAACCGAAGAAGAAAGACTTTATTTTGAAAGCTATATATAAAGAGAATGACCTGATTATGAAGCACAACAATGACCTCATTAGGATCATCTCATTGTTACATTACAACTTGATAAAGACTTTAATGTACTGCTCTGAGCCTCTGACGATAACCATGACAACAAATAATTTACACTTTGTGATGGAAGAATGAGGTAGTCAGGAAAGTACTTGATGAATCTGAAACTCATAAATATACCCATCAGGAAGCTAATTAAAATCAACGATCAGATGCAAAAATTTTGATGAAAATTTACCCACCAAGAAGGCATATTCTTAACCAAGCAAGATGCTTGCAAGTTATAAGACAAAACACTCCCCCTCTGGGACTGTTCAGTACTAGTACAACAGGTCATGCTGGGGTTGGAGAAAATGCCAGAAGTTCTAAAATGATCTAACAAGTTTATTTCACAAACATTGTGGCTTTTCAAGGGTTCTGATTTTTCCAGGGTGGTCATATGTCAAGGGACCAGAGCTGCCCTTCTATTCTCCAAGAGCTTTACCTCCTCATGCCATCCTTCCAGTTTTGCCATTATGTCAGATTTGTCTGGATTTGTCGGTTGTTTGTCACCTGTCAGCTGTGCTTCTTTCAACCGAATCTGTAAATGATATCATATGATTTAATTATGGATATGTGAACGAGCATCATAATCTTATGATTTAGTTGTGAAAGTGGTATGATAGACCAGTACTGACACAAAAGACGTCGACTTATAGAGATAACAAACTAGTCATGAAACTATTCTCACAGACCACACAAATTTCATAAGCAGATCCTCAAATAGAATTAAGAAGTGATAATCCAAGTAGAATAATAGTGAAATATGATGGAGGAAAAACAAGGATTCAGAATATCATTATTTTCCATGAGATTCTAAATTTCTAATGCGCATGAAGAGGAAAGCATCGAAATGATCACATGGATATCATGATTTAATGCTCTTGGTGCTCACTGCTCAACAGCTTCTAAAATGGGTGTTTTGATCTAGAATTCCTTGGCATGATTTGCAGTACATTACAGCGCATTACAAGTCAATTTTTTGCACAGAAACCAAGCCTACTATCAGAGAAGACATTCACAGGAACTACATGAAACTGAGGAAATATAGACTAGGGTCTTCTTTATCGTTTCCTATCTAGAAGCTGGTTGCAAAATTATACTCTTTTTGTCTTGTCTATTAAAACCAATGGTGGAATGTCTGATGATTCTGCACCAAACAGCGGGATAATTCTACAATAAACCAACAGATGGATTATTCTACAATAAAAAGGGTTCTGCTTTTGGAGGGGTGTGGTGGGGGTTTATGCAGCCATCCACCCCCAAAATGCAAAAAAGACCACTAAATTCCCTAGCAGAATGCTATTCAGGAACAATTTCTTCATATAAAATTCCGGAGAAGAGACAAAAAAATTCACTCAAAAGAATGTATCCAGCATGAGAGACTTACCTTCTTTTTTAAAGCACGGATTTTTTTATCAAGATCTGGAACAGAATACCCTAGATCAGCATTCTCTGCGGAGTTTGAGGAAGGCAGTGGGCCTCCAGAGTAGGAACCACCATTACTTGGGTCAAGGGAATATCCACCTGGTGGAGTCGACACAGACAGCATGTTCATTTGGTGTACTACAGATTCCACAGGTTCTGATCCATGTGGAGAGACTTCAGCAGGTGGAACCTCTCCAGCTGTCTCAGCTACATTAAAGTCAGAGTCCTTCCCCTTGTCTGGTTCTGAAGAAGATGAAGCCACCTGGAACAAAAGAAAAAAAAGAAGAAAACAAGATCAAAAATAATTCTCAAGCAATCATAGAACATAACTGGGAAGACAAACAGAAGAGAATCTGACAATATCCATTGATCCATATTGGACTTGTTGACAGCAGTTAAATACGTTTGGGGATCTATATGCATACACAATGCTCATCAGAAAAAAATACTTAGGCTATGCTTCTTCTTTTTTGAAGAAACGGTAGCATACAACCTCAATTATATTCCAAAGAAAGGGAATGTCCAAAGGGAACAAGCAAACTAAAGAAAGAAACAAAAAAAAATTTCTCCTCATTTCTATGTACAATTGTATCGCTATTATCTTATCTGTTTTTTTTTGGGGGGGAAACAAGGCTGGGAGATTTTCTCATTGAAAATGAAATAAAGTCCCACAACACAAATAGATGAGAGGTCTCCAAAGAAAGAAAGAAAATAAAAAAACAAATGAAGAAGAGATAAAGAAACACCATATTCCTTGCATGAATAGCACGAGTCCCACCCTTTCCCACACTAACAGACAAGACTCCACCCCCAAAATCTTTGAACTAAAGTTGGGGAAATCAGGAAATGATATGCTCAGTCACCAAAAAGCCTCAAGACACCTTTTATTCCAGCATTGATCATGCTTCTCGTTACAATAAATTCTACAAAATCAAGAGGGAGTCTGCATCATTTCATTCATTTGCAATGGCTCTTATATCAGATGGCCAGGGGCCCAAGACTGCCAAGAAAGCAACCACGACCCTCATATTCTGGCAGGAGCAATCCAACTCAATCTTCTTAAATCTTTCTTCTTGCTTTCAGCTTAAAAAAATCATCACCTCTTTTCCTGTTTCTGTCCATATAGTTTCCCTGTCTCAACCTAACTAACCTCTCCTCCTTTTATGGCTGCACAAGATTCTCCTCCAACAACAATCCATACTTAAGATAGATGGGGCCACCAAACCCCCATGCACACACGAGTACAGCAACAGAAGACACTCCAATTCAGAAGTTTTTTTGAGAAAAAATTGAAGAATCTTATTAGAAATAACGCCCCCCGATCTCCTTACAAAGTTATATCAAGAAGAGAAGAGAGGAGACAAGAAAGAGGAAGATGTAAGAAACCTGTACAAAACTGCCCCCATTAGTTACACCCCTGGGTGCCTCTAATTCAGAAGTTTGAAAATAGCCCCAGGTGTCTCTAATTTGGAGATAACAAAGTTTTTCTTTTTCCTTGACATAGATGCTTGGATCAACTTCGAGGGCAGACCAAAATGAATACGGTTCCAGAAGCTATGTATTTGTTATGGTTAGAATAATGATATCCTACTAGTTAGAGAAGGCATCAAAGGTAAAATAGCATATCATTATGGATAAATGAAAGACTGACCATGCGGATTGCAAAGAAATCAGATATGAGAGAGCATGTTATTTACTGTATATGGTTTCTTCAATCACAAAAGGATAGCATAAAGTGATACATAAGGAAGCGGGATCCTATTTCAGGACATATTCAGAGGGATTGCAGCCACCATCCACAATGACAAAAACCTGACGGTCTCATCACTAGGGAAAAAAACTTTACCCCAGGATGGCGAATACCTAATTCAGAGGATAATGGCACAGACGGTTTTTAGGTACTACAATGTTTTTTAGATATTTTCATCATGTACTACAACTTTCGTATTGTATAAAACTGTTTGGATTTTTAACTTCAAGTCTCTTTTTTACACATTAACTTATCTAATGTACCTTTTTATCATGAATTTAAGTTGCTTATCTATTTCCCTGTAATCAAACTTTTGAAGATCCTCAATTTCATACAGCTATTTTTTGATGTGATCATCTTCAAACCGACACAAGGAAATAATCATCTTAGATGGATGTGTAGCAAAATTAGGAAGGACAAACCTAGAATGAATGTATGAGCGGAAGGTTAGGAATCACTTTCACACAAGGTACATACGAAATGAAATGGCAGCATTTATTTGTAGGAATAGGTGCTCCAATGAGGTCAAAAATATCATGGAGAGAAGGCACGAGAGACCTTAAAATAATCAGGCAAATAAAATTAGCAATGCAGTGAAAGACAATAGAGCTCACTATAGATAACGACAACAGCAAGAAGCACTTCTGGGGAGAAGGATTAATAAAACGAATCACACACCACGTGGAAGCATGCTATGTTGATGCTGATGTTTAAATCATTTTCAATGCTGGGATCCTTGGACAAATAATTTTGGATTTGACACAATTGAGACAAAAACTCAAGAAGAACACCATGATTTGCAAAGGTCTTTACAAAAGAATTTTTTATGAATAAGATCCAAACAAAATCCTCTAGATATGATAACTCTAGAACACTGTCCTCAAAAAGTTTCAAAAGTCTACAAATGGGAACCACTGCCCAAAATCGCTGACCAGAACGTATGATCTCTAACTATAGATGACCACTGATCAAAGTAAAGGAAACCAACAACAATCGTATCCAGGAGGCTTCAATCACATTGTTACCATTAATAAACGAAGAGGTTTGGATAAATTCACACAGACCCACATCTTCAAATTAAAGAAGGAACAAACAAAACAAAACAAAAACCCAATTCATTCAACTAATGAGAAGAAAGAAAAAAAAAGCTACATTCTTTCTGTTCCAAATCAACAATCAGAGAAAGATAACAGATCATACAAAAGCATCCTTATAGTCAAACATACAGTATATAATAAAGAAAGACGTGTGTATATATATGTATATATAGAGAGAGAGAGCAAGAAGTGACACCTGTTGCTGCTTCTTCTCCTTCTTCCTCTTATTCCTCTTCTCCGACTTCGTTTTGGGCCTCTCCTCCTCCACCGGCGGGTCGTACCCCGGAACCGGCTCGGCCGCCGCGCCCTTCTTCAGCTACAAAAAAGAGCAACTTTAATCAGAACCTCGAAAGAGACGCCGCCGACATTCAATAAAAAAATCATATAAAGAGATCGTCTTTTATACATTACCAGGGCCCCTTTGGACTGATAGATGGCGACCTCGTCCTGAGGGACGTACCCGGCCCTGATTCGGATGGGCTTCCTCATCGTCCCGTCCGGCCGCCTCGTCGGGGCCAGTATCCTCTCCCCCTCCTTCACCGTCGTCCGCCCTAGGCGGCCCTGCTGCAGCGGTTCTTCACCCATCTATCGCCAGCGGTGGCGGTAAGGTTACCGCCGAATGAGCTTAGCGTTCTTGAGGGGAGGATTTTAGGGATTATTGTGGAGGTTACCGGCGGCGGCGGCGAGCGGCTTTTGTGGGATATTTTTATAATTAGTATTATTATTATATTGGGGCCCCTGACAATCGAGGTGCGTGAGATATTTATATTCTAGCCCCTCGATTCAGATTTATCTGTGGATGGGCCCCTTTTTATTGTTGAGTGATGCTAATAGCCTGTTACGGTCATTCTCTGTTTTCTATTTTTAAGTCTTTATAAACCATGTTATTTGGTTATTGATTCTTTCCTTCTTCATATTTCTTCTATTTCAACGGCATATTTCATTTTTAGTCTCTCCGCCGAAGGTCCATCCATATACAGTTAATTGAAATGAGATTCTTATTTTTAAATATCTGTAAACTATGTTATTTAGTGATCAATCACTCCTTTCTTTATATTGCACTTTAAGTCCCAACTTCGAATGATTTTTTCATTATTATTCGTCCATGCGTAAAATACACTCAAAATATCTAATTTAGAACTATGCAAAATTAATTTTTCATTAAATGCATATAAATTTTTAATGATATCTAAATTTTTAATTTTAAAATTTTAAACACACTCAAAATATTAATTTTGCACTTTAAAATCCTTTTTTTTATCTATACAATTTATTTTTATAAAAAAATAATGTGAATGGGAGTATGGCTGTATGGGACAGTCCTTAATATAATTTTGCGCTTCAAAATAATATTTTTTTTAGCTTAGGAAAATTAATTTTAAGTATTTTTTATTTCTTATTTTTTATATCCCTCTACAAGTCAAAGCACCTTAATTTTCAGTGTTTATATTTTTTCATAACCATCTATTTATATAAGAGATTTAATTAAAAATATACACAAATGCATAACAATATAAAAAGATAGATAACGGTGTGTTTAAGTCCAGAAAAAAAATACTTATAACCCCCGTTTGAATAGAGAATTAAGTTATTTTGAGATTTATGATTATTCTAATATAAATAATAATAATAATATTTTTTGTTTAGATGAATTTTGAATTATTTTCAATTAAAAACATAATAATAAAGTTTTTGTTATTTTAATAAAATGTAAATAAGGTGTGGATAAAGTATATGTAAATGGTGAAAAGATGATAATAGTTAATTTGATAATTATTTTTTTAACATAAATGGTAGGCGGTTCATTAAATAAATAAGAGCGCCCAATGAGAAATATAATGATAATTAATTTAACAGTTGATTAATAAATGTGATTATAGTTGATTTGACAGTGGATCCACATATGTTTTTATGTTGAATAAACTGAAATAACTTAATTCTATATATTAACTGTATTTCATATATCATTTTATACTAGTTTATTAATACATAGATTCTCTACCATTTTCAAATACTATTTTGTTCTCATTTATTTCAACCCCAATTTTATATTCAAACGTGCCCATAGAAATTAATTTTTTCTTTTTTATTACTTTGATACTGTATATAGACACGTACACGCGCGCGTGAGTAATTTTCATGCTCCGGTCATGACTCAATGATGGACAATCATTAGATATTGAATCCAAATTAGAACTTATTAACGACGCATCTTTATTATTTTATTAAAGGGGAAAATCCATGTAACCCCCTATAAACTGTCGAAATACATATCGCCTTTGACTTTTTCTAAAATCCACGTAACTCTTCAAAAACACTTATGTATATCTAAATAATCCCCTAAACTAAATTTTAATTCACAATTGATGAATATTATATGAATATTTTGTTTGGTTAATCGTGGTTGAAAAAATAATATACCAAATAAACCCCGCAATGTATTAAAAATACAGAAAATCCTCTATAAGGACTAGTTTAGCAAGTGATTAAAGTTTTGAGGATAAGTTGTCTTAATTTTAAAGGATAAAAAGTTAATTAATTTTATTCATATTTATATTTGATAAAATTGGTATAAAAAGTGGGGATAAATGTTATCTCAGCCTTTAGATTGAATAAAATATCCTTATTTCTATTTTAAAATTGGGATAACTGTCCTAGTTAGGTTGGTTTGACAAGGGGATAAGTGGTGAGATAAGGGGTATTTATGAGGATAAGTGAGTGGGATGACAACTTATCATGTTTGGTATAAAATATAATCATTATAAAATGCGGACAGTTGTCCTAATTTTAAAATGAAAATGAAGATATTTTGTTCTATTTATCTATACACTATATGAAGCAACACAGCAGGTAGGAGTTCAACCTACTCAACGAGACAATTGAGCTGGGCTATTTATAGGTCGGCCCCCAGATTCTTGATATTTATAACCAGGTCCCTGCAAAAATGGGCCATTTTTGTCGACTAGCAGGGTTATTTGCAGATAGGCCCCCAAGGTTTCTGATATTTATATTATGGTCTTGACAAAAATCGGACAATTTTGTCTGGGATATTTGAAGTTCAACCTTCAGTTTTTATCAAATTCACAACCAGATCCCTATCTGTGTTACAAAGGGATCTCTTATTCAGATTTTTATATTTATAATAAGGTCTTTGGTCTTACCAAGCTTCAAATCTTATCCAAATTTTCATTTTTGGACCATTAAGGTACCTATAAAATTATAAAATAAATATTTTAATCTCATTATTTAAGATCATAAAGTTATTTATGAGAAATATCGTTTCAGTTATCATTTTCATATTTACATTGATGATGATAAAACTAACTATTCCGTAAATTTTCATAAATCCTTTTTTATTTTATGCAGCATGTTTATTCTTGACTCTCTCTCTTTATATTATATATGATATGCGAAGAGTATATGCAAAAATGAGCGAACCATGGGCAATCTGGTAATTTAGGGTTTGGTTAATTTTTTAATTTGTCATTCTCTGGTGTATTTGCAGATCGGCCCTTAGATTTCACATATTGCACAACCAAACCCTTATATTTGTTATAAATAAGTCCCTTATAGTTATAACGAGGTTTCTAAAAAAGGTTAATTATGTCCTTTTATGAGCTATTTACATATCCGCCCCAGGTTCTACCAATTACACAATCAGATCTAGATGTAATAAAAATGTCCCTCATTCAGATTTTTAGATTTATAATCAGATCCTTGGTCAAAACATGACTTCTCCATACTTCAAATTTCATGAAATTTCATTTAATGTTTTTTTAAGACTATTAAGATATCTATAAAATTATAAAATAAATATTTTAGTATCATTTAATAAATTCTAAAATTACAAATGGAATCGAATCATATCATATCTATTTGAGCCCGTAAAGTTATTGATGACAAATCACAAATCTTTACAATGTTTTCGGTTTGCATTTCGTATTTACAACCATATATTTTCGCGTGTAGTATTTCACGTTGGTGATCAGAAAACTAACTATTTCATAAATTTTTATAAATCTTTCTTGATTTCATGCAACAAGTGTATCAACTTGTTCTTGACTGACTCTCTCTCTCTCTCTCTCTCTCTCTCCCTTCAATAGATGATTTTAACTTTCAATAAAAAGACTTAAATCAGTTTATTGATTGTTAGTATCATAAATATTATTAAATATTAGTTATTAAATATTATGGTTGCATTGATCATCCGATGATAGAGTAAAACACAATTTACATAGACCGTGTAATGCTATGTTCATAAGTTGTACTATTATATCTTTTTTTTTTAACAAATGAATTGCATAAATAAAGTCTTGCAGACTGTTTATTATTTCTTTAAATTAATTACACTTCATAATTAATTAAAATTGAAATGACATGAATCGGTTGAATTACCACCTAAATTTTTTTCTTTTGTATTAATGCTTTCATACCACTCACTCTTTAAGGTAGACTCTTTCCCGTGGAAGGAAAACTATTCATTTTTATTCTATTTGAATTTAATATTTATTAAAAAAATAGTATTAAATTATGATCAATAATACGCACGTATACGATACACTAGTAATAACTTAATTCTTTGTTAAAACGGGGGCTTAATATTTCTTGAGAATTGAAGAAAGAAGAATATCCAACAAATTATTGCAACCCACAAAAAAAAAAAAAAACAAATTATTGCACACTTTGGAACTGACAAACTGGGATCCCATATGGTGGGTCACACCGGGCAGTTTATAGAAAGTATTATTAAAAAATATATAAAAAAATTGGACAACCAAACCGACTAATTCGTCCGCACATGAAATCGACCTTTTTATTCCCTTCCTTCCTCAAAAAAACATAAAGCACAAAATCAGCCGTTCACGAGACGACGATCATTTCTTGTTTTTAGAAGATCCCCATCAAATCTCAACATCTGAAGAAGTAAACCCTAATAAATCTCGATCTCATCAGATGTTCTAATCCAACACAATCGCCTTCAATGGAAAGCTCAGTTTGATCGAGAAGGGGATCGAAGGAGGGACGCCGATGGGGAGGCACCCGAAGGACGAAGAGAAGGGCGGTGATGGAGGAGGAGGAGATGAGGAGGAGGAGGACTCTCCGACGACGAGCAAGAAGGCTTGGAGGAGGTTCCCCCTGACGCGGTGGGAGGTCAGCGCGGCTGTCGGCGTGGCGTTCGTGTTCGCCTCGGGCGCCTGGTGCATCTACTTCTTCCTTCCCTACTCATCCCCCGCTCTCAAGCTTCCCCGCTCGGTCTCCGATCTCCGATTCCTCAAGTAATTGCGCGTTTGATTTTTTTTTCTTAGCTCTTGTGATTTGAGTGTTTTGCGTTTTGGATTTAGGTTTCCATTGGTTTGATCTTGATGGGAACCGCAAGTATCTCCCTTGCAGGGTAGTAGAGGTTCTAAAGTAGCCGTCTTTTCGTATAGAATCTTAGTTGCACATCCCACAAAGTGACAAAACTGCACTGTGGTTTTGATTTTAAGAAGTTTCCTGATGCTTGAATAGGATTTATTTCGCATTACGTTCACATTTCACAGGTTTCTTTTGTTGATCTGTCATTCTCAAACATGATATGGATTCATGTTTTATGGATATTTTTCAGATTTGTAAACATAAGTGAGCAAACTGTGGTAAACTGAAATTAGGGAGATCTTTGGATGGAGGTAGTGAAAGGATAAAAATGAACTTGCTTTGGAAATGACCTCACACGGGAAATTATGATTTACTTGGATTCATAGAGTTGAATGCAAACCTTTGGAGAAGAGGCAATGTTGATGTTAAAGTTAGTGTTTTGAACCTTAAAGTTTGAGATTTTCGTTGTATATGATTCATGGTAGAATACAATGTGCATGCTTTCCTGTGATCATGTCTGATTATGTCTGATTATAATCTTTCCAACGGTTGTGTGCAGAGATCATCTTGCGGTGTATGCAAAAGATCATCAAGCAAAATTCATAATAAGCTACTGTTCAATCTACATCTTCATGCAAACATTTATGATTCCTGGCACCATTTTTATGTCATTGCTAGCTGGTGCTATATTTGGTGCTATCAAAGGCCTTTTCTTGGTTCTGTTTTCTGCAACTGCTCGGGGCATCCTCCTGCTATTTCATTTCAAGATTAGTTGGGAGGCCTTTACTTTTGTGGCTGTGGCCTGAAAAGTTGAGATTTTTCCAGGCAGAGGTATGTGCTGGGATCTCTTTTTTATGATGGACTTTTTTTTTTTTGAAGATGACTTCATATGGTCCTGCTTAAGTTTCATTTACTCGTATTCGATTTTTGGAGTGTCAATATCTCACAATCTGCTTGTTTCTTAAACAGATTGCAAAACGTAGGGAAAAGCTGTTGAATTACATGCTCTTTTTGAGGGTGACTCCAAGTTTGCCAAACACATTTATAAATTTGGCATCTCCAATAGTTGACATACCTTTCCATGTTTTCTTCCTTGCCACATCAGTTGGTCTTATACCTGCAACTTATATCACAGTAAGAGTAAGTTCCCTTTTACCTTTCAGGCCTTTCTCAACTTAAATTCTGTTGCAGTTTGTTTTCCTTTCAGGAGGTCTTTTAAATTTCATTAGTTAGTATCTGGCTTTGCTGGATATGCTAATGAATTTTTTTTTTAATATATAGGCATTGGTTTTTTTTTTTTTTGACTGGAATCCTTTTTACTCTAGTGCTTCAATCTACCTGTATGTGTGTGTGTGAAATATAAACTTTCTGTAAGTTATGTTCTTTATGTCCGTGTGCATGAAAGAAACTCTCTTTAAAATTATGTTCCTCCTGAGTCTTGTGTGTGTGTGTGAAAAAACCTAATGGTAATTTTTTTTGCTTCACATTTCCTGATGATGTTCCCAATTTTCTCCTATTGATTTATTGCACATGGCATTGTATGACCAGGACTTGCTGATCAATTTAAGTTTTTTGGTTTGAGAAGATGAGCTGGAGATGATTGAGAATCCTAATTTCAAATAGGACTGGATGAGGAAAATTGCAATGATTCTTCAATATAAGTAAAATATGGAAAGTAAAATTGTAGTCAGGGGATTAGTTTGTCAATGGAAGTAGATCAGTTTAAAGTTTATCTTGATTTCACCAATTGCACTTTATTTTGGACAGTCTCGAGCCATCACATGATGAATATGCCAGATGGATTTCATGTTTAAAGTTATTTATCCAATCTCTCATATAGATAATTAATTGTTGTAGTGAATACTGAAGAAAATACATTAATTCCATGGGGGCTAAGGATTCATGATTACATAGACTGTCTTAATAAGGGAAATGACTGAGGTTAAAGAGTATAGAAATTATTTGTTTGAATGTGCGATTGCAGCTTTTTGCATCATATTTTCTTGCGTACTAATACTGTGAAATCATTTTTTATATATATTTTTGTTCAGGCTGGACTTGCTCTGGGGGAGCTGAATTCAGTGAGGGATCTATATGATCTCAAGACACTGGTAATTTTGTTCCTTATCGGCTTAGTTTTGATATCTCCAACAGTCCTGAAGAGGAAGCGGATATACGAATGAAAGTTACAACAAAGTAATATACAAATGAAAAGCTCCTGTTTGTGGGTTTCTTCTTTCTAATTTATGATGGGATTTCTGCTTCTGTTCATGGAGCTGAATGTCAATAGAAGTTAGAGGTCTGGGGATGTTGGATTTAGGAGGAGAACTAACACACCATTTATTTCTTACCATGTTCAGTTCCTTTAATTGCTTGGATGTGGTCAAGTGCAGGTGAAGATTGATACATCAATGTATAAAGCATCACTCATTTCATTCCATTTTTCTTTGGGAAATCACAAATCCAAGTGTGCATTACATGACAATGTAATATGTTATTGGAGAGTAGCTCAGTTAATATTAATATCTTGACATGTTGACAGGCCAACACCAAGTACACATTTCCTGAAGCTTTTAAATGAACCCACCTCAAGTCTCTGCCATATGTACATATTTGGAAATTTTTTGTGTTGTGGTCTCCAGTTTTAGGTCCAAATTCAGTGTGTGCACTATGTGAAGCTGATATGGTCTTTAAGAAGCCCTTCATTACAGAGCAAAATTTGTCATTGACAGGGTATTTGCTTTTTTCCATAAATATAGGGACTTGATAGCATTATTTTGTAATTCAAACATCTAGATAAAAGAATGTTCTCTGAATATTCTGATTTTGTAAAGGTAACTCATGGGGCTGATTTTGCATTTTGTGTATATTTACAGGGGGGGTTATTTGGATTTAGAGAGAATGCAAGGGGTTATATGGATTTTCATATGTTTGTAGGGGGTTGTACCTTAATATATATATATATAAGATCAGTTGACTACATGTAATTTTCAGCCATATTTTGCATGATTGGGGCATTTTTTCCAGATTATAATTTTTTTCCCTTTTTAGGCTCTTCAGGGTACAAATCTAGTAGAGGATTGTGTGTTTACATGAGTTGTGAGTCCCTACGAGAAATTGATACATCAATATTTCTTTCATAATTTTTTTCGCGTGGTAAGAGTTTCTCTTTAATGTTTCATGCTTAGCGTTCTATAATATTTGCACTTCCTTTTATATGTGAAACCAACTAATTTGTGAATGGAGAAATCCACATTTATATCCTTCCTTTTATAAACATGTCTTCTTCTTTTCACTGCTCCCCACCTATTAAATGGTGAAGTTCTTTTTCTTATGCAATTGATGTGTTTGATAAAATGCTTGGACCAATCTTTTTATTATTATTATATTATGTATATAAGCATATTAAGTGTTTTCTAAAAGTTAGAATTGGTACAGAGTGGCTGGGATTGAATGAAACTTTTGTGGAGTGGCAGGAATTGAAAAAGATGACCCCCACCCAAGCAACAAAGACACCGATCAAAACTCTCTACACACTTGGACATCTAAGGGGCTCTCTGCACACTCGAACAAGATGACCCCCAACCAATTAGTGAAAGTACCAGAGCTTACCAGAACACTTGTCTGCCTCATACCCTCTTCCCCACTTGTCTCCCCTTTACGCTTCCCACGTGTGGGATGATTGAGGAGGAGGGCCGGGCGGAGATCGAGGCTCATGATGGGTGGCGCTTGTGGATTGTGATTTTGGGGGAGGGGAGTGTTAGGTTTAGGATTAGGTTGTTTTGTGATGGATTGGGGTGAGGGGCAATATTGTAACTTTATACATATGGTTAAATCCAGGTTAAAGAGGTTTACTTAACTCACGTGATAGGTTATTTGCATTGTGTATGTTTACAGGGGATTATTTGAATTTAGGGAAGAATGCGGGGGGTTATATGTAGGCTTGTCAACGGGTTGGGTTCATGATTCCGATGCATACCATGAATCTCTGACCATACTCCCCCATTAATCCTAGACATACTCCTCTATTAATCTGAGATGTACGTATGCCACCGTGAATCCTAGACAAAAACCCCTATGAATCCTAGATCACACTCCCCCATTAAATTAGAGACATATTCCTCCGTGAATCCAAAATTATACTATGAATTCAAGAAATGCTATGAATATGAGATCATACTCCTTCATGAATGGAAGACATTCTACCCCCATCAATCCGATAATTCCCTGACTATCAAAACTAAATGTGCAGAGGTAAACAAAATAATGTAATTTGACATGAAAATATAATTTTTTTTCATTTTTATAAGTATCAATTACAAAATATCTTAAGTAATAGTTTAGTATTTTTCTCTAAATTTTGTAGAGTTTAAAAGTAGTTTAACAATAATCTTTTTAATTAAACTTGCTTTTGAAATTAAATTTTAGAGGTATCATATTTTTACGATTCGTTCATTTTTATATAAAATCATTTTTTTTAAATCAATTTGTTTTTGTGATATCGGAGAAACCCCTCGTGACTAACTTTATAGTTAAGCTGGGAAGGCTATATCTGTATGTTTGCTTTAGTTTCACATAAAATTCTTTTAAATAATCACTAATAAACAAGTAGTGTTTTATCTAATATATTTTAAGTTTTTTCACGTATATTTTTCTAAGAAAATCAAATTTTATTAAAACATTCTTGATCAATTACTATTTCTATTAATACTTCTATTAAATCGTGCATGAATATCCTTTTAAGGATTTATTTTTATAAAATTTAAAATATTCATAATGTACCACATATCCCTTAGACAAGGCATTCATACACAATTTTACTCCTTTTAAAGCTATTTTTGAAAATAAAATTTTAATTACATTAACGATGCAAAATTTTTAAAAGTTAATTATGTAAAAAAAATCTCTATTTAATTAGAGATTTTAACTCATGTGTGAATCTGTATCAGAATTGATTCTACATTTTAAAAGTCAATGCCAAAACTCGAAACTAAAACCTACCCATAACACATGTAAACCTAAACCGTTGTGTTATTGACACTGAGGACTTGAAATCAAATTTTAGAAAAAACATATTTTATATAATATAATTTTAACGAAAATCATGAATCTTATATTTTTCTAAAAAAATAAAATATCCGTATTCATTAAGTAAAATAAATATGTATAACAATAAAATAATATAATACCATGGGGATATATGTTATTTTTTCGATTTTATTGGATCAAAATGCAATAGACGTTAGCGACTAGTAAAACTTTACTTGGCCGGTAAGAAATCAATCTCGATGAACGGCATTATTGATTATGACGGACGGTCCTGATTTATACACAGTGAAATCTCGGAAGATTTCGTCCCAACGGCTATATGATCCCCGTCGCGTTTTTATTTCCCAAAGCAATTCTCTCTCTCTCTCGCTCGCTCGCTCTCTAAACACCATCCCTAAATGCAAATTCCCAATCTTTGCCATCTCAGACGAATCCCCCTCCCGCAGCGCCGGCGATGTCGTCGATGGAGCGATCTCTGTCTCCATCGTCTTCTCCGGCAACCCTCCCCCACCTCCGACGCCCTTATCGTCTTCTCCGTCGACGGAGCGATCTAGGGTTCTCTCTCCTTATTTTTGAAAGTCTCCTCCTCCGATGACTTCCCGAGCGTGATCTCTTCCTCCCTTTTAGGTCTCACTTTGAGTACTTTATTTTTGTTTAATTTACTTCTGCGGTTGTTGAATATCTGTTTTTATTTTTATTATTTCAGAATCGATGGGTTTCTTGAATTCCACAGAGAGAGATGGAGGTCGGTTTTGAATATCTGTTTTTATTGAGTACTTTGTTTTTGTTTAATTTATTTCTGCGGTTGTTGAATATCTGTTTTTATTTTTATTTTTTCAGAATCGATGGGTTTCTTGAATTCCACGAAGAGAGATGGAGGTTGGTTTTGAATATCTGTTTTTATTGAGTACTTTATTTTTGGTTTTGAATATCTGTTTTTATTGAATCGATGGGTTTCCTTTATTCTGTTGTTTAATTTATTTCTGCGGTTGTTGAATATCTGTTTTTATTTTTATTTTTTCAGAATCGATGGGTTTCCTGGAGGTCGGTTTTGAATATCCACTGCGGTTGTTGAATATCTGAGAGATGAATGAGAGAGATCGGTTTTGAATATCACAAAAATATTTTTTATTGTCGATGAGTTCGGTTGGAGTTTTGTTAGTTTTCCTGATATTCTGTTGTTTTTGAAGTATCTCAGTCTAATACAAACATAACATTCTGTTTCTCCCCAAAAATATAAATACTTGTATATTCTGGATGTCACATAAACAAGTTTATCTACCGTATTTCTATTCCTTTTCTATTCAACTAGACCACCAATAATCTCCATTGAGAGTTATGAACATAATTCATTTTCACTCTATCTTGCTGGATAGCTTTGAGCATGTCTTATTCAGCAATGTTTATATTTTAAATACATCATTTAACATAATTTAAACGGCAGCATAAAATATTAGTATTGTCTGTTTGTTGTTATGGAATGATTGTATGGTTGTGGATTGATTTTTGTTGTTTCTTTTTTTGCTGCCTGAATCACAAGGATGCATATAATATATATGTATTACTGATTTATTTGTTTCTCATTTGCTGCCTTAATCACATGGATGCATATAATATATATGTATTACTGATTTATTCCGTGTCCATATTACTGATTTAATCACATGGATGCATATAACAACAATTTCTTATGAAAGTGAGACTGTCGAGCACTTGTTTTGGCTCTATCCCTTTGCCAGATATTTTGGAGCTAAGCTGCTAGGGGGCCGCTATGGGGTTCCATTCTGATTTTCATGACCTGAACAACCGTTGGAGAGCTGGGAAAGTGTTGAGGAAAAAATGGGATAGGAGCGTTGAGGACAAGGGTTACACATCTTCATTTCCCGAGGCTGCTGGGCCATTTGGCTCGCTAGAAAATGAGGTGGTTTTTAATGATGTCATCTCACGTCAAAGATCGGGCAGAAATTGTGCGGCGGCAGTTCAGGGGTGATTAATAATAATTAAGTGAATAAGAACTTCTTGATTTGGTCAATGGGTTGCTGAATGCCTTTGTATTTTATCTTCTCTTTTTTTACGTTTGAGGGTCAGCAAGTAGACTACTATCTAGTATTTGATCGTCTTTTTTTCTGATTTGGAACTGTACCCAAAATTTTAAAGAATGGAAGATCAAAGCTTGGGGATCCAACCGTGCAGGGGTTAAAAGAGTGTATTTGAGGAGTATAATATAAGAATAGAGGTGTAAAATTCTGGTTTGGTTTCTTGAAGCCAGACCTAGTAGACCCCTTGGCCCTTGCCTACTACATGTTCTTTACCTTTTCTTTAAATTTTTTTTGTTGCCTCTTCCTTTTATGCAGTTTGGAATTGCACCCCAAAATTATTAATAGGATCTGGTGATAGAATCCCTACCCTTCTTTCATAAAAAAAAGAGTTTAAGATCTCATCCATTCAACATCCTTCCCCTTCCTGGCCCGTTTGGAATACTTTTGTTACCCACCAAAAAAGACATCATTCTCATTCTTAAGTTTACATAACAAAATTTATATGATTCAGGCTCAGTAAATTCAAAGCCATCTTAGTAAAAAAACAATGATTTAAAGTCCTTCATTAGTCATGGGTACTATTACATTTTTTCCATTATCCTCATTGGCCTATTCGTTGCCTTTTCTTACTTTGTCTTGGTGGTGATGTAGCTCAGAAGTTCTAAGTGTGGTTATTTGTCCATCCAATCAGTTGAAGATCACATTCCTGGAGGTAATCACTTGGTACTAGTTGAGAATTGTTGTATGAATATTAGTTAAACTATGGCTATGCTGCTCAAGATGATCAAATAAATATTAGAAAATGATTCATTTTTCCTCATCACTGTTGCTGCTTCTTCGAAGCTGTTCTTAGTTTTACCTTTCAGGTTTGGTGTGTAAGAGCAGAAATTTGTGAAAGTCTCAGTGAATTCAGGGGTTTTAAAATTTCCTGCAGAGACTTGTTGGGATAGAATCTGTTCTTGAAATTCCACTCTCCAATTAGATTAGTAAAATAAATAAATGATATTTTCCTTAAGGAACATTGTGTACATAGTCCCACATATCTCTGGTTAAATTTCTATATGCATAGAATAGGATAAGTTCTAATTTACAGACTAAGATCAGTAAAAAAATATAAAATTATCAGTGGCAAATCACAATTACCATTCTTCATTACTTATGGCTGGAAATTTTGTCTTGAAAGGCTTATTAGGCTACAATTGTAATGGGATTTGTATTTGATCTTTAGTTGGTTGTTGGTTGAGTTCACCTACTCTTGGACGACTGAGATTGGTATCTTTACTAAGAATGGTCAACTGCATTATGATTTATTTCACAAATAATATGAGCATCTAATTAAATTTATCTAAGAATGTTTCGATTGCATTCTGATTCTGACCATTTAACGCAATTGGCCGAGAATTTTCACTCCAAGAAGCATAATTTTGTTAAGTTGTAGGATCTTATGGAGGTTGCAACATGTGCGCTTCAACTATGAAATCATGAAGTTTCAACAAAATATGAATTTTGTGTTGAATATGTTATATCTGCACTTTGAGCTACAAAATATTTTGTGTTGTTAAAATAGATAGAATGACTGAATGTGATCATGCCCTTGAGTCAGCATGAGATCTGTGAAAAAAACACTTTCTTGGGTGTCTATTAACTCTATTCATTCACTTTTGCAGGAATGTCTCTTTTATACGGTCCTCCCTGGTGCAATGGAATTATTCTACAAGACATCTATTGATTCTCATACAAATTCTGTGGTAATAATCATATGCTTCCTTATAACCTTTCGATGTTTAAATAAAAAAAAACCTACATTTACTTTACAATCAGTACACTCCCATTAATTCGAAGTTATTGATGTGTCTATTAATTCTAATTTTCACTTTTGTAGGAACTTACGGTCCTCCCTGGTGCAATGATATTATTCTACGGGACATCTATTGATGCTCATACAAATTCTGAGGTAATAATCATATGCTTCCTTATGACCTTTCGATTTTTAAATAAATAAAAAGAATACCTACATTTACTTTACAATCTGTACACTCCCATTAATTCGAAGTTATTGATGATCAATTGCCTAGTATCTCCTGTATTTTTTATGCAAATACATTATCTAATGATATTGGATGACTAGAAAAATTTGTTTCTTCAAATTTCTATAAATTGTGGAAGTACATTCTTTGATAAAAAAACATAAATATAGTCAATTGACGTATACTCTTTCTTTAAATGTCAATTTCTGATTTTGGAGCCCAGCACTATAGAATGCTCCATTCTAAAATTAATTTTCTATTCTATAAGATGGTGGCTACCCTGTATAATAATTTTTTTTAGAGAAGATTACTAGACCATGGAGTTCGTGTCCTTATATTGATTTTAATGCTTATAGCCTTACATAACAAAGTGAAAGTTTTAGAAAAAAATATCTCTCTTCGAATTCCTTCCCCAGCACCTCACATGGGAATCTCATTGACAACAAATCATTGTACTTATTGAGTTTTTTTTTTTTGAGGGCAATGGTAGGCATATGCCATGATTATATTGATCAGAGCAAATGCCCGGAAAGAGAGTTACATAAGAGCGTTACAACAGCCATAAGGCTGCCCAGGCTGTGGTAGACGAGGACTCTACCAGCACGCCCCAAATACCACTTAGAACTACTCCTCAATTAAGATTCCTCCCCCTGAAAAGGTAACCCGTGAGAGCCTTGCCCCAGGGTTTGATAAAATGGACCACCATCTCCCAAATGTTTTTGATATACCCTTGATCCTTGGAAAACAGCTTGATTCCTGTTTAACCTGAGGGTCCATGCAATAGCGGGGACGAAGGTTTGCGTGGCTTTTGCCTTGTGGCTTCTATCTCCTCGTGGCTTTTGCCTTGTGGCTTCTATCTCCTCGTGGCATTAAAACCTTCCCAGCCTTCCACATCGTGCAGTGAAGTAAAGGAAGCATTTATGCCTGTAGCCTCTCAAAGCAATCTCCACACTTGGGCAACCACATGACATGTCAAGGGTCCATGCAATAGCAAGGATGAAGGTTTGCGTGGCTTTTGCCTTGTGGCTTCTATCTCCTCGTGGCATTAAAACCTTCCCAGCCTTCCACATCGTGCAGTGAAGTAAAGGAAGCATTTATGCCTGTAGCCTCTCATAGCAATCTCCACACTTGGGCAACCACAGGACATGTCACCAAAAGATGTTCAGTTGTTTCTTCAGCGGCCCCCGCCCCCACACATGGGACATAAAATATCCGCTTGGTTTGACCATTTCGCTCTATATGATTTAGTGAGAAGACGATTTTGATACATGAACCAAGAAAACACCTTAACTTTTAGCGGAATGCCAAAACTTTTAGTGAAAACACCTTAATTTTAGCCCTCCATATTTGTGGGGCCTTCATCCCCGTTGATTGCTGAATGGGTTGCTCTCTCCTCCACTGGTCATAACAACGCCTAACAGAAAATCCCTGATTGGGTTTGGAATGCCAGACTACTGAATCAACAGTCCTCTCTTGAAGGGTGATAGTATGGAGTTCCCCTTAGAAGGCTTACCAGTAGCAAAACTTCCTCGTCTCGTAGGTTACGCCCCAATCTCAAATCCCACACTCCCCCATCTGCATGCGGAGTCAGAACTCCTTCACCCGACCCTCTTTGTTTGTCGATAGGTCATAGATGCTTGCATACTGATCCCTCAATACACTAGTACCATGCCAGCAATCTTGCCAGAACCTCATTGACTATCCATTTCCCACCGACCATGCAAAGGCCTCCAGAATTGGCTCTATTAGCTCGAGAATAACTGTCCATATACGTGAAAGTGTAGGAGATTGAATGGGAAACCTGTTAATTAGTTCCCCTTCACGGCAATTGCTTCCACCAATGGACACCGCGTTGAGGGATGAGACGGGAGCCACCTCCATCGCCATTTGCTTAAGTAGGGCCTTATTGTGGTCAGCCAAATTAAGGACACCAGCACCTCCTTTGTTTTTCTTCCAACAAATGAGATCCCATTTCACCAAAAAAGGCTTCTTTCGGTTGATCTCTGCCCCACACCAGAAAAACCTTCTTCGAATTCCATAGGATCCCCACCGGAACCTTGAAAAGGGAGAGAAAGAAGATTGGCAGGTTTGATAAAGCAACTTGAAGGAGGATAAATTGTCCACCCGAGCTAAGATTCTTCCTTTCCAACCCTCCAACTTCTTCTCAAACCTACTGATCAAGGGGAGCCATTCGGATTTTTGGAATTTCCCCAGGTGCAAGGGGAGGCCGAGATACTGTCAAGGAAATGATTGTGTGTGGCATCCAAATATACGAGCTAGAGCACCGAGCTCCCCCTCCTCCAAATGAGTGCCAAACATTGCACTCTTTTGAAAATTTATCTTCAGGTCGGAGAGGAGTTCAAAACATTTGCACATGAATTTGATACCTCGGATGAAGGACGCTCTTATTGAATAAAAGATGATCGTGCTGTCCGCATACTGAATGTTTGAAAGAGATGGCCCCTTGCTATTGACCTTGAGTCCTTGAATGCACCCATCATCTTCTGCCACCTTCATCATTCTACTAAAAGCATTGGTGACAACTCTGAAATGTAGAGGAGAGAGGGGGTCGCCTTGACGAAGCCCTTTTGTTAAGGTGGAAGAAACCACATGGCTTGCCATTAACAAGGACCGAGGCCTTCGCAGTGGAGATGCACTCCTTGACCATCCTCAATTAATTCGGTTCGAATCCATGTCACCGAAGCAGATGCAAGTGGAAATCCCACCTGATATTATCATAGGCCTTGGAGAAATCAAGTTTGTTAAGCACGCCTTTCTCTTTATCTATGTGGGCTGCAATGATGCATTCTTGAATTGCCATAAAACCATCCTGAAGAAGACGCCCGGGGATGAATGCGGTTTGATTCTCTTCCACCATATAGCCTACAATGGTCTTCAATCTATTAGGAAGGACCTTCGCAATCTGATGGGACGAAAATCTTCCACCTTCTTAGGAATTAGCTCAAAAAGCGTGGCAATAAGGCTGCTCAAACCTTGCGAACCTTAATGGAATTCTTAGAACATTTTCAAGACATCCTCCTTCACCACGGACCGGAAGACCTGACCGAAGCCCGAATCCATCGGGGCCAAGAGCCTTATTCGGATTTGCCCCGTAAACAACTATCTTTATCTCCTCCTTCGAGAAGGGGCCTCGAGGTCCGCCCACAAAACATCAGGCACCCTGCGAAGGTCCTCATCCATCATCTCTATTTGTTGAATGCTCAAGAATAGTACCTTTTGATGTCCGAAGGAGACTTAAATAGAGATTCATTCAATCTGATTTTGCTGATCATATTGACATGAATCCAAGAATTACACATAAGTCCATCGGAGACATACCCCCCATGAATCCGTGACATACCTATGAATCAGAGTCATACTCTCCCATGAATTTGAGACATACTCCCCATTGAATTTAATATCATACCATGAATCCGAGAAATGTCATTAATCCGACTTCATACTCCCTCAATAATGGGTGACATACTCCCCCCACTAATCCTATCAAGAATCCGAGACATACTCTCATGAATCATATACATACTCCTCCATGAATCTAAGACATACCTACCTTACCTACCATGAATTCGAGACATACTCTTGAATAGGCCTGTCAACGGGTCGGGTCCAGACTTGAACCCGATTTGGACCCGACCTGGTAGACTCGAACATACAAACAGGTCGGGTCCGGGTCTCCACCCCGCCCCGACCCCGTCGGACCTGAGACCTGACTGTTTTATTAGTGTATACTCATGTATTACAAGACTATTAGTATTGATTGACCCATAATTTTGTTTCTTATTTATCGAGTTACAACTATAAATTTTAACTCATTTTTGTATCCATAAATCTATAACCAAGCCCATAAATCATAACCCATAACCAACCAAACCCACTCGTTGACAAACCTTATTAGTTTATTTGCTTTTGAATTTGTATAATTAATTGGTTTGTTGTATGATTTATGTTCATTGTTTAGGTTAATATGTTAATGTTTATTGTTTTGAATGTTGTTTAGATTAATATGTAGTGTCTATTGTTTTGAACATTTACTTTGTGACATAAATAACCATTAACTCTCTATTTTAGCTCATTGTTATACTGTTTAGATTTTTGTTTACTTTGAATGTTATATGTTAGTGTTTATTGTTTTGAATTATACAAAAATATGTTCAAATATAATGTCAGCTCAAAACTAATGCTTTATATAAAATTTTCCTAATCGAAAGATAAACTCCCCAATGAATTCGAAACTATATCCCACTTGAATCAGAGACAAACTCCCCCATGAATCCAAGACCATACCATGAATCCAAGAAATGTCCATGAATCCGACATCATGCTCCCTCATGAACGGGAGACATACTCCCCATTAATCCTATCATGAATCCCAGACATACTCTCTAATGAATCATATACATACTCCCCCATGAATCTAAGACAAATCAACTTGCCTATAAATTCGAGACATACCCATGAATTCATCGGAGACATACCCCCCATGAATCCGAGACATCCTATGAATACGTGACATACCTATCAAAAAATTCGACACATAACCCTCATGATTATAAGACATAGTACTCCCTAAATTTGGGACCATACTCCCCTCATGAATCCGAGACATATCCTACCATGAATTTTTGACATACCCTATCATGAATACCTCACACTCTCTCATGATTCCAAGACATACTCTCCCACGAATCTGTAACCATTCTCCCCCCATGAATAAGAGAGTATGAATACGCGACACACCTCCATGAAACCAAGACACTCCTCCACTAATCCGAGACGTACCCCACCATGAATATGAGGCTTAACCCCCATGAATCTGAGACCATACTCCCCCCTTGAATCCGAGACATACTCCCCATTGAATCTATCATCATATCATGAATTCGAGAAATGCCATTAATCCGACATCATTCTCCCACATGAATGGGAGAGATAGTCCCCCCACTAATCTGATTATGAATCCAAGACATTACCACCCATGAACCTAATACATAACACCCATGAATCTGAGACCATACTGCCCCTTTTAATCCGAGACACTACTACTAAGGAATCTAATAGCATACCATGAATCTGACATTATGGTCCCTCATGAATGGGAGACATACTCCCCCCATTAATCCGATCATGAATTCAAAGACATACTCAACCATGAATATAAGACATACCTACCTGTCCATGAATTCGAGACACATCCATGTATCCATCGGAGACGTATTCCCCCTCGAATCTGACACATACTTATAAATCCGTGACATACCAATAAAAAATTTTGACATATGCCCTTCATTAATATAAGACACAGTACTCCCTGAATTTGATACCATACTTCTCTCATGAATCCGAGGCATATTCTACCATGAATCTGCAACATACCCTATATCATGAATAACTGACACTCTCTCATGAATTCAATATATACTCTCCCACGAATCTAAGACCATTCTCCCCCCTTGAATCCAAGACACTCCCCAATTAATCTGAGACGTACTACCCCACCATGAATACGAGACCTAACCCCCATGAATCTGAAGACCATACTCCCTCTTGAATCCGAGACGTACTCCCCATTGAATCTATCGTCATACCGTGAATCCATCGGAAACATACCCCATGAATCTGAGACATCCCTATGAATCCGTGACATATCCATCAAAAAAATTCGACACATACCACTCATTAATATAAGACATAGGGCTCCCTGAATTTGAGACCGTATTCCCCTCATGAATCCGAGGCATATCCTACCATGAATCTTGCGACATATCCTATCATGAATACCTTGAAACTCCCCCATGAATTCAAGACATACTCTCCCACGAATCTTAAGACCATTCTCCCCCTATGAATCCAAGACTCTCCCCCATTAATCTGAGACGTACCCCACCATGAATCTGAGACCTACTCCCATGAATCTGAGACCATATTCTCTCCATGAATCCGAGACATGCTCCCCATTGAATCTATCATTGTACCTTGAATCCGAGAAATGTCAGAAATCCGACATCATACTCCTATTGAATGAGAGGCATACTCCCCCCACTAAACCGATTATCAATCCGAGACTTCACCACCCATGAATCAAAGACCATACTCCTTCCTTTAATCCGAGACCATACCATGAATCTGAGAAATGTCCATGAATCCTACATCATGCTCTCTCATGAATGGGAGACATATTCCTTCGATTAATCCGATCATAATCATATATATACTCCCCCATGAATCTAAAACATACCGACTTGCCCATAATTCGAGATTACCCATGAATCCGATATATAACCACCCATGAATCTGAGACTTAACCACCCATGAATCTGGGACTATACTCCTCCCTTCAATCCGAGACATACGACTTAGGAATCCAAGACTATACTATGAATTTTAGAGTGCTATGAATCCGACACATGCCCCATGAATGGGAGACATATTCCCTCAATTAATCCGATCATGAATCATATACATACTACCCCATGAATCTAAGACATCTACTGCCCAAAATCGAGATATATCCATGAATCCATTGAGACATACTTCATGAATCAAGACAGACCAATGGATCTGTGAAACCTATCAAAAAATTTGACATAGTACTCCCTGAATTTGAGACCGATACTCTACTCATGAATCTGAGGCATATTCATACTATGAATCTGAGATGTACTCCTCCATCCATGACTTCCGATACCGAGCTACCTATGAATCGGAGACATAATCCCAATGAATAAGAGACTATATACTCCCTTTGAATTGGTGACAATACCCCCGTGAATCAAATTCACCCCGTGAATCCAAAACCATACCATGAACCCGAGAAATTCCATAAATTTGAGATTGTACTCCTTAATGAATGGGAGACATACTCCCCCCTTGAATACGATGTTGAATCTAAGACATATTCCCCATTAATCCTAGAAAAAGTACCCCATCGATCTGAGAAATACCCGCTTATGAATCCGACACATATCCAAGAAATTCGAGACGTACTCCCCATGAATCTTGGACATACCCCCATGAATCTGAGATACCCCCATAATATGAGACATACCCCAGCATGAATCCGGATTCATGCGTGGGGTATGTCCTTGGATTCATGAGATGTATATCCTGGATTCATGGGGGGAGTATGGTCATGGATTTAAGTGGGATATGTCTCAGAATCATGTGTATAAAACAAATAATCCCCTCCCCCCATGAGTCCATGACGTACCCCCCCATGAATACAAAACAAAATTCCTAATTCTGATACATACCATCTCCCCCATGAATCCTTGACATACTACCACATTAATATGATATTTACCGCACCATGATTCTGAGACATAACACCCATGAATCTGACACCATATTCCCCTCTTTAACCTGAGACAAACTACTTAGGAATCCATGACCATACCATGAATCTAACATCATGCTCCCCCCATGAATACAAGACAAAATTCCTAATTCTGATACATACCATCTCCCCCATGAATCCTTGACATACTACCACATTAATCTGATATTTATTGCGCCATGAATCTGAGACATAACACCCATGAATCTGACACCATATTCCCCTCTTTAATCCGAGACAAACTACTTAGGAATCCATGACCATACCATGAATCCAACATCATGCTCCCTCATGGATGGGAGACATACTCCCCCACCAAACCAATTATGAATCCGAGACATAACCCCCATGAATCCGAGTGCGTACTCCTCCCTTTAATCCAAGACAAACTACTTAAGAATCCAAGACCATACCCTGAATTCGATAAATGCCATGAATCCGACATCATGCTCCCTCGTGAATGAGAAACTTACTCCCCCGATTAATCTGATCATGAATCCGAGAAATACTCTGTCATGAATCATATACATAATCCCCATGAATCTAAGACATACCTACCTACCCTTGAATTCGAGACATATCCATGAATCCATCGGAGACATACCCCATATAAATCTGAGACATACCTATGAATCCGTGACATACCAATCAAAAAATTCGACACGTACCCTTCCTAAATATTAGACATAGATTTCCTTGAATTTGAGACCATACTCCCTTCATGAATCTGAGGCATATCCTACCATGAATCTGTGACATACCTTATCACCCATGAATCAAAGACATACTCTCCTACGAATCTAAGACCATTCTACATCTTGAATCCAAGATACTCCCCCATTAATCTGATACGTACCCCACCATGAATCCAAGACTTAACCCCCATGAGTCTGAGACCATACTCCCCCCCTTGAATCTGAGACATACTCCTCATTGAATCTATCATCATACCTTGAATCCGAGAAATGTCATTAATCCAACATCATACTTACTCATCAATGGGAGACATACTCCTCCCCACTAAACCGATTAAAAACCCGAGACATAGCCATCCATGAATCTGAGACATAACACCCATGAATCTAAGACCATACTCCTCCGTTTAATGATAGACATACAACTTAGGGATCCAAGACCATACCATTGATCCGAGAAATGCTATGAATCCGACCTCATACTCTCTCATTAATGGGAGACATACTCCCCCGATTAATCCGATCATAAATCTGAGACATACTCTATCATGAATCATATACATAATCCCCCATGAATCTAAGACATACATACCTGCCCATGAATTTGAGACGTACTCAAGAATCCATCGCAGACATATACCCCCTGAATCCGGGACATACTTATGAATACGTGACATACCCATCAAAAAATTCGACACATACCCCTCATTAATATAAGACATAGTACTCCGTGAATTTGAGACTGTATTCCCCTCATGAATCCGAGGCAAATCCTACCAAGAATCTGCGACATATCCTATCATGAATACCTGACACTCCCACATGAATCCACGACATACTCTCCCATGAATCTAAGACCATTCTCCCCCTATGAATCCAAGACTCCCCCAATAATCTGAGACGTACCCCACCATGAATCCGAGACCTAACCCTCATTAATCTGAGACCATACTCCCCCCATGAATCCGAGACATACTCTCCATTGAATCTATCATCGTACCATGAATATGAGAAATAACATAAATCCGACATCATAATACTCATCAATTGGAGACAGACTCGCCCCACTAAACTGATTATAAATCCGGAACATAACGACCCATGAATCTCTGACCACACTCCTCTCTTTAATTCGAGACATACTACTTAGGAATCCTAGAACATACCATGAATATGAG